>CM033643.1:131934074-132453942 GCA_019512145.1 Engystomops pustulosus
AAATGTACAATATAACATATCTTTTTTTCTGTAAAACCTATTTTTTATACAAAAACACTTTGGCAGTGTATGTACTATGCTCTGTGGGGACTTGGGGAGTGCTAAAAATGGGTCTCCTGGTGACAGATTCCCTTTAAGCTGCCGTACATAAAGATTTCTTCAATTAGATGTTATTAAAAAAATGTTCCTGTGTGAAGATAATTTCCCATAAATGTAGTCATTTGGGCCCTGAGGCCTTATGATCTGCTTTAACATTGTGCTAATGTAAACGCATTGTTAACACAAAGTAAATGTTTGATGTTAACATTGTGTTTCATGAACACTGTTAACACAATGTTAACAAAGAGTTGAAGCAAAACAATTCGCTATTGAATTTTGTTTGAAAACGCTTTTTGCAGATGACGTGTGCAAATCCTCAGGACAAAAGAATCTGTGGACATTTGTCTGTGTAATGACGTCATTGGCGGGTGGACTTTCACTCACCCATCACCCATGTGTAGTGGCTGTAAACATTCTCATTTCACGATGTGCATGAACACTAAACTAGCTCTGAAGAGCTTGAGAAAGCGGTGTTGGACTTTCACACACCCATCACCCATGTGTAGTGGCTGTAAACATTCTCATTTCACGTTGTGCATGAACACTAAACTAGCTCTGAAGAGCTTGAGAAAGCGGTGTTGTGCATGAACACTAAACTAGCTCTGAAGAGCTTGAGAAAGCGGTGTGTAAGGTGTGACAATGGCTGTGGTTTGTTCATCCTTCCCCCTGCTCCCACTTTCCCTGGCTGTCTCCCTGTCATCAAGAAGAAATTAAATAAAGCTTGGAAGAATTAGAATGCAAGCAAAACACAAAAAATAAGATTGTTTTTTAGAAGTTATTTCTCCATAATTAGTAATCACATAAATAAAACCTTGGGTAATTGCCTTGAAAATCACCTCTGCAAATCATTGAAGCTTGTAAACTGCTAATTGATTGAGAGAATGAGCATGGAGTATTGGGAAGCCACAGCTGGTTATTCCTGCCTGTGTTGTAAAAAACCTGTGTGCACTCAGCACTGGCATTCAGGAGGAATCACGTCTACAATGAAGAAAAAGAATGGATCACTGGGTTATAGCTACTAAGAGGTTGGTCCAAGATTGAAATAGTAAAGACATTTATGGAACTGGATAAGGCCAGCATTGTGTGTTGCTTACCAACAATTCATTGCGACTGAACTAGAGGTAAATATGAGTAGGTGTAAAACATAGGTATTATTTCTTTTGTAGGTTTTCTTTATATTTTAATAGTGTACCAATTTGCTAAAGATTTTAATTAGTTGAAACAAATTAGAAACTTGACTGACCAATCAGTAAACAAGGAAAAGAAAGTCATCGTGGAGTAAGGGCTCTTTCATTTTAGCGATATTTTTCACATCAGTTCAGTTCCATGGGTGCCTAACAAAGCAGTGCCTAACAGGGATAAAACGGATGCATCATGGAGACAAAACAAAAGAAAAACAGAGACAAAACAGAGACAAAACGCCATGAATACGCACCTGAAGCTGAGCACCAATGGCAATGTGAAAGAGCCCTATAACCTATCCTTACTGTGTCCCACAACATAATGTCTTGCATCTGCCTCTTTCTCACTGGTCCTGTTTTTTGTATCTACACTGCTATTATATATCCATGTTGTCTGGATCTATCAAAAAAGGCTCAGGAGATGGCTATGGCCCCATAATGTAAATCAGAATCTTTGGTAAAATATTGAACCCTGTTACATACAGTTCATAGTATTTTACATCAAGCATCCAAATCATTGCTATTACTTGTATATTGCTTTCTATGTGGATTTAGTCAGCATACCATGTTACTAATTATCTATGACTAATCTCCTAAAATCATCGAGTGTTGTTTATTGTAGAGCTCATTGTTCATTCCTCAGCATTGTGTCAGTGTATATGTGGCATGTTGTCTGAAGACAGTTCAAGGGTTTTCTCATGGTAAGTGACATTTTAGCAGAGCATATGGATGGCAGCGCTGATTTCCAGGTGGTGAATTGCTAGCGATCAGCCGCCTACTTGAGTCTTATGAAAAAAACATAGCGAGTGGTGTCAGTGTTTTCATTAATTTCTCTGCATCGTGCAAATATGTTATAATGCTTGTGAAGACAGAATGAACTGCAGAATCCACAGATTTATAGCAACTCAGACCGTACATGGAAAAAAAAATGCTTATTGGGAAATCAGTACCTGAAGTGCTTTGGTGTGAAGTGATCATACACGACTTAAAATGCCCTTGGTCTGGCAAAATATGTATTGTTGGAGGTACTAGCAAAGACACAGTGGGCACATTTACTAACCGGCCTTTCGCGATCAGCGGCGCGTTCTCTGCGGTGGATTCGAGGTCAGGCTGGGGATTTAAGATGTAAGTTTCCTCCGCCGTTTCCACCAGGTGGCGCTGCAGCGCCGCGAAAATAATCTTAACGCACCGGAATGCACCATACACGAAAGGTGAAGGTGAGCGATCCCCAAAGCGACAATTTTCGGTTTTTAAATGCGGGGTTTTTCCGAATACGTAGGATTTTGTTCGGCCACGCCCCACCGATTGTTCGCGCGCATGATCGGCCCGATGCGACACATCGATCGCGAACGCGCCAAAAACCGGGGCACTTCATGTACAAGCGGCGCAACATCGCAAATTCGGTAAACGTCGGGAAAACGCGATCGGGCCCTTTGTTATAATGACCCCATATATGACAATAGTAGATAAGGAAGTATCTTTTCAGTGAAAAAGGTTGCACCCTCTCCCCGGACTAGTATTTTCTAACAAATCCTGTCAGCAATTCATTCCTTAGCTACTGAAAGGGAAAATAACCAGGACAGGGAGAGAAACAATTTTGTTGCAAGCAATGCTCAAAGAACTAAGCCAGGGATGAAAGCAGAAAACATGAACAACTCACTGCTCAGAGTTGTGTAAACAAACACAAAAAAAGAAAAAGAAACCCACTTGCTCCACCTGGAAATGTGATCTTTTGAAGCTGTTCTTTAAACATTAAGAGAATTCATACTGAAGTATAAACACTCCCACGCACAATGAAAAATGGACAGTTAATCTTTAAACAGTTACTGACTTTTCAAACAAACTTAGCAAAAATCGGGATGGAGAACACTTTAAGCATGAAACTCTAGTCCGATGAAAAAGCTTATGTTCATATTATCATGATCTTTATCATAAAAAATCTGAAATCAACACATTAGAACACAAGGAAATTAATGATTCAAAATATGGTAGTGTGGGAATAGGTGGGGTACAGGGTATGTGGAACAGGATGACAGAAGGGGAACATGGGGTTTTGGTGGTTTATTAGTCGCTCCAGTACCATATGTCTCTAAGTCTCTGGCAGGCATGAATATTGGGGCTCATTTACAGGGTGCCGAAAGCCGCAATTTCGTCGTGTTTTCCAAATATTTCTTCTTTTCCCTGAATCAGGTGTTTTTGGCGCCGGGATCGGATTGTAGCCCCCATCAGCGCTGGCTTGCATGAGACAGACAACGGGGGCGGGGCGCGGACAACCAACGGGATTTTGACAACACGGAATTTAAAAAGGAAAATGTGTCGCAAGATCTAGAGCATCACATGCACCGGGAAGAAGCAGGTGACTCGGGCGGACCTCGGCGCAACAGCGAACATGCAGGAACTAGAGCACAATCTTTGTGAATCGTCCCGGACCGAATTTCTCATCGGACAACCACCGTGAAGTAAATCTGCCCATGGTGCGGCTATGGACCAAGTATATTGGATACCATTTCTTCAGAAGCCATAAATGTCTAAAACTGATGAAAGTCCCATATCTGAGATTCCATTTATGTAAAAAATGTGAACCCCTATCCTGTGCTATGTAAAAGTGTGCTGGGCACTCTATGGTCAGGGCTAAAGAATGCAGTTAGGGTTGTCTGTTGGGAGATATTATTGGAGGAGAGCAAAGCTCCTTCTTTTACCTCTTCAGCCAGATAGTACAAAATACAGAGGTGGAAGTGGCCAACCTTAGTTAGTCAAGCTTTCACTACGGCCTGCGAGGGATATCATGAACTAGACTACAGCAAAGGGGGAATTCTGAAGTAGAAGCGCCTGCTTTCGAGCTCTAGACCTTATACAGCAAATCACTTCAAAGATAATTTTCCAGATCATACAAGAACATGACCGTGCAGGTTTTAAAGGTGCTTCACAACAAACTGAATTGGCTTATTATGCTCAATTCGATGACAAGTACTTATCTGAACTCGTATACGCACATCAGAATATTTCACTAGAGAATCAGAAAAAAAAAAAAAAAATAACAAAACGCTATAAGGCTTAGAAATTTTATCAGCTTCTCCTATTTGTCTGTTTGAGTACATAAGATAAAGAAATATATACACTGCAACGTGCAGATAGAAGGGAAACGTATTATTAAGTATATTGGGCAGTGCGGGGGTGTCAGTGTTAGACTACAGTTTGCAGCGCTAGGACCTGGGTTCAAGGACCAGGTTAAACATCTGCAAGAGTTGTATGTTCATCTTTGTGTTTGCGTGGGTTCCTCCAGGTTCATCCCACAACCCAAAAAACAAATTGTTAGGTGTTTAGATTGTGAGCCCCATTGGGGAAAGGGTGAGTTGGAAATCTGTGCGTGCAGCGCTGCATAATCTGTGTGCACTATATAAACTGATTGGCAGGAATTATTGTTATATTGATTTATTAAATTTGGCTTATAAAGTCGATCTAAATTACCCATTTTATTTGTATATTTTGGACAACCAAGTAAAAAGACTGAGTTAGAAGTTAATATGAGAATAATCTTCCTTTGCTCCTTTTTCTACTAACTATAATGGAAGTTATGTACACAAGAACACTGTGTGGGCACTGTTCATAAATTTAATTCATCAAGATGAAAGCTCTCCAATTTATCTTTAATAACACTTAAATTCCCCTCTGAAGACTGTAAGTTACTGTATGAGAAACAAGGTAAGCTAAGCGCTTGTATTGGTTGTCCCTCTAGCAGGTGTGAGTTGATGCCAGGCATCCCGCTGCTGAGCATTCACTAGAACTTGTGAAATAAAAGTCTCAGAGCAGTTGCGAATGTGTGAGGAGGCAGCGATTTACAATGTAGAGAGATTTATGGTAGGGATTCAGGAAACGTTGAAGATTTTTAGTAAGCTGCTAGTGGGGCGCCAAAATCTTGTGTTCTGTTACTCCGTAGAAGAAGGCAATTTGGCATTGATAGGCTAACATGACAGTTTTCAGATGAAGAAAGCACATTAGGAATTAGATAACCAGAGCACTAAAATCAATCATGTTGGCAGGGAAGGGTTTTAAATTATTAAAATAAAGACTTCCTAAAATTTGACAGAATGACCATGGTTTAAAGAGTCTATTCTTGGGGTACATCACACGCATATGGGGGGTTATGTATAATGTGGCCACAAATTTGCAGCCGTCGTATATACGCGCCCCATAGACAGCAATGGCGGCCCGCACGGCGGTTCCTGTTGCACACAGGGCAAAGAGTGGAGCAGATGCTCTATCTTTCCCCATGTGTGGGGCGTTTCTGTGCTTTTCTCTATGGGGGAGGGGTTTATCCTCTCCTGCGCAACAGCAGTATGCCCACCGGGCTGTGGTTGGGCACGATACCGCTGTGTGAATGTACCCTGAGGTGAATTAGCTCATTTGTAGGAAACGTTGAACTTCTCTACATTCTATTAACATTGACAGTTCCCACTTAAAAATACACTCTGTAGTTATCGTTTTGTTGTGGTTTTTAGTATTTTTTAAATTTCTGTGTGTGCACCATCTTTAAGGTCACATTGTAGTGGCCTTGGAAACAGGGAGAATTTGACATTGCCCTATAAAAGATACAAAGTCAGCCACTTCCTTTATTCACAGGCAAGTTAATTTGCAATTAATCTCTAGGTGTTTTGTTATATCCATCTGTTAGACTACGTGATCTTTCATAGACTGTCGAAGAAAGATTAATAAGCACTGAAAGAGAGTTCTGACTGCATTTTCTATAACTAAAGAGAAGCTAATAATTTTCCAACGCTATAGAATAAATTGTCTTGCAGGTGAAAACAAGACTTGTTTACCCAAAAAGGGGCAGCATGGATGAGAATGGACAGGTGCATTCTGGAAAGTTGTTTACACTTTAGGAATTGCAGCTATATCATATTATGGAGACTCAATGTAAGTTAAGAGAGAATCGTATTCTATTGTTTGGCTGAAATAGCAGGTTACAAAAGAGAACAGTTCGCAGTTACTTAGTGGAGGAGGAGGAGGAGGAGATGCAGCCAGTTACCTAACAACCAAGAAGAAGAAAGCTGAGCGGGCGAATACCTGCCATGACAAGGTTCTAGCCTTGGTCACAGTGGGTAACAAGCCTCTGAGAAAGAGAAGAGCGTAACCCAGGCATTCTTGAGTAGAAACCCTTTTTCGTCGAGGGAGGAGATTACAGAAGTCAGACCTATGCTTGCTTGGGTATTGCTTTGTACTGAAATTTCTTCACTTAAAAAATGCAACTGTTCTTTTAGTGACTCTCTAGATTTATTTCCCATTCGGGGGAACTACTCCCTTCCAGAGAGAGCAGCAATATGGGTGTGACAACTCAATGGTCCCTGCAGACCAAGCATAGCCTTGGTCCCCATTGCCTTTTTATCTTTCAAGGGGCTGTCCAGGATAAGGGATAGATTGGCTTCTTAAGAAACAATGGGTTGTTTTCTGGAAGGCATCCCATGCTTCATTAGTGAATAGGAAAGATCGGCAAAAACACACACAACCTGGGCGACAGGTGCTGGGGGACAAGGTTTGTGGAACAAAATGAAATGGTTTAAGTTTAATATCAGGACTTGTTTAAAAAATGTTTACATGTTTAAATTAAAAATTAATTATACTGCCATTTGAGACAATTTTCAAAGTTTATTTACCAGCCTCAGCAAATCTTTTAAGAAGGGTGTATTGGTGACAAATGCTTCTGGTTGAAGATATGAGCCATTTCTTAATACTAGGGAGGGGGGAGTTATGAGTAGGTCGTCAGTTTGCTGTCATACAAATGCCTTACAATTCTCTCAATTGCCGACTCTTGAGCAAAAAGTGAGACTTTTTGTGCTAACATTTAAGAACTTATTCTACCCTTCGTTTTACATAATTACGTGAGATCTATCAAGTACAGAACTTTATGCTAATGGAAAATGCTGAATGGACGCTGGGCCCCCCTGGCCTCGGAAATATATAGGAATCGGAAAAAAATGTCAACTTTCTTTGTCACCAAATAAGTCTCCTTAAAGTTCAATGCACACATTAAACACACAAACAGTTCTTACTCTCGGCAGACTTCGATAAACCCCCCATGACTGTAGTAGGGGGTCATTAAAAAGGGATTTCATAAATCTGTCTTTTGGGATAGAACAAAACCCTAGTGACTATTTCAGGGGAGAAAGGCATAAACAACTGAATTCACAGGAAAAATTGATTTGGACTTAGTCAGCTGAAAATAGTCTTCTGGATGGATTGCTAAATTATATTATTGCTAAGGCAGTATGAAAAATGTGGGATAAACAGGCTTTATAAGATAGTATCAGAGGTGATATTAGAACTAAAATAAAATCATAAATAGAGCATAGTTAATAAATCATTACTAAAGTGGCTTTCCAGTTTCTATACTATAAGCCTGTGGGCGGAGTTTTGAGTATTCCTACTCAACCTCACTATTCTGAAATGATGACTATGTTATCGAACAAGGGTAGAGGTGCAGGTGAATCAGCGAGTAACAGGGATAAGGGGGTTGGCTCATAATTAGCAAACTTAATAGACCTTTATAGTCCAAAAGTGAGAAGCCAATACACACTTTGCAGTTTATCACGTGGCCTTAGACTGATTGATACGGTTTGAATGTACCTTTTCTTCTGGCAGCAGGAAACAGCTACCACTTCATAAAGATGAGGAATCCAGCAGTTTTTCTTTCAAAAAATTCAATCCCATCTTTATTTATTCATTAATTAGAATTACGAGTAAAGTATTCATAGTCATACCAGCCACACATTTTCGAGTTTCTTGCCACACACTTTACTTGGCCTCAAAAGTTTTGTGCTGTCCTTGCCGATTTTTATTTTTAAACAGATGGAGGGGGCGACTCATCGAATACCCCTGCCGTTCTGGCGCATGCGCAGAAGCGGCTACGGGTGCACGGCCGTAGCTCAAGGCCGGCACACTGTGCATGCGGCCCAGCAAAGAACCCGGGTATCTCGGGAGGGAGCACAAGCTACGAGGAGCTGCGAGCCGAAGATACATGGTAGGCGGGAGAGAGGACAGAGGGGGGATTGGGGCGTGGAGTAGCCCGCGACTGTAGCCTATGTCCCGGATATTCCACGCCCAAGTAGCCGCTTAAAAAAATTAGAAACAAGGCATTAAACGTTACTAAAGGATAGCGGGACGTGAGGATTGGCCAAAAAGAGGCTATCCTCACGTCCCATTCATCAACATACCACCCGTTCTACCTTTATAGGTAGGAATCGTGGTGGTAGGTTCCCTTTAAGAAGTGATGCTCAATATTTTGTAGCACGCGAAACGTTTTGTGGCCGCGGCTAGCTGTTCGTCACAAAAACTCAAATTCTTGCATGAAAGGGGTGGTTTGTGATTCAGTCTGACCGTGGCCAGATTAACATCAATGTCAGACAGAAATGTGTCGTCGGCTCTTCACAGAAGGGCATAGTCTGTCCGAAGGGATAGACAGGAGGTGCCCCATGCCCTACAATAGGTGGATCAGATCTAAGAGGTTAGGTGACTTACTCTTCTGCCAATTTATCTAGCAGGTGAGCTCAAAGTCTTTAAGTAGGATTTAAGAATTAATTATATTTGGGGGAAAATTGATAACAATACTGTAAAGGCAGTAAATGTAAAACATTAAAGAGTCCTAGTTATGACTTAATCTGGATTGTTACCCACTAGGAACTTATGACTAATACATACTCCTTTTAAAGTACTATTGTGGGTGGGTGATGTAACACTTCAATACACTTACTACACACTTCCATTAGCTTTCAAAAAGTAATAAGAAAAATCAACTTGACTCCCTGGTGCGTATAGTGTACAACAGCTGGGGAGAAAATAAATACAGTAGGATGTGATAAAAATCTGAGCAAAGCAAATAGGAAAGTCTTTAGATTTATAATGTCAGCTCACCTGGTGATTGACGATGGGGCAGGTTGGGTGCTACAGCACGTCAAACTAAGAAAGAAAAAAAATAATGAAATCCGTTATTGATAACATTCTTCTAAAACCACAACCCCTAACAACGCAACGACAATAGAGAGTGGGGACACCTTTGTGAAAAAAAAAACAAAAAGGTTGACAGATGTTTAATAGGAATACATTAACCTTTTTTATTAAAAAGAAATCAATGCTGTTTTATTTTTACTACTTGGTAAAGAGCTTTATCAGTGGATTAAAGGAAACCTGTCACAACATTTTCACAAATTACAGTTAGTGAAGGTTACATAGACTTCTATTTAACTCACTAACACCCTTCTTTTAGCTCAAGATAGTTTCCCTGAATCACCATTTATCAACTTTATCTAATTACCTGGGAATCAGAGGGCGTGTCCTGCCCAGCCAGCCCCTCCAATTATATACCTCCCCATGCCCAAGCCTCGTACAATAATATCAAAAGTATTTTGAATAACGAGTTATCTTAACCTTTAGGAACATTAACAGTACAAATTAAAGGATCTGTCACCCATTTTTTACAAATTACAGTAGTGGCAGGTCCTATAGAGCCCTAGTAACTATCTCGGCACACGGTTTTAGCTACACAATCGTTTTCCCTCAGATCCCATAAAATCAGACGGATATAATCTTGCCTGGTCTAGGCATCTTGGAGCAGCGAGGGGGCGTGTCCTGAGTCATGTGACCAGGGTGACATCATCAAAAGCTACGGAAAAATTAGAAAACGGTACCCTGTTACATTATCTGACCACACAAACAATCACAGCACTTCAATGGACTTGCTACTCCTCCCATGACAGGAGGCTTGTGATTTCTGAGATATATGCTTGGTGTACCAAAAAAAAAAGTTCTAAGGGTACAAAAAGCTACGGACTCGCGCTGATGTCAACCTGGTCAAATGACATTATGCTGCATACAGAGAGGATGGAGAGGAGTGCTGGATTCAGCCCAGGAGCCACGCCCACCTCGACTGGCTATCGACCGGTAGATACCAGGTTAAAAACTTAAAGTGAAATAGGGAAATCTAAGGGGAAACCATTTTGTAGCCTAAAAGAACGTTGCCAGTGGTAGGTACCAGGGCTGTATGGGAACCTGTACCTACCGGTATTGGGAAAAATGTTGTGGGGGACGGGGTTCCCTATAGCAGAAAATACATAGGTCTATCCAGTGCCAAACCTTAATAGTAAAGTATTGTCCGGCAGAGGAAAAAAAATTAGTAGTGTATATTAAGGGGGTGCATAAGATATGGAAAGTCCAATATAGACAGCAGTACGTAAATAATGCCATATACGTAGCGGTTTGGGAATCAAATTTTTTGCAATGGCAGCCAGGAGTTTCCATTTCACTTCTGCCTCTGAAGTTAAAATACTCCATGTTACAGGAAGGAAATACTTTCTGACTTTAAATATTTCACTAAACTACCTTTATGTATACATACATTGCGGGATCAATGTCCCATTTGTTAACGAAGCTATACCAATACGTGGCAATTTGACACTTTTAAAGGAATCAACAATCATTAAAACTTCTTATTGCGTCCATGGTTTCACTGTTCTTACATGTAGAAAATGATGATAACAGTGAAAGCTTCTTGCAGTATGTGTGGAGGATGTCCCTTCTTGTCTAGACCAGGGTACAAAGATTATAGAAGATCTCTGTAAACATGTAAAAACGGTTCAACCCGTATTGACACTGACACCTGTAACATTTGTAGATCGCTTTTTTAGGGCGCTGTGTTGAAGGGGGATTTTCACTCTGCAGTCCATTGCGTGTTCCTGTTTGATACATTGTTGTTACACATGTTTTTTTTACCACATCCATTATGCTTCTGCTTCTTAAATTTTTTTAGTCCACAAAAAAACTTGAAGGTGTAACATGGTTAGAAAACTAACAACTGGTAACCAGCATTCAGTGAAAAAACGGATATGTCATCTTTGTGGACCATGAATGTCATTCCTTCTCGGTTCTGCATGCGTTGGGCAAAAAAAACTAAATGTGAAAACACCATAGAAAATAACGACAAGAAAACGATGAGAAAAAACAATTGCAGTGTGAAAAGAAGTCCTAAGGTGTAATTTTTTTTCTGACAAAGCTGCATTTTACATATACATTTTTAGAATGTACAGCCTTGTGTTAACATTTCTTACATTTGTTTAATTCAAAAGTGTTGATTTAGGGCATGTGGGTGTTTTTCTGTTTTAAAGCGTTTATCTGTATGGAAAAGACTTTGTTGTATTGATAACGGGGGCAGGTGGGAATGCAAGAACATTGGATGGAGTGGATGGGTTCTAGAGAAAAGGGGGAATTTATGAAAATTTTTACGTCGTTTTCTTGTAAATAATTTGACCTGAAAAAAAAAAAAACCTGCAAATACTGTTTAGGTCATAATAAGGTTATTGAGCAATGACCACTGTCAGGGCCGGGCTCCAGGTTTCCGTAGGTCCTTGGCGACAGGCACTCAATAGGCCCCCTTTAGCAGTGAACTCACGTGAACAGTCTCCTGTTCCTTGGTTATACTAAACATCTCCTCATGGTTATTTTATATAAGCCCCCCTAACACCCTATGGATTCATTCGATACAGCCCCCCCTACCCGTGGGTATTTCCTTATGTACAACCTTCTTTATTGGACCACCAGCAGTCTTGGCCCCAAGGCCTTCCCAGTGTGGCCTGACAACTGGTATTTAAAGTATTGGGAATGTGCTGCTCAACAATTGCCTCCTGTAGACTGGATGAATGACGGCCCCGAAATGACAGCCAGACAGCCTCTCAGATTGCAATGAACGTAAGCAATCTACGCCATGAAATATTTTTGTGTCCTATGCATCCCCACTGTTAAGGCGCTGAGTTGGGTGTGACTGCAGGGAAGGAGTGTACCAGCACAACTAGGATTTAAGCCAAAGGCACATCTGAACGGCAAGTGTGTGCACTCTGACAGGACCACAATCTACTTTAAGGCTTCTATGCCCTTGTTGTTAAGGGGAAAAAAAAAAAAAAAAGGCTTTTAAAATATGTAAAGAGCCTAAGGGGCTCCTGGTTACATTTAGACTATATGAGATCCTAGGTAGAGAGAGCGAGCACTAAAATGCCTCGGGTGCTCGTACTCGAGCCGAAATATCCAGAGCTCGAGTGCCGTTTCGAGTAACGGCCCCATGAGTCAAGGAGAGACCCGACATTTTGTCAAAGGGGACATGGTTCAGCGAATATTAAATGGGTTATGTTACATGAAAAATAAGTCTTCTGATAATTGCAAACATCTGCGATCTATTAGTCCACTGTTCCGGGCGATATTATCTACCGACAAGTTAGCAGATGCAGAACAGTTGGAAGAAAGAATAAACACAGGGAACACAGTGAAACGTGAACACAGGATCATTTAAGATAACAAAACACAGTGCAGAACATAGTGCAGATAGATTACAGAGGTTCGGCACATCTGCTTACGTGTCGGGATATAGCGCGGAGCCGGCGCGAACAATAGCAGGTGACGAACAATATTATGTGTGTGAAGAACACATTGCAGAGTTTAACTACTCTGCAGATGTGTTCTGCACACATAATATATGTTCTTTCACATGCTATTTTGTTCGCGCCGTTCGCCGCGATATCCCCGACAAGTAAGCAGATGTGACGAACATCTGTATCTATTCTGCACTTGTGTTCTGCACTGTGTTGTTATCCTGAAATGATCCTGTGTTCACGTTTTTATTATATTCTTCATTGTTCTTCACTGTGTTTTTTGTAATTAAATGCTCGATCGAGAGCAGGGGAAATACTCGTTGCCGGCAACGAGCCGGCTCGATACCTAATGCCGAACGAGCATCAAAGTCGGACGAGCATGTTCGCTCACTCTAATCCAGGCAAAAAAAGTAAAGAAGAGCAGATTGCTGTCAGGGGACACAAACACCAGAAGTCAGGTGTTGGTTACAATCTTCATCATGGTGGAGATGTCTTTTATCGTCATGTGTTCCTGCAGAGACTAACCACAGGGTTCCACCTTTTGGAAGAGGGGGCACAGGCACGTACTGTATTAAGTAGTCATGCAATAGGGCGGTGGGTAAACCTGAATCATTATTGACTGGTTTTGATTAAATAGCATTATGTGTATTCTTACAGATCTCTTGGATACTCAGCCTGGAGGAAACAGATGAGGAAATACAGCTGAAATGACTATACAGAACTAATATTGAAGAAGAAAAGAAGAGCTAAAAAAATGAACTGACCAAGGGATTACCTATTTCTTCATCTGCATTATTATTATGTTTAAGACGTAGGCGCAGAGAACCAATTTATTTGTACACGATAGTTCAATGAAAATTCACAAAACATGTCTGATTAATATAAGATACTGAAGGCTACTCTTTCATTAATTGCCAAGTAAATAAAAGGTATTGTCTGATATGTCATCAGTTAGCACAAAAGCCAGCAAACGTTAACAACCAGCACATTTAACATTTTGGACTGTTTTGGCAAACTAAACTATGTGATTTGGCCAAAGGGTCCCGTCAGAGCCTGTAAATGTAGCAGCAGGAACATACCAGTGTGTTGGGCTATGTGTTCACATGATACATTGGTATTGCATTTTAAAACAAATTGCAATTGATTGGAGGTTAAAACACCCACGAAACAACCTATGCACACACGCAAAGTATCACCATGACTGAATAGTTAAAAGGTGTTTGGCCACAAGAAAGTTTCCCTAAATCTTAATTCTAGTGATCCAACATGATAAAGTAACCTTTAATCATTACTTGGCAATTCTCATCAGTTTTAGCGGTTTTATGATCCTATCTCTGACATCAGATGCCCCGGCCTAGATTCACGCTCGTGGACCGGGGACTAAATAAGCAGTTACTGGTGCAGACAGACTCTTCTCTCAGCAGATTTCATGCTGCAGTGTAACACAGCACTGCATGTCACATCACCACACCACACAGCATGCTATGTCACATTCTACCCACACACAGCAGACTAGTCACATATTACCACACACATCAGCGACGGGCTTATGTCACATCTAACCACACACAGAGCAATGCTATGTCAATCTAACCACAAACACAGCACTGGCCTATGTCACCTCTAACCCAACACCACACCACCACTGCTATGGAACCTCGTAAAACAACAACCAACACAAACATTGCTACGTCACCTATAACACCACATACCAATACTGCGCCACATTAACCACACACAAACAGCACTTGCGTGTCACCTCTAACCACACACACACACCACTCCACAGCTTATGTCACATCTAATACACCAACACACAGCACTGATGTAACATTCAACACACACATACCACTGATATGTTCACATCACTAACCACACACATACCACTGCTATGTCACATCATTCACACCCAACACACATACCACTGCTATGTCACATCTAACCACAAACACAGCACTGCTATGGTAACCTCTAACCACACACAACCACACTGCGATTCACCTCTTACCCCCACACACAAACACCTTGCAGTCACATCTAACCACACACATACCATTGCTGAGTCACATTCTAACCACACACATACCATTGCTGCGTCACATCTAACCACAACACCATATGTCACCTCTAACCCAACACACAGCATGCTGTGTCACCTATAACCAACACACACACCACACCACACACAGCTATGTCACATCTAATCAACACACACCAGCACTGATGTAACATATAACCACACACATACCACTGCTAGTCACATCATCTAACCACACACATACCACTGCTACGTCCACTATAACCACACAATAGCACTGATAAACATCAAACACATAACCTACCACGCTACGTCACATTATACCACAACACATAGCACTGATACACATCAAACCACACACAATTTTACCACCGCTACGTCACATCTAACCACAACATAGACTGACTGTAAACATCTAAACCAACACATACTCGGACTGCTATCGGCGTGTTGGAGAGTTGCTCTCCCTTCACACTACTGCACAGGGAAGTTACTCTGCTCTAGTGATCTTACCTATTCTCCTCCATTTGCTCCGCAGTACAGTACAGTGTTCATGTGAGAGGCATGAGGAGGAAAAGGAGACCCGCCCGACCCACGAGTCAGGACTGTGATTTTATGATCTTAAGCAAACACACCAATTAATAAAGAAAGGTTGGAATTATTCTGTGAAATATGATCTTTTTAATAACACATGGAATTAGCGAATAATGTGGATTGAATTTATAGATGTGTTGGAGGGTACCCAAGTCTAGAGCAAGAAAACATTAATCTCTGGCTGCACAGAGATATCACTGTATTAAATTCTGGCACAGTTGTAAGCTCCATTTAGAGGGGACCGAGTGCCCCAAACTTCAACCAAAACCCACTTATTGATGCAATCTTCAACACAAAAATTTTAAGGAAATCTACATCAAAATCAAACATGGAAAAACCAGGGAAATTATTATAGATCCGGCAATGTGACTGTGGTATTATTATATTGGGATCCATTGGCTCCTTCTAAAAGACCTTTAAAATTGTACAATGAACCTGAGGGGCTACCCTAGCCCTGTTGGATTATGGCTTTACCGACCGTATACTGTCTCAGTATAAACATGGCAGTGCCTTCTCGGACAGTGTAACACCTGTGAGCTGTTGTTAGATAGGATGGCCGTTGGTAGAAGTTTGATTTTAGAAGGAAGGAGGCCCAACAATGGAACTAACAAATATACGAGATTACCACAGTCACATTGCTGGATTAATGAGTAAGTGTCACTGGTTTACTATGCTCATTTTTTTGAAGGTAGATTTCGTAAGCAGTACACTTATGCTCTTTGCTCTGCTACAGCCTCAATGAAGTCAGCATCAGTACTGTTTAAAAGGAGTGTGGAAAGTGAAAAAATGTAAAATTAGTTGGAGTGTCTCACAAGGCCTCCGAAGGAGAAATCCAGGGGGCCCATGACCCTTTTGTTTAGAGGCAAAACAATTTTCCAAAGGGACAAGCACTGAAAGGCTGTCAGATAGTTGAGAAAAAAAGGTCAAAAGGTCTAAGGGCGCCGGTTCACACGAGACATTTTGGCTGCGTTTTCAAACGCAGCAGACAAACTGCACCACCGGGACAGCAGCGGCCGATCGTACCAGCGTTTGTGGTGCAATAGACAGCAAAACGTCCATGTGACGAGCCCAAAAAGCTGATATGTGGCAGCAATTTTTTTCATGAATGTGGCCCGATCCCATGGGCTGCACAGTTGAAGTAGGACTGGTGCAGCTCCCCTAGAAATAGTTTACAAGGAGTCCCATCTGCCAGCTGAACAGGTTGCCGGAAAAAATGTACTGTAAGGTGGCACAAGCTGTTAAGCTGGCAAAGGAAAGTCCATGCCATATATTTTATGTAATGAAGGGACGCTGGAGCACACTTGTTCCTACCCCTTCTTGCACTATGTTGCAATCCATGGGATGGGGATGGGCTGCACAATGGATGGTGTAGTCATTATGAAAGGACCGGGCTGGATGGTATACAAAAAAATTTAACGATGCAACAGCGTTGTGGCCCATAAAATATTTGCTAAATATTATATATTTTAATGCATATATATTATAAAGGACAATGACCCACAATTTTTAAAAGGGCCCCTGACCCACTTTATGCTTACTTTGAGGTCTTTTCAGTGACACTACTTGCAAATGTATTAGTAAAGGGTGTTGGGCTCTGACACTGTACCCTACACGAATTCTGCACTAACAGCGGCGTTCTGGTGCACAAGTGGACCCCCACATTTATGATGAAAATGAGTCATCTCTTGTTAAAGGGGTTGACACCAAAAAAAGTTGTCACGCTTCCAGATCCAGATCGGTGAAGATGGGGAACAAATCATGAATTAGCGCACCCTGCCGTACTCCACAGGATTAGTTGGAACCCTTAGTGACGTTTTAGTGTTTTTAAATTGGGCCCATATATGTACAGTACTTATTTTAAAAAATGTCTACACAATTCTGCCATCTGGAAACAGGGGGAATGATAGATTAACGAACAGGGACAAGTAGTACAGGAAAACTGTCGGCTTCATCTAAAAACATTCAACACAGCAAAAATGACACAAAGACCGTGAATCACATTGTGTTCAAGCTACTGATTTTGCCTTTCTTCTATGTTTGTATAGTTGGATAGATAATGGTTACTCTACGTCAAGTGTTAGCTGCCAAAGAGAAGCACCGGCGGAGATAAAGCAGAAGCTGGGACGTCAGCATGATGAATGAGCTAAGCAGGAAACTTCATCGCAGCGGTATGATGGCAAACCCAGTCTGCGTAAGTGTCTAGCTCTGAATCTATATAAACTCAATAAGGTCATTAACCTCAGTGTTTACGACTACAATGTGGGGTTTCATTGCTATTATAAGAAGAGATAACACAATGTGCCATTGATCTGGAGGGCAGCTAAAGCAATTGCAGCTAGCCAGTGCCATCTTCTAAAAACCTCAAGGAAATCAGTTTCTAGGAGACACCTGTCTGCCTTCAGTGACACGTTTCTTCCAAAGAAAATCGTAAATTACTTACAAATGGGAATCCAGGGTTGGAGTGTGTGCTAGGGGAAAGCCCTTTGATGAAGTGTTTGCCAGTAGAAAGAATATGAAAAGAGAACTGAATAAAGCAAACAGTGAGGCCAAGTCTTTAGACACAAAGTGGTCATTTGCTGGTAGAAAACAAATTTCCTCTTGAGGGCGCCGGTTCCCACAGATGCGTTTGGGTGCGTTTTCATTGCGTTTGAAACACCAATACAACAGTGAGATGAGGTCATTTGCACCGGATAATTAATATTAAGATGTTCGCTTTTATAAAACACATGTGTTAAAACGCACACATAAAACACATTGTTTAACGCTAGGGTTCACATTGAGTTTACACTGCGTTTGTATACGCAAATGCTAACCGTAATTTAATAGGTAATTACCTCATTGAGTGTTGTGTTTTGTTTGTTTTTTGTATGCGTTTAAAAGGGGTATATATGTGCATATAAAGGGGTATTCTCGTCTGGCGCATTAACATCAATTTCTTAATGGAACCTGGAGGACCCTTTTTTTTGTAGCAATCCACAGTCCCCACAGAGCATAGTACATACACGCCAAAGTGTTGTTATATTAAAAATTGTACAGAAAAAAAGATTTGTTATATTGTCCCTTTCATTAGAATCTGCTGTTGTGACTAGGCATTGCCAATGGGGGTCTGGGGAAAGGAGCAGTTCCCCCACCCCTTGTGGGAACAGCCGACTCATGTGACCTTTCAAATATATGAAAACACCCATCACTAGGCTACCGCCGCCCCCTGCTCCTCTACAGCCCAATCTGAGTGTGGGGAGTTATCATATTTGAACGGGTCACATGTTTCCCAAGGGGGGGGGAACTGATCCTTTCCAGCTCCCTCCCAAAAGGCAATGCCCTAGTCACACAGCAGAATGGCTAATGACATGTACAAGATAAATATTCTTTTTTTTCTGTGAAGTAAAACTATTTTTTATACAAAAAAACACTTTGGCAGCGTGTAATGAATTAATGCATTGTGGGGAATGGGGGAGGGCGGATTAAGTGCTAAAAATGGGTCTCCCTGGTGAAGATTACCTTTTTTAAGCTGCCCGTACCAAAGATTTCTTCAATTAGATGTATTAAAAAAATGTGCCTTGTGTGAAGATTAATTCCCATAAATGTAGTATGGGCCCTGGGCCTTATGATCTGCTTTTAACATTGTGCTAAGTAAACGGCATTGTTAACACAAAGTAAAGTATGATGTTTAACATGTTTTTCATGAAACACTGTTAACACAATGTTAAAAAGAGTTGAAGCAAAAAACAATTCGATATTGAATTTTGTTTGAAAACACTGTCGCAGATGACGTGGGCAAATTCCTCAGGACAAAAGATCTGTGAACATTTGTCTAAGTAATGATTTCATTGGCGGGGGACTTTCACACCCCAAAACCATGTGGAGTGGCTGTAAAACTCTCTCATTTCCAACGTTGAGTCATAAAAACATAAACTAGCTATGAAGATGCTTGAGAAAGCGGTGTTTTCTGTGTAAGTTTGTGACAACGGCTGCTCCACTTTCCCTGGCTGTCTCCCTGTCATCAAAGAAGAAAGTAAAATAAAGCTTGGAAGAAATCTAGAATGCAAGGCAAAACACAAAAAAAAAGATGTTTTTAGAAGTTATTTACATATAATAGTAATCATTACATAAAACCTTGGAGTAGGTAATTGCCTTGAAAATCACCTCTGCAAATCCTTGAAAGCTTGTATCACTGCTAATTGATTGAGAGAATGAGCATGGATATTGGGAAGCCACAGCTGGTGTTATTCCGGCCTGTGTTTTTGTAAAAAACTGTGGGACCCTCGGCACTGCGATTCAGGAGAATCACGTCTACAATGAAGAAGAAAACGAAAGGATCACGGGGTTATAGCTACTAAGAGGTTGTTCCAAGATTGAAATCAGTAAAGAATATGGAACAATTTAAGGAAATGGATGTAAGGCCAGCATTGGTGTTGACTTACCAACAATTATTGCGACCTGAACTAGAGGTAAATAGAGTAGGGTGTAAAACATAGGGATTATTTCTTTTGTAGGTTTTTTCTTTATATTTTAATAGTGTACCAATTATGCTAAGATTTTAATAGTTGAAACAAATTAGAAACTTGAGCTGGACAATCAGTAAACAAGGAAAAGAAAGTCATCGTGGGTAAGGCTCTTTCAATTTTAGCGATATTTTTCACAATTCAGTTCAGTTTCCATGGGGGCCTAACAAGCAGTGCCTAACAGGGATAAAACGGATGCATCATGGAGACCAAAACAAAAGAAAACAGAGACCAAAAAAACCGAGACAAAACGCAATGAATACGCACCTGAAGAGAGCACAATGGCATGGTGAAAGAGCCCTATAACCTATCTTACTGTAGGTCCCACAAACATAATGTCTTGCATCTGCCTCTTTCTCACTGGTCCTGTTTTTTGTATCTTACTGTAGTACAGTTCCCTTCACATTGTTCCTACAGTATATGTCAGGCTCCAGGGGTAGTGGACCCACTGGACTACCACGGACGAAGATGTAAGCCGACACCTGGGAGCGGACACTAAGTGGTACCCGGTTTTCACCAGAGCCCGCCGCAAAAGGGGTTGGACTTGCTGCAGCGTGGTACCACCAGGTCGGGGATGTAGCGGTAGATCAGGACAAGCAGCACAGGAGCGAAGTCAGGAACGTAATCAAGGTCACAACAGTCTTAATGCACAAGGCAAGGAATACAGCTCTCTCTCAGGCATAGACCACAAAGATCAGGCAGGAGTCACAGAAAGGGGCTGGAAATTTATCAGAGCAGGCGGCCGGCCAGCACCAATTGTAGGCGTGCTGGCCCTTGAAATATTAGGGAGCCGCTGCGCCCTAGGACACGGGGACGCGCGCGCCAAAGCGTGGGGACTGACACTGGAGCCAGGGAAGGTAAGTTAGAGTGCAGGCAGGCTGGCTGGGGGGGGCACAGGGGTGCACCTGCGACTCCGGTTATGGGCCGCAAGAGCACCCGTGCCCGTGAAAGTATACATACATAGTCCTGCATACAATGATCCCCAGGTAAGCTCTTCAGCTCCACATGGCTTTTACTGCTGATATAATGAAGTAGGTTTGTATAGGGCATGTAAATATATATTTACATTCCCGGTCTCTGTGTAGAATAATGTAATGACTCTTGTAGTAGTGTGACATGGCTGTGCTCTCTAGTCATTCCTCAGGGGATTATTCCATATAAAAAAAAATCTGTCCCTGGCAGGTGAAATGTATGGCTACTTTCTGTCAGGATGGTGTTCTCAGCTTCTTCCAGCATATTTCAACTGTGCATATTGGGTATACAGGAGAGTGTGGAAACATACTATAGTGGAAGAGATTATCTCACAATACTCTGTATCAATGTGCCATGATTTCACTGTAGTGACATGCGCCGACCTTGTGTGAGGTAACAGTACAGGATCCTAATTACATATACAGGCGGTCCCCTAATTAAGAACACCCGACTTACAGACGACCCCTAGTTACAAACGGACCACTGGATATTAGTAATTTACCGTACTTTAGTCCTAGACTACAATAATCAGCTATAACAGTTATTAAATGTGTCTGTAATGAAGCTTTATTGTTAATCCTGGTTCTTATGACAACCCAACATTTTTAAAATCCATTTGTCACAGAGACCAAAAAAGTTCTGGTGGGGTTACAATTATAAAATATACAGTTCCGACTTACATACAAATTCAACTTAAGAACAAACCTACAGACCCTATCTTGTACGTAACCAGGGGACTGCCTGTACTTGCAATATACTGTATGGTGATTGCTACATCTTTTTGAAAAGGTTCCAATAAGTAAAATTATCAACTTGATGACTGGCATTTGTAGCACATCCTAAAGATTGGTGATCAATGTCAGTGGGGTTACTGCCGAACTAATCTGTGGGGGTGTTGAACCCCCACCAATCAGATATTGAGGACCTATTCTATGTCATCATCCATTTTAGCTTGGAGAACCCCTCCTATATATCCAGTGGGCAGTTGTGCTGTGGACCATTTTTGGCATAGGCCCCCATGGCCTACTATAAAGAGAAAACATTCCCCCAGAGTACCATGAATCAGAGTCTACCTGATCTAAGTTCTAAAAAACCATGGTCAATAGAGTTTTCAGCATTTAAGAGTTTGAGCTACCATCATATATTGGAAACCCTGCAGAGATTGGTTGAGGGGTGCTTTTGTCTTTACATGACATGGTTTATTAAAGGCCAT
This sequence comes from Engystomops pustulosus, assembly GCA_019512145.1. NCBI lineage: Eukaryota > Metazoa > Chordata > Amphibia > Anura > Leptodactylidae > Engystomops > Engystomops pustulosus. Next base: position 131,956,082 of record CM033643.1, read on the forward strand.
TTGTATGACTAAAAATTGTCATTAAACAAATTATCAAAAATAATTATATTCCCCAATAAAAACATCAAGTCCCCCCCCCCTTCTCACAAAAAAAAAAAACTTTAAAGTTCATTGACATAAAAATAAGTAAATTGATGGGGCTTGGAAAGCAGTTGTGTACATAAATATACTAGAAAAAATATACTTATCAAGCAGTAAAACTTCAAACACAGGGAATAAATGCTTCATGTTATTTTAAAACCCTCAATTGTGAATACCATAAAAACATAAAATACAACTTGCCTTCCCCAATACAATTCCAAAAGCCTTTTAAAATTTAATCTATGTACCTTAAATGATAACCATTAAACACTACACCTACACTTGATCCACAAAAAACAAGCCCTCATACAGTTACATTCATTGTTATTGGTCAGAAAGGCTAATAAGAACATGTTAACCTGTCGGACCCCTTCGTCCGCTCCCCCCTAATGGATCAACGGCCGCAATGAACCGTTCTGCTCCATTAATCTCTATGGAGATGAATGGAAATTGCCGTCAGCTCCATAGAGATTGATGTAACAGAGCGGTTCATGTGCGACGTCGGCTCTATTATTCTGACGAAACGCGGGATCCAAAGGAGACCCCACTGATTTGCAAGTAGGCCTATCCCTTGACAGGGCCTAACTTTTGTTCATGTGAAAAAGCTTTAAGGAGTAATGGTGGGACTACTACTCTCCATCTATGATGTTCATTCTACTAGAGATCCAGTAAACATCTTGTATGTGCTTGATGTGTCAGTAGCAAACTTCTTTCACAAGACTTAAAAAAAAAGAGTATTGGTTTCTTAATTGGACGCTGTAGGTCCATGTTTTTACACCCACTCGAGATCCTTCTTTTTCATCCGTTAAGAGTCCCAAATAATCAATTCAGAGTGGCAGCCCTTACTCAATCACTTTTTATGTTATTCAATCAGTAAATAAAGTTGTGTCTTTCCCTCTTTATGCATATTAAGGACATTCCAATCGTGCTGATAACTGTGACCAATGAGGCTTATTTGAATCGCATTAGTAAATTTCATGGATTACCAGTACAGTAACAGCAACTTGCTCGAATCTAAAGCGGAAAAGAAGATAATGGTACATTCACCTTTAGAATGACTGATTCTGGTCACTATGACATCCTGGTTTTCTTATTGTAGACAAATTGTTTGGAATTACATTTGATAATTATAATGAGAATGCAATATTATTTAAAAAGGAAATCTCCACTTAATTGTAACCTTCACAGCACCACCAGTACTTTTGTGAGGTTCAACAAGCTTAGCGCCTGCATATTGTTTAACAAAGATATACTGGTGATTCTTTGTTAAAAAAAAATTAAAAAAGATCATGTAAAAAAAAGTAGTAAATTTTCTTTAAGTTACATGGGAGATTTTGTTCCTAAAAGTGAACCCCCCGCTATAGGCTAGCAGACACTGCGGCACCTGTAACAATAAAAAAACCGACCAAGCCACACATCTGCCGTATCAAGAGGGGCAGTCCCTGAGGTGCTGCTTTCCCCAGACCACCCCTCCCACCTCCATAGGCCGGAGGTGACTGCCAGGCTTCATGCGTCACCCCAGCCTCCTAGTCCCTCCCCCTTCATGAATAGTGACGGAACCGCTGTTACTTGGTCCAGCGTTCCTATCGACAGCGCGGCAGCTTCTAGCATTGTAACACTCCTCACCTCTATTGTAGCGCACTCGGAGCTGCTGACATTTTAGTAGCAGCCCTAGGCCTTTTATATGGGTGGATGGTTCCTCTTCTAATGGCCTTCATCCATGAAATTCGTGTACATCTGGTTCCTGCGCATCAATACACATACACGCGCCATCTCGGGACCTCCAATGTCCTAAACGGGACACATCCTCATGTCCCAAGAAGCCTTTTTCTAGTACTATAGATAGGAAGTGAAATCCAGTCCAGACTTATAGGGATTTAACATTCATACAGCCCAGGCCATGGCCGTCTTAATCCTCCCTGCAATGTCCCACATGAATAGCCCCACAGGTAGCTTCATTGTGCAAAATTTACAATCTTAAATTATATATGCATTTAGCGTTCCACACTATTACTGAGATAAGTTTAGACTAAAGTATAAAGTTATCATGTTATCTATATGGCATTTTTGACCACCCTCGATTTTTAAACATAAAAAGGTACCCAAAATTAAAAACTCAATCAACAAAAATTGATCCATACAGTTAATGAACTGAAAACAATTTGAACATTTGACTGCCTCCTGCAAACATAATTTTTGACATCAGTTTTAACGGACATCCCATTCTCAACTTTATCTTCAGAATTTCAACCATAGAGGAAGTATTCAAAAATCCCCCCTCTCCACTCCGAAGCCTAAAAGTGTCAATGGTGCTCCCCAGTGACCCAGAGCGCGGGTCCGGGCTCAAACTTGCCCCTCAGTGCCCGCTGCCCCCGCCACTCACCTTGCCCCCTCTTTCCCCGTTCCAGATTTTTGCCGCTGGCCTTTTGCCGGAAGGCATTTCAACCTGCCCCTTCCATCATCCATCCATTCCGGATCTTCGTGCCCTTCCCCGTTTCCTCCGTTGTGTGACTCCTTTTCCTCTTCCTGCTACGCTCCTCTGACGCCTGCCTTGGCCTATTTTTAACGGCCCCTACTCTGATCCCTGTGGCCTGCCTCGTCCTGACCACCTGCCTTTATCCTCCCCAACTACGAAAGATTGCCTGCAGTTCCTGTACTCGACCTTGGCCTGCCACTGGTGGACAATTCATGCCACGTGGAAACACCTGTTGGTATACCAAAGCAGCACCAGTCCAACAGCCTTTGCTGCGGGGCTTTGTGGAAAAACCTGGGTCCCAGGTTGGACCTTGTGGCTCCCTCGTTCGCGGTGTTCAGAGGTCCCACTGCCTCTGGAATCCTGACAACAAGTTTCAGTCAGACCTAGATAATACCTATGGGGAAGTTTTTTGCCCGGCTGGTTGAAAAAGGCAAACAAGTAAACCACACTAACCCAATATGCAATTAAATGCTTGCAGTATTTTAACAGTTTAAACAACCCGCAATCGGAGCCCACTCTGACGCGGGTATTACCCTGGGGTGTCTGCTGTTAGTTATCACAGCCAAAACGAAAAAACTATTCTTATTGTTCAGATAGGGGCATAGACATACGGTTCGGGGGAGGGAGAAGGAAAATTCTGGGTCAAAGATGAAGTAGAAAAGAGAAGGGGTGAGCAAGGGAAAGGGAAAACAAGCAGTGAGTGCACGATATTTAAATGAAGTGGGGGGGGGTACAGGGAAAGAGCGAGCGAATTGAGTGCACAGCCGGAGGAAGGGCGAAAAAGGAGAGGCTGAGAGCTGCGGGGGGGGAAAACGGCCGGGGGGGGTGGAAAGGGTTGTGAGAGGGGCTTTACTAGACGGGAGACCGCTTTTTAACCCCACCCCTTTCCCCCGCTACCCTTATGTCTATGGAGGCTCCCCTTTCCGATTCGGCTCAGATCTCGAGTTGAATCGGCATCAGCGCTGCGTCCAATATAGATATACATACAGTATATGTCTCATTGCATAAAAACTGAAAAAATTGAGTTTAAAAAGAAAAACGTTTTGAAACGTGAAATAATGACAAAGAGTCCTTGGAAATCTTGGCCAGGCCGGTTGATTAGGATTTTAATAAAAAAGGAGTGCAATGATGGAGGTCCTGTTTTAGCTAAACTTTCTTCAGTACAGGCCAATAACAAGCAAATATTTTACTATGTAAAAAGCACCTTGGAAACTTTCATTTGGAGTGAAAAGACTGCATAGCCCTAGCATGTTCAATGAGTAATAGCTCAATTTTACTAATTTTACATTAAGTTAAACAATGTATTTGACCCCATGTCTACAACATGGTAGCATAATGAATAGGTTTTTTAATAATGTTGGTTTTCCATTATTTTTTATTTAATATAAAGTAAGAAAAGGGTTGTCTAGTCACAACAAGCTATTTCCTATCGATAGGATAGGGGATAAATTTGCTGTTGCTGTAGGGGTTCCCCGTTGATTGGCCCCCATGGATCATGAAAACGGGGGTCTTGTGGTTTTCTCCATTTACCCAAACAATACAGCGACAGGCCAGACATCCATGGTGGACGCTTCATTCAGTGGTCTTTGGGACTGATAAAAATATCTTGTTTTTTATTTGGGTTCAACTGACCTGTCTCATGATCCATGGGGGTCCTTCATCTGTAGGTAGAAGAAAAAAACTTAAACTTCACTTACTGGCTCAAAGTATAAAAAGTGAAAATCGTTATTTTAACTAATGTCTACTACAGAAATTGCCACCAATTATTTTTTCCCTTCTTAAAGAGGAAATGTGCCGCATTTTTTACCACTTATTAAAGAGGAATGTGCCACCAATTTTCTTTATTCAAAGTGAAATTCTTAAAGTCTAATTAATTATTCTAGATTATTTTCGTTCTATTCTCTGTGCATGAAAAAGCGAGATGCCATTTTCCTGAGCTTTGGTGATATACTTTACAGAAGCCTCATGACTATAGACAGTCTGGAGTGGATTCCTTCGAAGTTAATTTAGAGATTGACTGATTTGGAAACGCCTGTGTAGCACTGCGGAATCTGTGTTGGCTAAATAAATAAAGGAATTATTATTAGTATTGTCTGGACATGGGCTGTGCAGATGCAGTTAAGCTATGACATCATCTATTGTAGCATTCTGTTGTAGAATGTATGGCCACTATACAAGAGACAAAGCCTTTTGTTTCTGGTTCCATCCAATAAATCAGAACAGCTGATCAATTTTAGGTCCAGTGACTGTAGTTGCTATTTGTGGCTACAATTCATGTTACAAATATCAAAGAGTCCTACTACTTACTGTAAATATCTATAAGTCTGAGAGTTATTTTAAGGTATAAAAGAGCTTCAGTGCCGGGATAAATACTGTTTTTATTGTCAATCCAAGATCTGTGCCTGGAGCTGTCAGACTAACTGCTTTGGAGCATATAGGATATGCCATTAACAGTGATGAACAGTAATGACACTGACAAAAGCTGAACATGCCGTTCTGGCACTAGATGTATTCTGGGACTGTCATAATGCATCAGTATTTTAATTTTACATTGCACTCGGGGCCAAAGACAAAGAAATCCATTTTCATCTGAACAGTTTTTCTCCTGTTAAATGATAGCTCTGGGCCTTCTCTTACCCCGCACATTACATAGGGTCCTATATATTCCATTAGAAAATAACAAAGCTAACAAAATGCTTTTTATGTTTTAAAGACATTTAGTTAATTCAGCTACGCACATCTAATATTTAGACAGTGGTAATTCTATGTCAAAAAGGTATCAAAAAATATCATTCAGACAGGTTTATGTTGTGTACCATGACTGCTGGTAAAATATCATAGGTTAACCTTTTCCTCCTTGGCTGGTGAATATATACACAGAGGTGATTTGGTCAGTATGACCTGAACTCAGTACAGCTGAACTGAATATAACATCTGGCATGTAATGGGTTGGTGCTGGTAAATCCAGACAACACATGAACCAGGTTTATTCAAAGTCATCCAACTACAACTCTAAGAATTATTACACCTAAAGCCTGAAAACACAGACATTGGCGCACATTTGCTAAAAACAGAGTGTGTGTGCAGAGCGAGACAGATTCATGAATTGTGGCACACGTTATTCATGAATCTGGCACTCCCTGCACTGTCCCAACAGAGTGCACCAATTTTTTTTTGGTGCACCTTTAACATGGGGCATGTCACAAACTTCTGTCGGACTATGCACCGAAACTCCCATTTCTGTAGCATGAAGAATAGTGCAGCTGCACCACAAAAGGGTGGCATGTGCCACATATATGGTGTGGGGACTTAAATACACGTGTAAGCAGAATGTACAAGTCCGACAGAAAACTGGCACAAAATATATTTCTATGCTGTATTTTTTGGACTATAAGACACACCCCTGATTTAGTCGTCCAAAAAAAGGAAAATATATTTTACACCAATTAAAAATTCCCTGTTTGTCACACACACAAGCACCGCACACACAGCCCTGCTACATCCATACACACACAAACACGCTCAGCATTGCTACACACGCAAACAAACACGCTTAGGCCCATTATACACACACAGGAACACACTCAGTACTGCTATGCACATACAGGAAAACAGTCAGCACTGCTATACAAATACACACAATCATACTTGACACTGCTATACACACACAAACATACTTCGCTCTGTTAAATACACACACAAACATACTTGGCACTGCTATACACATCCACACACAAACATACTCATCACTACTATACACACACACACACACAGGGCGATCACCGTCTTTCTGAGTGGATTTTTTATTGCTATACATGCCTCAATAAAGAAAATTTGTAGACCGTGGACCCTGGCTGGACCGTCAATTGCTTGCCATACACACATACACACCTTTTCTTCTTACCAACCTCTGCCCAAGATTCTTCTTTGGATATATCCTCTGGTAGCATGAGAGGGGTTAAAGACCATGCAGTGATGCAGGAAGCATCAGTCACATGCTTCTTACGTACAGGTATATGTTCCAAGAAACAAACATACATATTATACAATTACTGTAAAAGAGACGTGTGTATAGGTCTGCATTGGGATTTATTAAGGTCTGACTTTGTCAGGGATGTCAACCAACCACAGAGCTGCTATTATTTTGTTAAATTAAAGCTGTATTAAGATGGGGTGCAGACTTCAAAAAAGGTCAGTTTTTCCTTTTAATGTTTCCATAAATATTCCACAATTTTCCAAAAATGTGGAGTGTTTCTGAACAGGTTATTCAGAGAATAACTAGGAATTTTATGACAGAAGAAGTTGTAGTAAAATACAAACAGGAAGCATGATCCTTCCTATGTGCACGTCATCTGTCTGTCATATGTGATGTAGACTATATGGAAATGACACAGGCTACCTTGCAGATATTAGATGCCTTGAGCAAAAATCAATGTCATTTATGAGAAATACATTTTTGACTGGGTATGAAAGCTAATGCCCAGGGTGTGTTTGCTTGTAGTTATTGTTTTGTGTCTGGGGCAGTATTTTGGCAATAGTTAAATTGTACTGTATGTATTGGTACAGGGTAAACAAGAATACACTCCCTGCAGCATTGTTTGGATTTTAAAATAATTGCTCCAAGGAATGTGCCAAGACCACATACTTGTAACCTGAAAGCACTTGAGCTGCTCTTCACCAGAAAAACATGTAGGTACATCATTTCAAAAGGCATGCAATTTCAACAAGAGGTTGACCACTCTAGAACATACAATTCAACAGAGAATTCTAAATGATTAGAAGGGGGTTCTTATTTCCATCATATATTAGCTGCATGGTAGAGTCGGAGTCAGGCCATGTGTCAAGCTGATAGCACTTTGTAATGAATGGGTTAAAACAAGATAGCCTCGGGTCTTTGGAAGACCTGAGGCTGTCATAGCGATGGATCACCGCTCCCCGATGAGGCACCAATCACGGGTCTTACCGGTAAGCCTTTGCTGCAGTATGCAGCAAAGACTTACCGGTTATGGAGAGGGCTCGGCCCGCGAGCCCTCTCCATGCACGGAGACCCGGCTTGCGCCGTACTAGTACTGCGCAAGTCAGGAAGGGGTTAACGCAGATAGCCCAGTCATTTCCATGCTTCATTACTTGCACGCTTTTGTCCGGAGAGGACTCTACTGTCTATTCCAACCCCCTACAAAAGTGTGTATGTGTTCTTTAATGTGGCATAACAATAGGAATATGCCTACTTAAGGAGATTGCAGGTGTGGACCAATTTGGCAACTCTGTGCAGCGCTGTATAATCTGTGTGAGCTATATAAAGGAATTATTAATTTAATTATTATCAACCAGTTCTCTTAACTGCACTGAAGCAATGACTTATATTACAGTTGTCTGCAGTTGGTGTCTTATCCTTCTGTAAGAAACAAGGTAGTTTGGCTATTACTCAAGTCATAACACAAAAATTAGTAGTCATGCATTGATCTACAGGAATATACAATTGTGAATCCAACAATTCATAGTAATACAGATTTAGATTCATCAGTACACAACTCCTAATGTTAATTTGGGACTAATCCACACTATCGGTGTTATAGATCTCCATATGTTCCACATAAAGGGATATCCCACACTTGGGTATATAGAGACTACTGGAGCAGTGAGACTGATTTGTTCTAACTCCAACCTACATTATGTGGAGTAGAACATTAGGTGTTGAGTACTGACCAATCTAAGGCTACATTCACACGGCCGTGTGGGGGATGTATATACAATCCCATATAAACGGCAATGGCCTCACAGTGCCATACGGGAGCAGTATGGTGCAGCACACGTGCGCCACTGTACCGTTCCATAGCCGGGAGAAAGATAGGACATGTTCCATCTTTCCCCGTAATATGGCGCCACGCGCCATACATCACTATGGAGGGGGGGGTTTAGGTGTGAGCAGCTACGGTACAGCGGGCACACGTGTGAATGTTACCTAAATCTTTATTTATTTTTAGGGAGCTGCTTTCCTAAATGTAGAACTGGAGGCATAGTTCTTCTTTGCCCATCTACTCTGACAATATCGTAGATGGACATTTACAAATCCCTTACTTTGGTGTAAAATCTATTCTGTGCCTTATGTATGATCAGGTCTTTTTACTTGTGATATAGGTTCAGTTTTTCCTATCCTGGCAGGCACAAATTTTGGCTTCTTTCTGAGACTTGTTCTTGCAAATGTGTCAAGTCCACATGGACACAGGCCATGTGAGGGGTTATTTACAGGAGAGGACACTTCTCTTCATTTGGGATTTGAGGCCGTGTCCTGCATTTTTAAGCACTCTAGTCACACCCCAGGGAAATGAGGACATACGAGGCTGCAGTCACACGTGGTGTTAAGGGTGCGGTCACACGTTGCATTTTGAAAGCTGAGGAGAGGTGATTTGCCTAATTACATGAATGTTAATAATTGTGTTTACAAAACACACATGTTAACGCAGTGTTAACACATGCATTAATGCAAACATTATTTGTTTACAAAATGCAATGTAAACACAATGTAATTAGGCAAATCACCTCTCCTCAGCTGATGTAATAAGTTTCAAAGCGCAACCAAAATGCCATGTGTGACCGCACCCTTAGAAATAACCAATAAATTTAAAATAGAATGTAAATGCAAACATTTATGACGGACAAAGGTGTACTAGAAAAAAAGACAGCAGAAGTCGCAGTAAAAAAATCAGCAAAATTTAACTAGCAGAAAGACGACAGCATAAAGTTATTATTGCTGTGGGTTTAGAATCTGCAGAATGTCAATAACTGCTGCAAATACTTATGTGCATTGTATAAGTTACATTCTGCACTAAGCCCCAATGTCACAAAACCTAGACATGTTTTAACTTACTGTAGATTGTGGTATTATTAGTTAAAGATGATATTCATATTCAGCTGGACAGTCCTGTATGTCCAGTTATGTCTGGCAGTAGTCATGTCCTGCATTTAAACTATATCTGCCACCGCCAGTACTGGGCATACCAGGAAAAATACTGGGGGGGCCCCCCACATAAGGCTATACATAAGAGCCTAAGGATGTGAGAGGGTGTGTATCAAATAAATACATAGGGGTGAGGGGGTCTTTATATAAAATAACCATGAGGGGGCTGTTTGGTATAATAAACTAGGGAACAGGTTTGTGTTTTTAGTTTGTGAATTGTTAATGCTGCCACGTGAGTTCGATGCAAAGGGGCCCACTAAGGCTCTCTCACCCAGGGGTCTAACTGAAATCTGGAGCCGACCCTGGCAACTACTAGTGGCTGCAGTGGTGAAGCAGGGAGCTATCCGTTCATTACTCCAACATAGTGCCAGTGCTGTGTGCTCTGAAACTGGCTGCTGGCTTCAGATCTGCAAGTTATGTCTCTTTTGTTGGCCTCAGACTCAGGAGGTAGGTGATGAAATATTGCTGATAAAGTCAGACTGTTTGGGGACACAACCATTTCACAAAAGAAATAACATCCAGTTGTTAATTTATTGAAAAGATTCTAGTAGGAACATGAAAAATGCTTTACAACTATTATTACGGATCCTCTTTTTACAAATATTGGTTGCATGTGCAAAATGAAATCCAATATCTAAAATCCATAGAACAATACTCTACTATAAATGGGATGTCCTATCTAAATGTACACTATCATCTACCAGTGAGAAAGTCTGGTTTATTGAGAATTACATGATTATTGAGAACATCTATTAATGTAGTTTTACTGTAATTATAGGTACAAGAAAACGCAAGAAACCCTAAGCCAAGCTGGGATGAAAGCTTCTGCTGCAATAACAAATGTGGGAAGTGCTATTGGCAAGAAGCTTGGAGATATGAGGTACTTGCATTACTGTAGCCGAAACATTTTATTCAAGTAAGAAAGAATTAAAAGAATATTCAATGATAGGTGCTTGGGCATTTAAAGGAAATCTATCACTAAATTTAACATCTACATAGCACCACCAGTTCTTTGAGGAGGTTAGGTTCCTTGCTCCAGACATACTTTACTTATCTACATAAGCCGGCTCTTTTGTTTTTAAAAATTGTATCATTATGTAAATGTGGGAGAAGTGTTTTGGGGGCGTCACCAGAACCCCTCCTGGCTCTGGCAGCACTTCTACCATACCTTCTCCTCCAGTCCACCTTTCCTGCCACTCAAAGCGTCAGCCACAGTGAATAGAGCATAGGACACGTGTATGTGTCACCCAAGAGCTGGGTGACAGCATCTGGAGGAGGCAGAAGACATGGTAGAGGTGCTGCGAAGTACATGATGCCAAAGCCAGGAGGGGCTCTTGTACTTCAGCATATCTAGATAATAAAGCTATGGCTGCAGCAAGGATCATAACCTTTACAAACTGTGGTGGTGCTTTGCAGAGTTAAATTTAGTGATAGATTTCCAGCATGCCGCATTGGGTTTGATGAATTTTACTTTGTCATTTCAAAGGGAATGCATTAAAGCTCCCCATGACAGCATGATCCCTTGTTACTGATCAATAGGGTTACCATTCCTGAAAGGCCCGTCACTCTTACAGCTTATAAAGGGACTACTTATCTGAGGGGTACATGATACATAAACACTTCTACAACACTTCCACAATTCTTTTTGGTAAACTGATTATCTCCTTTAACCATTGATCTTACCTTTCTTACCTCACTCGAATTGCAAAGGAGTGACATGAAATAATGTAAAGTAGCTGCAAAATCCAGAGTTTAAAATACGTTCTTCCACCAGTGTTCATGAAACATTTCCAACTTTTGTTTGCTTGAAGAGTTAAGCATGATTGTGCTGGAAGGCTGCTTGCATTAAGTGTATGTCCTTTTGTACTATAGCTCATATCTCTTATATGCTCTTTATTCCTCTGCTGCAGATCGCACTCTATTAGGTAAGAAGTTACAATAGGAATCTCTACTGTCATAAATGTAAATGGTAACACATATTAATACCATTTGGGACCTGTTATTTTGTAAATGTAAATACTCTATTCTCTTTCCTCAATAGCAATGCAAAAGTATAACATTTATGCTAGAGGAAACAATTAGTTGTAGACCTTATTTCTACAGGAGAACTAAGATGCAAGCTTTTCTTTCTATTCAAACAATGCTTATGGATTACATCCACTGCTACCATCAGGGATTGCAAGGCCCCATACAGACAACTATTTTGTCCATCCTAGCGCCCTTTCCAGTACTGTACATTTTTAGTTCCAAGTACATTTTTTACACACACTAAAACAATATTAAGCAGCTTCAATACAGTTTACATACAGGCAGAAGTGGTGACTAATAACTTACATGTGACAAATGTGCCCCTTCAGGTACAGACCTTCATGACAACTTCCCCAAGCCATGACTTATAGCTGCTGAATTTACCGATCCACACAATGCCACTAAAAATACCACAGTCACTTAAAGTACTATGTCTCCTGGATAACAACAATGTCTCACAACATGCTTGTAAATAATATGTACTCCAGCATGTTGTGCCCCCGGCATATATCAGGTACACCCCTAACAACAGAAATGACAATGCTGTGCCCCCAGAATATGTATATACACTGTGACCTCTCCATAATTTATTAGATAATATGCAATTTGAATACATTATATAGATCCCCTGATATATACTGTGGGTTCTGAATGAACAAGTATTTATATGCTGTTCTCTGTACAATGAGCACTGAATTATGTTATAAACAGCGATCCTTCATTTGTTTACATGACCTATTTATTAGATTTACCTATTTAAGAGATTCTGCTATAAACAGTTCCTAACCCCCTCCCCCTCTAGGTAACTGTATCTCAGAAATATTTTATGCAGTGCCCCCTAATTAATTATTATGCCCTGCCTAATGAATGGTTAATGCAATAACCCATTATTATTTTATAAAACAGAGTCCCAAAAAGACTCTTCAGTATGATTTTAAAAAAGTAAGTGGATATTAAACACTGAGTGAGATTTGACATATGCTGGCGCTCCCTGCACCTGCATATGATGGAGCCCTGCCACCATAGCAGACACGTGTCCATCAGGCGGCTGTGCTGGCAGACTACAAAACTACAATAGGTACCACGTGGTGTAATCATTCAGCAGTGAATATACGCAGATTAGTGCACAGACAGGGGCATGAACGCCCTGTGCCAGGCCCACTCTGCTGGCACCACCCCCCTTTGCCTAGTAAAGAATTTATTGAAGTGCACCCTGTGTCCGGGACAGCATTGCCAAGAAATTTTGCACATAATAGTGTTAAAAAGAAAAATCTACATAATATTTATTACAACCAGTATTTTCTCGTCTTACAATATAATACCCTCTACCAGGACTACACTACCTTTTCTGGTGAAGGGTAGCAACATCGGCCTTCAATGCCTCGATAAAGAGCTGCAAGCCCTTTTAAAGGTGCTTAAAAATAGCCAATGATGTAGCAGCATTTAAACTTCACTATCTACATATTTGTTTCGAGTTAGTAAAAGCCACAATGTGCCCCTCCATAAAAATGCCAGGCTGATTCCTGGTGGTAGCATAGTTTGGCATCCTTGAAGGATGCAGGTTGTAAATACCTTTAAATATTACACAATTCCATAACATTTCTTGGTCCAATTTATATTGAGTCAATAGAAGACCTGTGTAATATTTATTGCACACCTATATAAACTGTCCTAGTTTATCTACATGCTGCATGTTTCAATATGTAAAATTTACAAAGTGCATCTTGTCTTTTTCTACCCCCAATGCCTTCCCATGGCAGCTATTCAATCCGTCACTCTATAAGTATGCCAGCTATGAGGTAATTACATTATCATTTGCTCTATGTTCATTGTATCCAATTTGTGCTGTAGACGCAACTAAGAATGAAACATATTCCTTTCTCTGAATCTGCCTGTTCATTGATCTGGAAAGTGAGATGCCAGGAAAACACAACAGGGTTACAGAAGCGCTGATCATATAATTGTGCCTGTAAATTAGAATATATTGCAATACTAGGTCTGCCATTTGTGATCTGGCATCAGCGATTTGGTTTTGATGTATAGGTAATCCTCAATACAAGTCTGCCACAATCTTCATAGAAAATAATAACAACTCAGCGCAAAAAAGCAAAGTGAATGAAGGAACGTTTATGCTACACAAGACTGCTTCAGTGATAACAGAAATACATGTTAATAAGCACATTCACCTCCACAGCTTGTGACAACATAATTGTAATCTATAAGTTTATTTCCGGCTGTATCTTAAAAACAATGGAACCGCTTTATACTTGGCAATGAAAGAAAAAGTCACATAGACTAAATTGGTTTAACCTTGTAGGATGTCTGTTCCAGCATAACCCGATGAAAATTGATTTGGGCATTCATTTTACATGACCATCGGAGATTAGACACACATCTTTTCCTCCACTGATAGGACTACCCACTGGGCTTTCAAACCAAAAACAGAAATCATGATAAATAAATATTCTGAATCATTTTCTAGAAAACTATATGGCACTTTGGCCCCTCTTGTTTTATAACATTCCTGCAGGAAATACTGGTTTTCTTTAATAATGCATAAGTAATAAGTAATTGGAATCACAATAGTAGAATGTGGGTCTTTGAGCCACCCAGAGAAAATGAAGTACAGATGACGGTTCACATTTAATTGCACTGTAATGTTTATTGCTGTCAATGCACATGTAAGACATGTTAACCGTAATGTTAAATATTTGTTTGGAAATTAAGCTGAATGCAAATTGTTTTATAAGAGCCTAGAGCATTCATGCACCCAACCAGTATGACCCGGATATGAGTGGGTGCACATATTCAATGAGTGGTCTTAAATTTATAGAAAACAAACTACTGTGCATTGTAAGGCATCATCTGTAAAATTAATCATTATCAACATGCTATGATATGGGTAAATCTGTCAGTGGCAAAAGCCACAGAATCTGCACATTCTTGGCCCGTTTGCCCCATGCACAAAAGGGCCATGGGACAAAAGGGTTGATCAAAACTTCTAAGAGGTTGGTAGCGTTTCCAAGCATGTCGTGTGCCAGCTGTGACGTTTATAGAGTCTGATGCTTAACACAGCAGTCGTAATACTTTTTCCCCTGCATGCTTACAAAATTGCAGTTTTGATAAGAAAATAATTCCTTTTTTTTTCCTATTTTCTATACCCAGGAATTCTCCTACATTCAAGTCCTTTGAAGAGCGTGTGGAGAATACAGTGACGACACTGAAGGTAACAGAACTGCATGACTGTTCTATGTCTGTACAGCAGAATGACCTTTATAAGTCTGAATTATACCACAAACATGGCATAAATCTAAGTAACTGGCGTTAACAAATGTTTAATACCAGAAGTGACAAGTTCCATCTGCAAATAAAATACTACTATCTGATGTAAGGACTTTACATTAATATTGTACAATAATTAAAGCATTAAACAGATTCCTGTAAAATAAAGAGAAATATTTGGGCACTACTCTAGATTACGCATCTCAAGACAGGTCAGTTGAAAAAAATATGAAAAGATCAGTAGTGCGCTAGTATGTATCACGTCAATCCATGATCCATAATTTTTTTGCTCATTTATGTACACGCTGAATCTCATCTTTACAGAAAATGTAGACTTTTTGCTAATTTGCTTAAAACAAGAAAAACTGGTCATAAGTATTCAGACGCTTTGCTCCAAACGTCTTCCATTTACGGATTTTGGAGGCCACTGTGCTCTTAGGAACCTTAAATACTGCAGAAATTCTTTTGTAATTTTTTCCAGATCTGTGCCACAATTCTGTCTCTGAGTTCTTTAGGCTGTTCCTTAGACCTCATGATTCTTAAGTGTTATGACATGCACTGTGAGCGGAGAGGTCTTATATAGACAGATGTGTGCTTTTCCTAATCAATTCTAATCAGTGTAATTTAACACAGCTGGACTCCAATAAGGGAGCAGAACTATCTCAAGGAATCAGAAGGAAATGGACAGCATGTGAGTTAAATCTGAGTGTCACAGCAAGTGGTCTCAATACTTAAGATCATGTCATATTTCAGTTTTTTTGTTTAATAAATTAGCAAAAATAGCTACATTTCAGATATTTTCTGTCAAGATGGGGTGCAAAGTGTACGTTAATAAGCAAAAAAAAAAACTTTTTTGATGTTACTAACCGGCAATGAAACATTTAAGAGGGGTCTGAACACTTTTCATAGCCACTGTAAATGTCGATAGCTATTAGGGGATAGGAGCAGGAGGATTTCGGGACAACCACATTAGACAACTGTTTCTCGATTGGTGCTTTCTCTTAGTGCTGCTATATTTCTTATTCTTACAATGAATTAAACAGATTCCATTCTAAATATACTAGACCATATAATGTAACGTTCTCTTGGTGGCTTAGAAACCATAATGAATCCCATAGTGATTGTGTCCAAAAAGTTGAAATAGTATAGTTTTTCATTAGATCATTAAAGGGAATCTGTCATCACAAAGGGCATTTTTCAGTGATGACAAGTTCCAAAAGCCCATCTTATGCTCATTACAAATCTGGTTTTGTTTAGTCTCGGGACTCTTTATAAACCTTTACGATAGGGGAACCCTATTAAGGAAAGGTATTGCTGTGATTAGCTAATCGCCAGGGGTTCCAGGTATTGAGCCCCACCAATCACCTATTAGTGACCTATCAAGTGGATAAGTGACCCAGTCAAGTTATCAGTAGTTATAGGAGAGCAAACCAATAGCAAGTGGAGTGAGAGCTGTCAAACTGTATTGAAACCTGTAGATGTCAGTCCATTACATCATCCAGACCTTTAATCCAACATCTATTTTTAAGAACTCAAGAAAATACATTATGTAAACCCTGTTAGCTGTTAGGTACAGACTGTAAAATACTTCAGCTTCTGACAGATGGTGTAAATGTAATACAAGTAGTACCCAATGTGAACACAGTAGCCATTTCCACGTTGCCTAGGAAACATTTTCCAGTGCAGTATGGAATTAGGTTTAAACAATGCCTCTTTGCACAATAAATCTTTACGTCTGCTGCGAAATGTGGTGGAAAGATTCAATTTTGTGTTGTTAGCATTTGACAACCAGACGGAATCAACATTTTTTTCCAGCTCATTGCAATCATCACAGACGAGAAAACTTGTAGTCAAAACATGGGAACTAGCAATGTAAGCCATTAGTCCCTAAGGAGATATGTATGGTATATTCCCAGGATATTCATGAATGCCTGGAAACCAGGAGTCCCCTTACCCACTGTCTGCAATAGAGAAGTACAAAAACATGCATGCCATTACTCATTCAAGTCTAATAGCAAAGCTGTAGAATAGCTGAGGCTGTTTGCCAGGTTATTTTCAGCTGTGCCATAGACTTGAACAGAGGACAACGTGCACATGAGGCTACATTACTATCACCACAAGGTGAGGGTTAGGGAACCAGTGTTTTCAAAACAGCCATTGGATCCAGAAAGGAGACCACATGTATCAGGTATTCATGACATATCCTGCTCACATTTCATACCTACCCAAAAATATCCCGTTATGCACGCAGACCCATTTTGTAAACCTGGAATATTTAACCTAACCTAACCTTACATACAGCGGAGGGCACTTATGCTTACTTCCTCCGGCAACCCCTTCTCCCGTGGGGTGGTTCCTGTGCCGACTGATGCCGTGAACCTGCAATGAACTGAAACTAATGCAGTAGCAGGCGCGCGGCTAAAGTGAGGCCTCTAAACAATACAGGAAATAACATATCTCCATTAAATCTCCATTTTGTTTTTTCACATTAAATCAACCAACACGTCAACTGCACAAGTCAATCAATTTTAGTGCGTTGGAGTCAAAGGTCAATGGTCACTTGACATCTGTCATCAGGGGTTTGAAAAGATGGCTTTACTTGGTTCTCATGTGACTAGCATGTTTATTATTGCACTGTACGAGTCAAAGTCTAGTGAAATGTGTAGTGAATATCCATGGACTTGGCAGGGCTGTGGTCCATGGACATGACTTTGGAAAAACATGCATTTTGCTACAAGTACTGATCAATTGTCTAACAGGTGTCTCTTTGCTTGATTGATTTGCTTGTATTGTGAGCTAATGTTTGACTTTTCAGTAGCCTTTATCTATGTGGGGGATAAGAGATTAGCAATGTGTTGTAATGTACACTCCATGTCTCCTATTAAAAAGTTTTTAGGATTTCAGTGTTTAATCTGGTAAATAAGATTTTGTTTTACATGTGTTGCTTTGTACATGTGTGTTATTGTAGCACCCCCACTATATTATTACTGTACAAGCCTCTTTTGTTACAATACAAATTTATGAATTATTGTGGTCACCTACTTTATAACACTACTCATGTTTTCCCGATATTATTATAGGCTAAAGTAGGAGCTACAAATCAAACTCAAGGGAGCTTTGAAGAGGTTCTGAGTTCTACTGCTCATGCCACTGCCCAGAGTTCTCTGGCTGGAAGCCTTCTGCCTGAAGCGGAGGAAGAGTTACAGTGATGGGGCCTTCTGGAAAGTGATAGCTGCTCAGTCATAACACAAGGCCTCATGCAGGATAACATGTCATGAAACCGTTTGTCACACAGCAAGTGTTTTTGTTTTATTACAGTTGAGGTATTGGTGTATGCTTTGTTTTGTTATGAACCAAATTTACACATCAAACCCAAGAGCTGCTATCCAGTCAAAAAGTAATTGCCCTTTCCAGATGTCACCTGTTATTGCGTATTTGTCACAGTAAATGGTTTCTGATATGCAAGTATTCTGGTAAACAGAATTTAGTAGTACATAAAGGAAACCTGACTAACACAGTTGTTGAAAAATATATTTTTTTTAATCAAAAATATCCACAAGTAATAAATTCAATTGAATACATTTATGCGTTCATTGCAGATTACTCTTAAGAATTAGGAGATACCCAAATCTTTTAGTATTACAAAATTATATCACCCTGAGAAACTATACAAGACTATTTCCCCCCCCCCCCCCCCCCAAATTTTTTATTTGCTGTACTTCAGTTCTGCTTTCTTGTAGAGTAAAGAATAGATTTTAAGCATGCTTAAAGGGGTTATCCAGACCTTTAATTTTTTCAAACAAAAAGTAAATATTCTGATGGCTCTAATTTTATATTATGTCCTTATTGTAATGGAAGTCACCACTTCATGTAATGATTTCTTGTTGATTTGAAGTTTATATACACTACAGCAGCCACTCTAGACAAGCGAAACAGCAATATAATGCAGGACAATAGCAAGGAGCAGAATTTATAGTTATATAAAACCTGACGCAATACTGGATCAGTGCCCGCAGGCGTTACTTTAACGGACCATGCAACTGATCCATTAACAAGTAGAGCATTTCCTAGATCAAACAAAGGCTGTGCACAACGTAGTATCAAATGCAGTTAGGATTTATTGAGAGTACAGTAGTGTACAGTGACGTTTCGGCCCCCTGGGCCTTTGTCAAACACACTTATAGTGTAAGTAAAGATAAGACCGCATCTTTACTTACACTATAAGTGTATTTGTCAATGGCCCACAGGGCTGAAATGTCACTATACACTACTGTACTCACAATAAATTCCTAATTGCATTTGATACTGCGTTGTGCACAGCATTTATTGTCCACCAAGTCTACGGGGTAGGATCCCTAGTCCGTTGCACCCTTCACATCAAGAGGTGCTTACCATCTATCTACCTATAGATTAAACAGATGCCAGACTGATGGAAATTGGCCATGAAAAATACAGAGGTTTCTCATGGCCAACTTTGCAACGTTCATGTGCAGGTAGTCTAAGGCTATATCACTTGTCATGATAAACTATAGTCTGAGTGATCAGCATAAAAGGGTTAACATAAGGACACCTTCTTCTGCATATTCCACACAGTCCATTAAAAAGACGATTGTGTGAATGGATTCATTAATAGGTATAGCAGTCAGTGTAGCTGTATGATAAACCACACAGCCATGTGAATGATCTGCTTACTAGTTGCATACAAGTGTAATAATTGGTAGTTATTTGTTTTCAATATAGTTTACCATAACCAATATATAATCATATTGGACATCTGAAAGGGGACAATACTTGTTCACATGATTTTTATGTACGCAATTAGAGATCATTAAAAAAATTACTTTTCCTCTTATGTAGGAATTTACAATGATTCATCAATGCGCTGCAGTTAGTATGGTGAGTCAGTTCACTAATTACCAACAGAAATGAAGCCTCCTAATTAAAATACAATATTTATTCAATTCATATACCAGAAACCAACAACATGGGCAGTGACTTATATGGACTAGCCATTTCTGAATTAGGCATGGTTACATAGCTTAACCTAAAAATCAAAAAACTAACTGGGTCATGGTTATTTATATTTAATTGTTATTTACTACCCATCCTTAGAATTATTTTAGGTTTCCTCCATTCCTTTCCTAACATTTATCAGCCATGTTATGCACATTAAAGGAAATCTAGCATCAAAATCAAGCATGAAAAAGCCAGGGACACTTACTCATAGATCCAGGCACCGTGACTGTGGTAATCTTGTTATAAAATGCACTTTGATGATTATGCTAATGAGCCAGGCTGTTAGACGCCTTACCCTCCCCTCTGCTCCCTCAGTACTTCCCTCCCCTCTGTCTAATGTGATCAAACAAAGTCTCAGCACTTTTGAATGGGAGGGGTGGGGGTGGGGCTCCCTGCAAACTGTAGCATGCTGTGAAGTAAGCGCAGGGATGGGCTCTGGTAACACACCCAGAAGCCCTTCAGGTTAATTAGCATAATTTTAAAATTTTATTTTAGAAGTAGGCCATGGAAAACACATAAGAAGATCACCGCAGATGCAGTTCCTGGATCTATGGGTAAGTGCCCTGGTTTATCATGATGGATTTTTATGGTAGATTTAAAGCATTACATAGAACGATGATGGTGAAAATCCCTCTTCCACCTAGTCTGGACAGCTGACTTAAGTTCAGAACTTTCATAGGCTGAATTAGGTAATTTAAAACCAGTCTGTAAATAAATGTAGTTGGCTTTTAGTCAATGGCACATGACCATTTGAAAGCAGACTAATACAGTACCATTCATTCTCAATACACACTGTTGAAATTTTCTTTTATCTTTTTTCTAAATTCCTAAATGAATAGTACATGTAAGAATAGTAAACCTTGTAAGATACTTTATTAAACACAAAAAAAGTGTATGACCTGTTTTTTCTCTCCTTTCTATCTGTATTTTTAGTCTGAATAAGTTTTCCTTCCTCACTCAAAAAGACAGCAAGGATAATTGGCTACATAAAGTTTATTATAATCATCTGCACTAATCTAGAATTTTCAATGTACATTTCATACACAAGGGAAATCCACCCTGTATACAGGTACCTACCCTTCAAGTCATAAGTATAATTTGTTGGTGTTTGCATCACATTGAAGTACTTCAGATAAGGGTTGCAATTTGTGGGTGTTTTTCAGCTATACAGCATATATTAAAGTCTAGGTTAAACATCTGATCTTTGGTGTAAATCTTTTGTGGGTGAAAATCTGCCTTGCAATTGACATCTTTTAAACTGTGAATAGTAATTATTTTACTTTATTATGTACATTGTGTTCAGATGTAGAAGTTTTAATAGAGTACAACCTAAAATACAACAAATATATCATTAAAACATTTTTTTTTTTTAGAACCACAATCTATGTGAACATCAATATGAACAATATCAAAGTCCTTTGATGTTGTATTATTCTGTGATTAATACAAATAATGGAGGCCGAGGTGGTATGTCCAATGAACAATTGTTATGGTCTCCACAGTAAATGGGTCTTACTATAATTTACAATAGAAACAAATAGTAGTTTATCAGGAATGTTATTTCAGAAAAAATGCCTTTGTTAGCATTCTGAATCATTTCAGTAGTTTACATAAGTATAATTCACATTACCTTGCTCCCTGCCAGCATCGTGTAGTTAGTCCCAGGAGGGGGACTCCACACTTCCTGTAATGTGCATTGAGCAGGTAGTAGAGGGAAGGGGATGGTGTCAGGTAGAAGAATGCATGAGGAGACAGAGCCAAAGTTTAGCAGGTCTGCAACAGATGGTTGCTTTTGAGACAGCAAAAATGCTATGTCTGATGGCTGCATTCAGTATCCTGATCACAGCTCGGCTCGATTGATAGATGTTTGTGATTGATCAGGCTTCAGGTAGGTCGGCAGTCAGGCTGGTAAATGCAGTCCTTAAAGTGGTATGTCCACGGAGACAATATTCTTAAATATACTCAGGATAGCAAAATAACATTCTCTAATTCACAGTGTACAAAAATACAGCATTTCACAGATATAATTCCAACCTGCCACTATCAGTCAGGTTGTTTACAATTTTTGTTGCCCCCGGATCTGACCATAAATCTTCCGACTATGGTCAAATTCTTCTCATGAATAGCTTCTCTTGCCTGCACACTGCAGTGTTCTCTACCTCCTGCACCTCCCTCCTGCATTACAAGACCAGCTAAGACACAGGCACTTCCTGCCAGCAAGCTCTATACTCTTCTAGCTAAGGACAAGATAAAGTCTGTATAGTAGAGCTGACTGTGTGTTTTATTGATAAGGCGAGGGAGCAGAGATGAGTGTCATTGGGGTACATGTATCATAGTTTTCCTGCTGCCACTTTTTCAAGTTTCCTGAAGTTGGCATACTTAATTATTGCAATGTATCTTGAGTTTTTTCCCATTGTGATACATGTGATGAGTTGCTGTTTAGACTCACTTTTGCGACTTTTTGTGGCGTACGACTAGGAGTTGGCAATAAAAGTTATACATGTCCCCCAGTTTTATATCATGGATCTCATCATTTCTGATCTCTCTTTTTCTATGCTAGTAGAATTTTCAGAGGCAAAATAAAAGTGTGGGTAAACCTGTACCCTGATAATCTAAGCACATTGTCAGCACACAGAGTAATCATGAAGTGTCTGCTTAGAGAGTGCACGCCCCCACACTCCGGAATTTTGCACTGACCATCACTGAGTGATAGGAGCTAAAACAGCAATAAAACTGAGTAAGGAGGTAAAAATAATAGTTTTTGTGTAAACATCACTAGGGGATTAAAAGTTGAGAAGTTTCTTTCATGGGCAAACCCCTTTAAGTTGCCACCTCTAGTTTTGGCTCTCAATAACCAAAGTAAATGACCGAAGAGATGTGAAATTGCCCAAACACAGAAATAGGAATTACATGCCTTAACTTCTAGTATGGTGTGATTCTTTGCTGGTCACACATGCTTAGTGCTCTTAATCTCTAATCTCTTCAAGTCCTGAATTAATATTAGATAATGTTGAGCACCCTATGTACTCTTTTTATGAACATTTCACCCGCTCCATTCTTATACAGTCGTGTGTAGGAGCATTCTGTGCTGCTGGGAAATGGACTATGGCCAGGAGTTTTTCAAGCTGAAAAAATATGCAATTAGACCACTTTTCAACAATTCTGTCTGCAATTGGTGTTGTAGTAAAGATAGTTTGACCCTTTTTTTTTTTATAACAGATTATGCAGCCATGTGAGTGCACCCTTATAGTGCAAATCTTCTAACCACAGCAAGGGTATAATATGCAATGCATAAATGCAAATACAGTACACAACGCCTCACGGACACCAAGAACTCATATCCAGAGGATATCCCAGCATAGACATTGGATTTGGTAATAAAGATTAAATCACATGTACAGTACTGAAGAAGAAATCCTCAATACATGACAATTTGTTTCACTGATGACTGGACTGGGACCAACAGTACAAATAAAAGCAATATAAAGCAATAGAGAAACCATTATGCTTAACCCATATGACATGTTTAGAAATAGTTTCAAGTATCATTCAGACATCTAGAAATTTGTGAAATGTCATTTTACACTACAAATTATGAAAAATGCAACCAAGTTTTCATACTATCAAATAGTTGTTCTATACTGAATTTCTAAGCAAATTTGTATTTCAAGGAATAAGCCTCTCAAATCTGCCAACCAATGTGATATTGTATTCTATAAATCACATTGTTACATTGTTATTTTCTTTACATGGCTCTTAATAGGATGTTTATGTGCCAAAAAGCAAAAATGTGACACTATAATGTACAGTTCTTAAAACATAAATAGCTTGGCATTTACAACTAGGTGCATATACTGTACATGGAAATGGTATAACTGATCTTTTGAAACTCTTTGTATACAAGTTACTTGAATCTGATCCAAGTTGTTTTTGCTTGATCAAACCATGTGACATTTGGTATGCTGATGTTGTGTTAGTGTGGATACAAAGAGCATTTTATAAAATAGGCAAGCAAATTATTATGTCCATTGTTTTATGTATACAAAATTAATATTCTTATTAAAGATTTCCTGGTTTCATTGTGTGTCATGTTTATTTTTCTTACATTTATGATGGGTTCTCATCATTGCAGAGCAAAGGTTCAAGCTTATTCAATGAACTTTGAAGCAATGTTTACATCCGTGGAAAAAGCCACAACAATGGATATAAATGGTACAATGTGATATACGTTCTCCAGTTCAGCTCCACTGCCCAGAAAGCAGGAGGAGGAATAAACAATGGCAGCAGCTAGTGCTTTGGTGCTGATGTGGTTTCGGGTGTCGCCAAAGAGACTTAGTTGTGCCTATAGGCAGTTACATCAGTGGGGACACAAAAAAAAAAATCAATTACAGAATTGATGGGTTTTTTTACAACTCCTCACTTACAAAAAAAGTTAATACATTTTCAGCAATAGAGCATAGCCACCCCAAAATAGTACCACTGAAAATTGCATCTCATCCCTAAAAATAATTAGCCCTTGCATGGCAACATTAGTGGAAAAATATATATTTTATAGCTAAAAAAAGTGCACTATGAACCATCTAAAAACCACTGCCAATGCTATAAGGCAGTGGTGGCGAACCTATGGCACCGGTGCCAGAGGTGGCACTCAGAGCCCTTTCTGTGGGCACCCAGGCCTTTACACCAACACATAGTATGCCAGATACAACTCGTGGCTTTCTCCTGCGGTCCAAGACAGCCCAGAACGTGCCATGCTCAGCGCTATTTTAAAGCAACATCCTTGGCTGCTAGGACTACAGGAGGAGCTAGAAGGGGTGGATAGAGATGCATTGTCATTTGAGTACCTGCTCTGGGTCTCCTCACTCTTCCTCTTCAGGGCACCCTGGAGGGAACCTACAATCCAAATTTCTCCATCATCTTTCTATTGTATTGGTGAACTCAGGACACCAGATTAAAATCTGTGATACAGCAGGGATCAATAAGTATAAGTTACTGCTTAAATTGTCATGATGGCACTTTACGACATACAAGTGGGTTTTGGTTGTGGTTTGGGCACTCTGTCTCCAAAAGGTTCGCCATCACTGCTATAAGGCAAAGCTGGCTAATGCATGGCCCTCTTTCCCTCCTGCGCCTCTCTGTAAGCCCTACAACAAGTAATGTCCACATGTGGGGCATCTCCATACTTTGGAGAAATTGGATACATTTTAAAATGGGTTCTCTCTTTTTATCTTTTGTTAATGTGTAAATTTTAGGGCTAAATGAACGTGTCATGACAAATTCGGATCATTCTAAAATTCACTTCCATTTTGTTTTAATTACTATGAAGAATTCAAGGGGTTAATCTTCCAAAAAGCCGTTTCTGAGCGTTTGAGGGATGCAGGGTTGAAAATGGGTTGATATATAGGGGGTTTCTAATAATATACATTTCAAATTTCATTAAAAACAATATGATCCCCAAAAAAGTCAATTCGGAAATCTCCTTGAAAATACGGAAAACCGATGTTTGATTTGAAAGCCGTGTGACATCAAAATAAATTATCCAGACATTTCAAAAATTCAGAAAAACATAAAGCAGACATTTGGGAAAGGTTATTCAGCAACTAATTTCATAATTCTTAAAACAAAATTTTATAAATTAACAAAAAAAAAAAAAAAAAAAAAAAAAACTCAAAAATTGTAACCATTATAAAGCCACGCAAGTCAGAATACAAAAAAATAGGCCTGAGCCTTAAGCTATAAACTGGCTACCTCCTGAAGGGGTTAATGTAGACTCTCCCCCCCCCCATTTTGACAGAAAACTACAAATGTAGATATTTTTGCTAATTTATCAAACAAGAAAAACTGAAATAGTGGAAAGGGAACCTACCACCACGATTCTACCTATAAAGATAGATTGGGTGGTAGGTGGATCTATAGGACGTGAGAATAGCCCTTTTTAGAGCTAATCCTCACAACCCCACTATCTTTTAGAAAAATTTATTGCCCTAATATGTACATTTTGTAAAGCAGCTACTAGGGCGTGGAGTAGCCGGACATGAGGCTGCACGTCACGGCTACTCCATGCCCCAGTAGCCTCTTTACTCCACCTACCCGGAGATCTTTCGGCACGCAGCTCCTCGTTAGCTGCCTGTCCTTGACCGTAAAGCTGGAGTTCTGCGCATGCGCAGTAACTCCGGTCCCAGAGCTGTCGCATCTCAGCCATGGGCCCGTGTTGAGACTTTCAATATAAAGTTAGTTTCACCACTCCCACATGACACCTAGTGAATAACCGTTACAAAAGTATAATTCGAAATACACCAGAGTGTAAAAAACAAAAGGAAGGGAATAGGAGCAGTGCAGTCCTGGTATAGGGAAAGAAAATTACTAGTACGTAATTACCTATTACCCCTTCATGACATCTCCACCGGAGAGACTAAAATAGAAGAGCACTGTTTAGGGTGCTCTTGGCGCCGTGTCTATCCTGAGGCTGTGTCTTGTATTAAAGTTATACCCCCTTTCTAAAACAAAAAAAAAACAAAAAAAAAACAGAGACACAGATATAAAAACAAAAGATAAATAGTTTATTTTTACCAGGTAATAAAACATATTTTACAGCTGAGAACTACTTCCTTCTGAGGCCATGTTGGACTGTCTTTCTTCATAAATTGCAGAAACCAACTTGACAACTTCTGGATGTTTAAATTTTCCTACAAAATAAAAGTAAAGTTTTCTGTAAGCCAATGTTCTACAGATCATCAATATAAGATTGAGGTGTTCCAACACCTGGGACCTTCACTTATCAGACTGCAGAATTGGGATATTGATGGATAGGCCATCAATATCTGACCGTTGGGGGGGGGGGGGGGATACACAGACCCCGTACAGGGCAACCACTTGACCTCCTACTACAGATCATCTCATTTCATATAAGTTGAAGCCACTGGCTACCTGCAGTTGAATCATAAAAGTCTTGAAGTCTTCCTGGCCTCTTTTCCAGCTCTTCATACTCGAGAGCCTGGAGGATCATTTCGCACTGGTCTAGTTCTTTCACAAACTTGGCTTCATCACTGGACTGATGCTCATACTCCTGCAAAGCACAAATGGTTTTACTGTATTTGCTTAAGCATCCAGATTCCAAGAGTGGTCTGAGATGTAGTTTTTGCATTTCTGTGAAGAGTTAGAGCTTTTATTTCCAGTCACAAGAAAACTGTTTTTTGGTGTTTTATTCTATTATTATTAATTTACATGCAGTTTTCCATATGGCATAAATATCAAGTCACCTTTATTTTTGGCTGAGTATGATTCCAATTGTATACAATAAATTAACTGTATACATCTTTTTGTTTTTGCTTTTACAAACTAAAAAAATTCAAGTTACAACTTGAAGCAGATGGCAATTTTTTTCAGAGGACAGGATTTTTCAGGTTTTTAGATTTAATGATGAGCTGTCATTTTCATTTTACATGCAAATGTTTAATCTTTACTACTTGTACTTAGTGTCCAGAGTCTGTTAGAACATCTAGCAAGTCATGCAACAACAGAAAAGGGAGGGGGGTCACAGTTCTGCTGCTACCAATACACAAAATGTATGGCTACACAGTTCTCATGGCTGCTACATAAAAGTGATTGCAGCTTTGTATAGTCAAAACATCTGAAAGATTCCCTTTAAACTTAAATGAAATTTACCATTTGTTTTTATGCATTATGAACCATACATAGCTTAAGAATGCTTTAGCTACAATGATGCAGAATCATATCTTGTTCAATCCCTGAACTGAGTGTTTATGCTGAAAAAACAATTATAAAATTATGATAATGAGCCTCTGGCGCTCTTGTGGCTGCTCGGCGCTTCTCCTCTTACCCTAATTAAGCACTGCTTCAGAGAAAGTTGTACTCACTCCTCTGGTTTCCTCCCATACTGCAAAAATATACTGGTAGGTTGATGACATTGTGGCAAGCACTGTGCAGCGCTGCATAATCTGTGTGTGTGCGCTATATAAATGATAGAAAGGGTTAACCATGATTATTGTAAAGAGGTATTCTTAATTTATATACTTGGCTACTTCTACTCTCACTGTCTAACAGTTTTCATAAAATATTGGGAATACATAGAACCTGGGAATCTCTTTCAAGAAGCCTTGCAGAGCATTACTCTGGAAATCCCTGATCTGTCCCTGGTAGAAGTATTGCTGCTACTCTGTCAGGAACTTTCTCTAGTTACTTCTAACCAAGCATATTGGGTTTTTAGGCCAGTGGAAAAGCCTAACAGAAGAGATGAGCTCATAGCACTATGTATCACTATGCCAGACAGATCCATCTGGACAATGCGCTCTACTACTGCACATGTCTGACCAGTATTACCTCACTGGATGGAAATGCAGAGCTTCTGTGTGAGGCAGGGGGCGATATCAGGTGACAGCATCATTTTGTTTTCTTAAAGGGCATATACCACTGGGGTAAAAGACTGAGAGGCTCCCAGCTCCATTAACACCTATGAAGCCTGGAGCCACTCAGCCTCATTTGCATACAGTCCATCATCCTAGTGGTAGATGTCCTTTAAGGCCCTTTCAGGACTGGTTATTGGGGAGTTAAAGGGATCTTCTCCTTTTCACTCCCTACAGACCAATTGACATCAACATTAAAGCATGATAAACCATGGACACTTACCCATAGATCCAGACACCGTGACTGTGGTAATCTTTAAAGTTTTTTATTCACTGCCTCCTTCCTTCTGAAGTGAACTTTTACCAGAGCCCCGTCATGCTGAAGCTTCACAGGCTGTTACACTGTGCAGAAGCACTCCCCCTCCCACTGTGTGAGATTACAAGAAGAGGGAGGGCTTAAGAGCAGAGGGAGCAGGAGGCAGGGGCCAATGTGCTAATGCGCCGTGTAAAAACGTGCAGCTACAGCACAAAGGGGCTCTGGAAAAGTTTGATTTTGGAAAGAAGTAGGCAATGGATAACGGATATAACAAGATTACCACAGAAACGGTGCCTGGATCTATGAGTAAGTGCCCCTGGTTAATCATGATGGATTTTGGATGGTAGATTTCCTTTAAATGGGATGTTATGTATGGGCTGTTTTTTGTTGAATTGTTCTAAAGTACAAATGCTTCTGAAATCTTTGTATATAAAATACTGTTTATAGTCCATACTTGAGGCATAGTTCCACTGCTGTAAGAATAGAAAAGCTTGGATTAGATTCCTTCTCAACACGCAGGGCAGTTTTATGAATCCAAACTTAAAAGAAGAGTGAATCACCTTGGAAACCATGACATGTTCTACGGAATCAAAAGCAGATTAAGCTGCGCAGAGGAACGGGGACGTCTTTGTTCTCCTGACAGTCACAGGTAGCTAACTAATCGAGCTGGAAGAGCATGTATACACATAACACTTACAATGTCAAGCACAGAAGAGCATAAAAATAGAAATGGCCAAGCAACGTAGGCAGTCATATATATGCTGAGAAACGCTGTGTGACTATCTGCCAGGCTCAGGATGTCATACTGTTTAAGCTAGTGAGGCAAAAAAATATTTTTTTTTTCTCTTTAATAGCAAACTTTATTCAGTACGTAAACCCTAATCTCTGTTGCATAAAAAATAAATAAATAAAAAACAAAATACCCCAAAATATTCCCACTGAACAGGAGCCATAGATATCTCGCATATGCAAATCCAAAATTATAAGGAATTCCTCCTAGCTTTCTCCATCTGTGCTATGAATCAGATTTTGTTTAGCAACAAAGGTAAAAGAAGATTCTGAATGTGACCATATATACACAAATATCTCATCCCTGTGGAGAGCATGTAATACATGGGAGTGAGCACAGAATTGTACAATCACATATATTTGTCTTTTAGGCATAATGACCCAATGAAGATTCTCATAGACCAGTGATGGCAAACCTTTTAGCCACCAAGTGCCCAAACTACAACCAAAACCTGCATATTTTTTGCAAAGTGCCAATGCGACAATTTAAGCAATAACGTATTACTCCCTACTCTGTCACAGGTTTAAATTGTATAGAAGGGGAAGAAGTTTGGATTATCATTGTAGCTTCCGTCCAGGGTCCTGGGCTGCCTGGGACTACAAGAGGCCTTGAGTCCTGTTTGGCAAACTCTACCCTGGGGTGATGGCGCAGGTGCCCATAGAGAGGGCTCCGAGTGCCACGTCTGGCACCCGTGCCATAGCTTCGCCACCACTGTCATAGACTGTAAGCTTTGCTTCCTATGGAATTTGATGGCGCCATATAAAAATGATTACCATTATTCAGTAGCTCATACAAGATGTAGGCTAATGTGACATTACATAGAAGCTAACATGCAGGTTACATCACAATAATATTGTGGCTTCTTAGGTTTCCAACTGAGCCAATGTGGTTTTTACCATTCACTAGGGAAGTTATTTTGGTGGTTGCGACGGATACCCCTCTCTCTTACATTAGAATACAACGTAATGGTCCCAGCTGAATAGAATCTGCAAAAGAATACATGACAATCTACAAGATACAAACATGTGCTGACACCTTGTGGCCATAGGCTACAGTACAGACTATGCTCTACAGAAAAAAACTGGAATTCATTAATTCCCATTTTCAAGTTGAAGACAACCTATCATTAGCTCCCCCCGCCCCACCAAACCACACACAGTACCTATGAGAGGTCCTTATACACATTTCACTGATGCCAGCATTCTACTAAGGCTGCGTTCACATGTGTCGTTTACACTGTCTTTTGATATGCAATACAACAGCCGAGGAGAGGAGAATTACATTGCCTAATGCGGTTAACATTTCTGCTTACAAAATGCAATGCTAATACATGTATTACATCACGTCAACATTTGTATCAACATTGCGGTTTGTAAATACAAATGTTAAAAGCGATGTAATTAGGCAAATCTCCCCTCTCAGCTGTCTATTACGTTTTAAAAACGCCATGTAAACGCCACTTGGGAATGCAGCCTCTAAAAGACTTTTATTAATATCTTCTGTTTCAGTCATGGAGGCGGGGAGCAGCAGTATTCAGTCTAGCAGCTCAAGGTTGCTGACACTTACCCTGTCCCCCTCATCAATAAGAGTGGCATGCGACTCCCTGAAGAAAATTCCTGAGGGTGGGGTGAGGAAAAAGGTTGATTTTTCTTCACAGCATCACTCTCAGCCCCCACCTTCCTGAGGGAGTGGTTGAGAATGTAGCAGAACCGAGTCACACACATCCACTGTCTTTCTATCACCGAACCCCCGCCCCCTTCCGGAATTATCTTCAGCAAGTCATATTTTATAGGGGTTAAAACAAAAATTTTTATATCTTTTGACAATACATTCATTTTGGGTGGAAAATTAAACATTTGAAATGGATTCAATGAAAAAAGGCTCCACAAAGTGTGATACCCAATTTCTCCCGAGTACACCAACACAGTGGTGACTGCTGTATGGGCGCACGGTCGGGCATAGAATGGAATGAGGAGCCATCCAGAGCAGATTTACATTGTTAAATTATACAGGGTATAATTTTTTTCTTTTTTTAATGTAACCCTATAGGGCAGTGATGGCGAACCTATGGCACTGGTGCCAGAGGTGGCACTTAGAGCCCTTTCTGTGGGCACTCAGGCCATCAGCCCAGGACAGAGTTCACCAAACAGGTTAAAACACATTGGGGCAGATTTATCAAGCAGTCTGAAAGTCAGAATATTTCCAGTTGCCCATGGCAACCAATCACAGCTCAGCTTTCATTTCACCACTGCTCATGAATATTTTAAAGGGGAGCTGTGATTGGTTGCCATGGGCAATTGGAAATATTCTGACTTTCAGACTGCTTGATAAATCTGCCCCATTGACTGTTTGGAACTGCTTGAAAGGTGAGAAGGTGTTGAAAGAAGTGCATTATCTTTGGAGGTCCTCCTGCTGGACCCACCATTCTTTCTAAAGAGAGAGACCCTGGAGAGAAGCTACAATAATAGACTGAATTTGCCCACTTTGTTTCAACTGTATTGGTGACTTCAAGGGGCCGATACAATTAAAGAAGTGGAAGAACAGGTAGCAATAAGTTACTGCTTAAAGGAAACCTACCACTGCTGGCATGATAAAAACATGCGAGCAGACCACCTGGTAGGCTATTTAATACTGATGCCGGCACATACTTTAGTTAGGCACGGCGATCGTTAGTTTAGATAAAAAAAACGTTTTACTTACATATGAAAATATTCCTCCAGTGCTACCCCTAAGTCAACTTCGGAAGGGAGATGCCTTCCGATCTTTAATTATTCACGCCTCCTTCATTGTAGCCGTTTCCTTCGGGTGCCGAGAGCCGTGACGTCACCAAGCTCTCGGCACCTATCGCGCATGCGCAGATACTAACTCTCACACAGCCGGACAGCGATGGTGCCGAGAGCTTGGGTGACGTCACGGCTCTCGGCACCCGAAGGAGGATGGCGTGAATAAATTAAAGATCGGAAGGCATCTCCCTTCCGAAGATGACGTCGGGGTAGCACCGGAGGAACTATTTCATATGTCAGTAAAACGTTTTTTTATCTAAACTAACGATCACCGTGCCTAACTAAAGTATGTGCCGGCATCAGTATTAAATAGCCTACCAGGTGGTCTGCTCACATGATTTTATCATGCCAGCAGTGGTAGGTTTCCTTTAAAATGGCACCTTGGCACATCAATGTAAATAAGTGGGTTTAGGTTGCAGTTTGGGCACTCTGTCTCTAAAAGGTTCACCATCACTGCTATAGGGGCTTATTTTTTTGCCACTTGAGATGCACTTTTCTGGTACCTAATTTTGGGGCATCTATAGCTAATTGGTGAGATTTTATTAACTCTTAATCATAAATATTTAGGAAGATTTTTTTTTTTGGCCGTTTACCATACCATAAAAATAGTATATTTTTATTATATGGGTTGCCATGATTACGAAAATACCTCCATATTGATTTTTTAAATTTATTTTTACTGAATAAAAAGTAATTTGGCGAAAATATTAATTTTAGCATCACCATCTTTTTATATGGATAACTTTTCAAATTTTTGGCTGACAAATCTGATTAAGGGCTTATTTTTTGCGAGAAGAGTTGTTTAAAAGGTATTAATTAATAATTATCTTTTACCGGTTAAGTTAAAACCAGTCGGAAAGCAAGGTAGGGGGGGTGGGAAAGCAGCCGAAAGACGGGACCAGGCAGGAGCAAGACACACGGGGGTAAAGGGTGCGGGTTAGTCTTTTTTTCTAAATTCCTAAACGAATAGTACATGTAGAATAGTTAAACCTTGTAAGACTTATAAACACAAAAAAAAGGTAGGACTGTTTTTGTCTCTCCTCTTCTATCTGTATTTTTAGTCTGAATAAGGTTTCATTCCTCATCAAAAAGGACAGCAAGGATAAATTTGGTACAATAAAGTTTATTATTAATCATCTGCCCTACATCTGGGATTTTAATGTACATTCATACACAAGGGAAATCCACCCTGGATACAGGTACCTACCCTTAAATCATAAGTATATTTGATGGTGTGTGCATCACATTGCAAGTAAGTCAGATACAAGTTGCCATGTTTGGGTGTTTTTCAGCTATAAGCATTTGCGTTTTAAATCTAGGTTAAAAATCGATCTTGGTATAAATCGTTTGTGGGTGAACATCTGCCTTGCAATTGACATCTTTTAAATGTGAATAGTAATTATTTTACTTTTATTATGTTACATGTGTCCAGATGTAGAAGTTTAATGAGGGACACCCCAAAAAAGACAACTATATATCCATTTAAAACATTTTATTTTAACAACCACAATATATGTGAACTACATCATATGAACAATCATCAAAGTCCTTTGATGTTGTATTATCGTGAGTAATACAACACTACTGGAGCGCGAGTGGTATGTTTTTCCAATGAACAATTGTTATGGTCTCCAGTAAATGGGTCTGACTATTAATTTACAATGAAACAAATAGTAGTTTCTCAGGAATGTTATTTCAGAAAAAAAATGCCTTGTTAGCATTCTGAACTCATTTCAGTAGTTTACATAAGTAAATTCAAATTAAATCTTAATCCCTGCAAGCATCGTGTAGTTATTCCCCGGAGGGGGACTCCACACTTCCTGTAATGTTGCATGAGCAGGTAAGTCCGAGAGGGGAACCGGGGAGCTGTGGGAGGGAGATAGAAGGCCACTGGGAGGAGACACGCATCGACAAAGTGCTCTAGGCCAGCCGGCTGTCAAATCAGAGGGGTGCTTTTGAGGACAGAAAAATGTAATAGGTATGCACTGGCATGCATTCAGATCCTGATCAAAGCTCGGCTCTCGATTGAGAGATGTTTGTGATTGATCAGGCTTCCAGTAGGTCTGCAGTCAGGTGGCAAATGCAGTCTTAAAGTGGTATGTCCATGGAGACAATATTCATTAAATATACTGAGGATAGCAAAATAACATTCTCTATTCAGTGTACAAAAAATATCAGATTTCCCAGATATAATTCCAACCTGCCACTATCAGTAGGGTTGTTTACAATTTTTATTGCACCCGGATCTGACCAGAATACTTCCGATATGGTCAAATTTTCTCATGAATAGCTTCTATTGACTGCACACTGACAGTGTTCTCTACCTCTGCATTACAAGACCAAGTCTAAGACACAGGCACTTCCTGCCAGCAAGCTCTATTACTCTTCTAGCTAAGGGACAAGATAAAGTCGTATAGTAGAGATGACTGTGTGTTGTATTGATAAGCGAGGGAGCAGAGATGAGAGTGTCATCGGGCACATGATCATAGTTTCCTGCTGCCACTTTTTCAGTTTCATGAGTTGGCATACCTTAATAATTGGGCAATGTATCTTGAGTTTTTTTCCCATTGTGATACTGTGATGAGTTTGCTGCTTTAGAATCACTTTTGCGACTTTTTGGGAGTGGACTAGAGTGGCAAATACAAAGTTATACATGTCCCACATGTGTGTTATATCATGGGATTCATCATTTCTGATCTGATCTCTCTTTTTCTGTAGTAGAATTTTCAGCGTCAAACAAAAGTGTGGGGTAACCTGTACATGAATAATCTAAGCCCATGTCAGCACACCGCATCTCATAGGCACAGAGTAATCATGAAGTGTCTGCTTAGAGAGTGCACGCCCACACTCCGGAATTTGCACTGACACATCACTTGAGTGAAGGAGCTAAAACAGCCAATAAAACTGAGTAAGGAGGTAAAAATAATAGTTTTTTGGTAAACACACTAGGGGATTAAAAGTTGAGAAGTTTATGTCATGGGCAAACCACTTTACGTTCCACCTCTAGTTTGGCTCTCAATAACCCAAAGTACCTAGGCTGACGTTCCGAACCAGACGAGTGTGAATAAAATGGCCACAAAAACTAGAAAATAGTAATGACCACTTGCCTGAGTTCTAGATGGTTGTGATTCCTTTGCTCGGTCACACCATGCTTAGTGCTCGTCAATAACTCTCAAGTCCTGATTAAATTAGATAATGGTAAAGCACCCCTATGTACTCTTTTTATGAACATTTCACCATCTCCATTCTTATACAGTCGTGGGTAGGAGCATTCTGTGCTGATGGGAAATGTGACTAGGCCAGGCGTTTTTAAAAGCTGAAAAAAAATATGCAATGAGGTTATTTTCAACAATTCCGTCTCAATTGCTGTTGTAGTAAAGATAGTGTGACCCGTTTTTTTATAAAACAGAGTATGCAGCCATGTGACGTACATTACATCACATGACAGTACTGAAGAAGAAATCCTCAATACATGACAATTTGTTTCACTGATGACTGGACTGGGAACAACCGTACAAAAAAGCAATATAAAGCAATAGGGAAACCATATGGCTTAACCCCAGATGACATGTTGCAGACATCTAGAAATTTGTGAAATGTCAATTTTACACTACAAATTATGAAAAAAATGCAACCAAGTTTTCATACTATCAAATAGTTGTTCTGAATTTCTAAGCAAAATGTTATTTCAAGGAATAAGCCTCCAAATATGCCAACCAATGTGATATTGTACACACAATAAAAGGGTTTTACATTGTTATTTCTTACATGGTGTTAATAGGATGTTTATGTTGCCAAAACAGCAAAAAAGTGACACTATAATGTACAGTCTTAAAACATAAATAGCTTGGATTTACAACTAGTGCATCGGATGACATGGAAATGTATAATGATCTTTTGAAACTATTTGTAGACAACGTTAAGTGAATCTGATCCAAGTTGTTTTTTGCGTTGATCAAAACAATGTTGACATGTGGTTGCTGAGTTGTGGTAGTGTGGATACAAAGAGCATTTATAAAATAGGCAAGCAAATTATTATGTCCAGGTTTTATGTATACAAAATTAATAATTCTTAGAAAGAGTTCCGGGTTTCATTGTGTATCAGTTTATTTTTGTTTACATTATGATGGGTTCTCATCATTGCCAGAGCAAGGTTCAAGCTTTCTCAATGAACGTTGAAGCAAGTTTACATCGTGAAAAAAGCCACAACAAAGGAATAAATGGTACAATGGATATACGTTCATCCCGTTTCAGCCCAATGCCAGAAGCAGGAGGAGGAATAAACAATGGCGCAGCTAGTGCTTTGGTGTGATGTGGTTTCGGGGGTTGCCAAAGAGACTTACAGAATTGATGGGTGATGTTACAACTCCTCACTTACAAAAAAAGTTAATACATGTTCAGCAAAGAGATAGCCACCCCAAAATTCGTACCACTGAAAATTGCATCTCATCCCTAAAAATAAATAGCCCTTGCAGGGCAAAGTAGTGGAAACAATGATTTTATAAACTAAAAAAAGTGCACTATGAACCACTATAAAAACCATCGCCAATGCTATAAAGGCAGTTGGTGGCGAACCGGTGGCACCAGAGCCCTTTCTGTGGGCACACAGGGCCTTTACACCAACACATAGTATGCCAGATACAACTTGGCTTTCTCCTGCGGTCCAAAGACAGCCCAGAACGTGCCAAGCTCAGCGTATTTGAAAGCAACATCCTGGCTGCTAGGACTACAGGCGGAGCTAGAAGCCGCCGACCGTGGATAGACCCCCCCCCCGATGGACCCCCCCGTCCCCCCTGTCATTTGAGTACCAGCTTGGGTCTCCCATTTCTTTCATCTTAGGGTACCCGGGAGGCGAACCTACAATCCAAATTTTCATCATTTTCTATGTATCGTGAAAATCAGGACACCCAGATTAAAATATGTGATACAGCAGGATCAATAAGTATAAGTTAGCGCCTTAAAATTGTCATGCTGGCACTTTACGAAATACAAGTGGGTTGGTGTTGTTGGGCACTCTGTCTCAAAAGGTTCGCCCATCACTGCTATAAGCAAAGCTGGCAAGGGCATGGCCCTCATTCCCTCCTGACGCTTCGTAAGCCCTACCACAAAAGTGAAGCGGACATAAGGTGCTGTGTCCCTGGCATTATCACAATACTTTGGAGAAACTTGGATACATTCTTAAAAAGGGTTCTCTCTTTTAGCTTTTGTTAATGTGTTAAATTTTAGGTGTAATATGAACGTTATCACGACCAAATTCGGATAATTCTAAAATTACCTCCATTTGTTTTAATTACTATGAAGAGGGGTATTCAAGGTGTAATCTTCTAAAAGACGTTTTGGCGTTTGAGGGATGAGGGTTGAAAATCTGGGTGATATATAGGGGGTTTGATAATAGACATTTAAAATTTCATTAAAACAAATGATCCCAAAAAACGTCAATTGAATCTCCTTGAAAAATACGGAAAAACCGATGTTTGATTTGAAAGCCGCTGTGGACAGCAAAATAAATTAGCCAGGACATATTCAAAAAAAATTCAGAAAAACATAAAGCAGACATTGTGGGGAAAGGTTAGGTCAGCAATAATTTCATAATGCTTAAAACAAAATTTATTTAAAAAAAAAAAAAAACTCAAAAATTGTAAACCATTATAAAGCGACGACAAGTCAGAATACAAAAAAATGGGACTGAGCTTAAGCTATAAACTGGCTACCTCCTGAAAGGGGTTAATGTAGACTCCCCCCCCCCCCCCCCCCATTTTGACAGAAAACTCAAATGTAGATATTTTTGCGAATTATTAAACAGAAAAACTGAAATAGTTAAAGTAGAACCTACACCACGAGTCTACCTATAAAAGATAGATTGGGTGGTATGGGGATCTATAGGACGTGAGAATAGCCCTTTTAGAGCTAATCCTCACGGTCCCTCCACGTATCTTTTAGAAAAATTTAGTGCCCGAATAGTAACATTTTGAAAGCAGCTACTAGGCGTGGAGTAGCCGGCACATGAGGGCTAAAACATCGCCGCTCTCATGCCACAGTAGCATCTTACTCCACCTACCCGGAGATCTTTCGGCGCGCAGCTCCTCGTAGCTGCCCGTCCTAGACCGTAACTCCGGTCCCAGAGCTGTCGCCGCTCAGCCATGGGCCTGTGTTCTGTACATGCGCCAAAGATGTACGAGGAGGAGGATAAAGAGGTTACTGGGGCGTGGAGTGGCGCGACAAAATTCACATCTTCGGGCAAAACTAGGATGAGCGAGCACTAAATGCTCGGGTAATCGTTATTCGAGACGAACTTTCCCGAATGCTCGAGTGCTCGTCTCGAATAACGAGCCCATTGAAGTCAATGGGAGACTCGAGCATTGTCAAGGGGGACCAAGGATCTGCACAGGGAAGCTTGGCCAGCACTGGGAACATCAGAAAAGGATGGAAACACCACGAAATGACAGGGAAACAGAGGGGCAGCAGCATGGAGCCTCTGAGGCTGGCTTAATCGCCACCATTATGCCAAAAGTATGGGCAACAGCATGGCAATTGACAGTGACCCGAAGAGGCTAGATAGCATCTAAAACATCAATAATTGACCCTGACACTATAGGGGACTATGCAGAGGCAAGCGGAAGCAGCGGCAGGCTAGAGAGTGGCTTGGCAACATACCCCAAATGGACTCAGGTTAAAAACCAATGGGTGGCAGGAGAGGAACCAAAGGAGGTGACAAGAAGAGCTCAAATAATATCGGTAACTGATAAAAGTTTGCCTAGTATTTTGTGGATTACACAGCCGGGTGGCGACAAAGTTAACAAAGTTGAGAGGAAGCCATGAAAACTACCCAAAATTTGCCTGACACAGCTCGGGATAAGGGGGGGACCATGTATGGAGGCAGCTATATGGACTACTTTGGAGGCAGCTATGGCGATGACGTGTGGAGGTAGCAATGGAGACACGTGTGAAGGCAGCTAAAAAGACGACGTGTGGAGGCTGCTAGGAGACAAAATTTGGATAGTTGCCTGTATGTGGCAGTCCAAAAAAAGTTTTCACCAGACGGAGCAGGTAGCTGGTCCTCCAAAAAAGA
Organism: Engystomops pustulosus; assembly: GCA_019512145.1. Lineage (NCBI taxonomy): Eukaryota > Metazoa > Chordata > Amphibia > Anura > Leptodactylidae > Engystomops > Engystomops pustulosus. The sequence continues at coordinate 131,995,244 of CM033643.1, forward strand.
TTAATAGAAATGGAGGGAAGCGGAGGAAGGGGGGGGTGGGGAAGTCCTAAGGGGTTTTTTTTTTTTTTTTTGATGGCAGTCCAAAAAATGTTTTCAAACCAGAGGAAGCAGTAGATGGGTCGCTCCAGAAAAATTACATAGATTGAGTGCCGATGTGCCGTCCAAAAAAGTTTTCAAAGAGAGGAGCAGGTAGTGGTCCTCTAAAAAAGATTAAATAAATGAGTGCTGTATTGTGCAGTCCCAAAAAGTTTTCAAACAGAGGAGCAGGAGCCTGGTCCTCCAGAAAAATTACATAGAGTGAGTGCCGTATTGTGCACTCCCCAAAAATTGATTAAAACAGACGTCAGGGTAGTTGCCCTCAAGAAAAATTAAATACATAGAGTTACTATAGCCAGAGCAGTTGGCCCGGGCAAAAAAATAGGGCCAGTTTCCTCTGCTTTAGTGTACAAAGAGGGGAGGAGAAGGAGGACAATGAGGAGAGGAGTGCATAATTATTCGGTTCAGCTTCTTTCACTGGTGGAGATGGAAGCGGAGGAAAATCCAGCGCTTATTCATCTTGATAAGTGTAAGCCTGTTCAGCGCTGTCAGTCGACAGGCGTGTAAGCTTATCGTTGATGATGCCACCCGCGCACTGAAAAACGCTCGGACAACACGCGCGGAGGGCAGGCTAGAACCTACAAGGGTACAGCGCCCAGTTCGTGCCACAGTCAGCTTTGAAAACCCAGTGTGTGGAGCTGTTTGATTCAGTTAGGACGATGGTATGGTTCAGCTACGTACCCCTCACCATTTGCTGTACAAGATCAGCCCTACTCTGCCGAGGACTGGGGACAGGTGACCAGGGTCTTGCTGGGGGTTGACATAAAACTGGCAAAGGCTGTAAAGCGTACCCCTGACAGTGCTGGACAAGCTGCGCGCTCGCCCCCTACTCCCCTCGCTACTTGTCCCGGCGAAGTAACGCCCTCTGCCCGCTAGCGCTGTCAGAAGGGAAATACGTGTCCGATTGTGCACCCAGGGCCTGCCTGGTATTCCATGCATTTCTCACACCCTCCTCTTCAGGGATGGAGTGGAAAGATTTTGCTTGTACCGGGGGCCAGGAGAGTGAAATCCCAGTATCGGTGCGGACTAAATTCTTTGAAAGCGAGGGTCACGGGATAGGCAGCTTAGGCATGAAATTGCCCTATGCGCCCGGAGTACCAACGCCGCAAAGAATTCACTCCCCTCACTGCGCCTGACTGTCCATTTCCTACTCCTCCAATCCTCTTCTTCTGCCCATAACCGCGAAAAGTGAAGACTGAAAATGGTCCCCTTCTGTCTCGCCAACATTCTCCTCCGCTTCTACTCCACCTCCTCCGATATGCGATGAGAAACAGACCGAAGGGTGCGTGGCTATCACACAAGGGAATCTTCTTCCCCCGTCTCTTGGGACGAGCGCAAAGCTTCAGACTCATGATGACCAGAGAGTTTTTCAACAGGCCCAAGCAGCGGGGATGGTGAGGTGATGATGGCGGCATCGCCACTGACCACTTTCTTGTGTTGACTCCTCAAAGTTATCAGCACCTGGAAAGATATCAGACACCAAGTCCAATCCTCATTGTAGACTTGAGGAAGTGGACTGACCTGACACCCAGTTCTGTGGAAGTTTGACATCTGGCAGTCTACAATCGCTCTGCGCTGCTGGTAAACTTGGATAAACATGGTTAGTGTTGAATTCAACCTCGATGGGCACGGCGCACAACAGTCGGTGAGCGGGCAGTTTGGAGGCGGGCTGCCTGCCCTGAGGCGTGGCGGCATCTGTGCTGGATTCCTGAAATGGCAAAGAGCGGCGCACCTTCGTGAGCAAATCAGACAAGATTGGGGTATTCTTGAGGAAACGCTGAACTATGAGATTTAACACATGGGCCAGCATGGCACATGTGTCAGTCGCAGAGTTGCAGAGCTGCCACCAGGTTACGGCCGTTGTCACACAAACCCATGCCTGGCTTCCGGTGCAGCCGGTTTGGCCAGCCACAGATCAGTCTGGCGCCGTGATGCCCTGTAAAACTCTTGGCGGTGTGCCTCTTTATCGCATAGGGTAGCAGTCTTGAGCACCGCCTGCTGTCGCTAGCGAGGGCACTGCTGCCGTGCCTAGAAGACGAATGACTGGCGCCATGCCCACGGATGGTAATGTCAGAGGAGGGACGGTGGAAGGAGGGTGGAGAGGAGGAGGCATAGGATGCCTTTGAGACAGGGACCGAGGTAGGCCCGCAATCCTCGGCGCGGCAGTATATGAACAGCCCCAGGGTTCAGACTCGGCCCAGCTCCACCAAGTTACCCAATGCTTGCCGTAAGCGATATATAGTGGCCGCCGGAAGCACTCGTCAAGTGTCCGTGGTCATGGGGACCTTGTCAGAAACGACGTGGTCAGGGGCACGGAGGAGTTCTCTGGACACGGCTGTGCCAGGGGCCTGGGACGGCACATCGGGAAAAGTAGTGAGGCTGGGGATCCCGAATACGAGGGCGGCCGCTGCATGAGGGTTCGAAAGGCTCGGTCTCTACCAGCCTATAGGGCAGCATCTCGGCTAAGCAACTGGGAGATGTGGAGTTGAGGGCCTGGGCGTGTGGGTGGGTTGCGCTATACCTCCTTTAGCGCTCCAGCGTCTGGGTATGGAGAGCTGAACGCTGCAGTGGATGCTGGGAGGATCGTGGAGCGGAAGATGGGGTTTTCGCACGGGAGGTGTTTTGGTCCTGGGCAGGGGGCTGACTAGACAGATGACACAGGGGAAGGAGCAGTGGTGGGCCCGGCCGGAGGTGAACGGGCTTGGTGCCATTGATGGGGTGTTTGCATTCAGATGCTGCGCATATGGTTGGTAGTTTAAGATAGTAGTGGTGGAAACCCCTGCTGATCAGGTTGGCAAAGTTCAACACCACACGGTCCCGTCGGTCATCGGGTTTCTTTAAGAACCTCCAGACTTCTGAAAATCTAGCCCTAGCCACGGGAGCTTGACTACGGGCAAAAATTGGCGCTGAGCACCAGTCTGCCTGCCTCTCCGTTCTGGCCCCCACACTGCCTCTTACAACGTTCTGCTAAGGACTGCCTCCGCTCTCAGAAAGCACTGTGGTCACCCGGCTATAACCCAGCTGGGGTCTGTCACCTCATCTCCTCCGATCCCTCAGTCTGCTCCCCTCGGACTTCTGCCCTGACAACAACTTCACCACTGTCTGAAAACCGTGTTCTCCTATCGTTCCGACACCTCTTTACACACTTCTCCACTAGTGAATAATGTCATCATTCACCCAGACTGCGACTGGTGAAAAACCTGGGCCACGGAAAATAGTCTAGCAGCAGCAGGAACAAGTGGGTTGCTGATGTGGGAAGGGTCCAGAAACAGTTCCTCCGAGTATGCCGGCTCAAATGCAAAATTTTGTGGGAGGGGGGACTGGGGGGAGGAGGCTGAGGTGGCGGAGTGGGGAGTGCCGATTGCGGTGACCATGGGTGGAATGCGTGGAAGACTGACTGGTGACCAATGGCTAGAAGCCTGTCCGCAATCCACGACATTCACCTCTCCGCACTGTTCTGCATAAACCAGTGCTCTACCACGAGTCCAGGAACTGAGACATGGATGAACCTAGGGAGTGTACCTCTGCGGCGTTCCCTGCTCCCCCATCAGCAGGTGGATGGTCTCAACCCGCCAAGGACCATGGCCTCTGACCCCTGCAGTGTGGACGCCACGTCACGCCCTCGTCTCTACCCCTAGCCCTCGGGTAAAAACATTTCCAAATTAAAGTGTAAACTTGAAAAAAAAATAATTGGTGTTTTATTTTTTTTTAGTTTTGTATTTTTTTCTAACAAACGATGCTATCCTCCATTGTATGGGCTAGTTTCTACCTACACTGACAGCACCACAACTGGATTTGTGCTTTGCAAGATGGTTGAGTTATCAAATGAAAATAAAGGTAAAAAAAAAAAAAAAAAAAATCAGCAGATATGCTATTTACTCAAACCCCTAAAAATTGTACCCACTCGGGTTTGAGGTGGATATGAGTGTCACTAAGAGCTAAAACACAACGGCCGCAGGTCTCCCCGCAAATCCTCACAGTATGGTACTAGTGCATACTAGTGGTTTTTTACCAGGCAAGACAGCCACAAGCAAACAAAAAAAAGGAAAATATAACGCTAGGGTGGCCTAAGTAAGCAGTTGGGTTTCATACGGCTATTTTGTGCCTACAATGAGAGCACACTGCTTTGCAAGATGAGTTGAGCTATAAAATGAATAAACACTTTTAAAAACAAAAAAAAAAAAACGCAGACTCTGCCAATTCTACTCAAACCCTAATAAATTGTCCACTCGGTGTTTGAGGGATATGGTGTCCACTAGAGCTAACCACAACGGTAGAAAGTCCCCTGCAAATTCCTCAAATATGGTATAGCTGCACTACTAGTGCCAGCAAGCCCAGCCACAGCAAAAAAAAAAAAAAAACAAAGATAAACTTTAGTGTAGCCCTAAGAAGGGGCGGTGGGTTAGTGGAGACTCACTCCTACCTAACATAAGCAATTAACACCCTCACGCTATCCCTGCAGCAGCAGCAGCTCTCTCCAACGGATCCAGTCACAGAATGATCCGAGCGCGCGGGAAGGGGGATAGTCTTATTCCAGGGTCACCTGTCTGCCAGCCACCCACTTGCTATCGACGTGTAAGGGTAACCACGTCATGCTGGTGCGAGTGCAGAGTCTCTTGGTTGTGATTGGCTCTGTTTTGGCGCCAAAAAGCCAAACAGGCGGGAGATGCCATTTCTCGAGCGGGCGAAGTATCGTCTGAGCAAAAGAGCAGTTTCGAGTACGCTAATGCGCGAACGAGCATCAAGCTCGGACGAGTATGTTCGCCTCATTCTAGCAAATATGTTTTCTAAAAAAGAAGCGGGGAGGGAGGGTTAGCTCTAAAAAAAGGGCATCCTTCACATCCCATAATTCACGCTACAGGTGGGCGTAGGTTCCCTTTAATTACATACCGGTAATTTTCTTTCCCTGAACCACGACAGCACCACTGCCTATAAATTTCCGTACCGCCATCTCCACTGCAGTATTTTTCCAGTGTTTTGTAAAAAAACAAAAGGGAGGGAATAGAAGCAGTGCGGTCCTGGTATAGGAGAAGACAAATACCAGTACGTAATTACCTATTGACCCCTTCATGACATCTCCACGGAGAGAACTAAAATAGACAGAGCAATGTTAGGGTGCGTTTGCGCCGTGTCTACCTGAGGCTGTGTCTGTATAAAGTTTACCCCCTTTCTAAAAAAAAAAAAACAAAAAAAAAAAAGAAACACAGATATAAAAAACAAAAAGATATAAGTTGTATTTTACCAGCGAATAAAAATATTTTACATGCTGAGAAACTACTTCCTACGTGAGGCCATGTGGACATGTCTTCCTTCATTAAATGCAGAAACCAAACTTGACAACTTACTGGATGTTTAAATTTCCTGCAAAATAAAAGTAAGTTTGTCTGTAAGCCAATGTTCTACAGTAATCATACTATTAAGATTGAGGGGGTTCAAAACTGGACCTCATTATCCGACCGCAGAATTGGATATTGTGGATAGGCACATCAATATCTGACCGTTGGGGGGGGGGGGGGATACACAGACCCCGTACAAGGGCACCACTTGACCGTCCTACACGATCATCTCATTTTCAATTAAGTCTGAATGCCACTGGCTACCTGCAGTTGAATATAAAAGTCTTGAAGTTCCTGTGGCCATCTTTCCAGCTCTCATACTCGAGAGCCGGAGGTCTTCGCACTGGCAGTTCTCACAAATTGGCTTATCACTGGACTGAGAGTCATACTCCTGCCAAACGCACAAATGGTTTTACGTATTCTGCTTAAGCATCCAGATCCAAGAGTGGTATGAGATGTAGTTTTTGCATTTCTGTGAAGAGTTAGGACTTTTATTTCCAGTCACAAGAAAACGTGTTTTTGGTGTTTTATTCTATTATTATTGTTTACATGCCAGTTTTCCATATGGCATAAATATCAAGTCAACCTTTACATTTTTGGCTGAGTATGATTCCAATTGTTACAATAAATTAACGTATACATTTTTTTGTTTGCTTTAACCAAATAAAAAAAAATTCAAGTTACAAATGAAGCAGATGGCATTTTTTTCAGAGGACAGGATTTTTCAGGTTTGTTAGATTTTAATGAGAGCTGTCATTTTCATTTGTACAGCAAATGTTTAATCTTACTACTTGTACTTAGTGTCCCAGAGTCTGTTAAAATCTAGAAGTAGCCAACAAACAGAAAAGGAGGGGGGGGGGGGTCACCGATTCTGATGCTATCCAATACACAAAATGTATGGCTACACAGTTCATGGCTGCCTACATAAAAGTGTTGCAGCTTTGTATAGTCAAAAACATTGAAAGATTCCCTTTAACTTAAATGCAATTTACCTTTGTTTTATGCATTATGAACATACATAGCTGAGAATGGCTGTAGCTACCATTGATGCAGAATCTATATTTGTTCAATCCTGAACTGAGTGGTTATGCTGAAAAAACAATTAAAAATTATGAAATGAGCCTCTGGACGCCTTGGGCTGCTCGGCGCTTCTCATCTACCCTAATTAAGCACTGCTTCAGAGAACAGTTGTACTCACTCCTCTGGTTTCCTCCCCATTACTGCAAAAACTATGGTAGGTTGTTACATTGTGGCAAGCATGCGCAGCGCTGCATAATCTGATGTGTGTGACGCCGATATAAATGATAGAAAGGGTTAACCATGATTATTGTAAAGAGGTATTCTATAATTTATATACTGGTACTTCTACTCTCATGTCTAACAGTTTTCAAAAAATTGGGAATACATAGAACCTGGGAATCTCTTTAAGAAGCCTGCGAGCATTACACTGGAAATCCCTGGATCTGTCCATGTAGAAGTATGCTGCTACTCTGCAGGAAACTTGTCTCTAGTTAATTCTAACAGGATATTGGGTTTTAGCCAGGGCCTAAAAAAAAAAGGCCTAACAGCAGAGATGACTCATAGCATTGGATCACTCATGCCCAACAGATCCATACTGGACAATGCGCTCTACTGACTGCACATGTCGACCAGTATTACCTCATGGATGGGAACATGCAGAGCTTCGTGTGTGAGGCAGGGGCGGATATTCAGGTGACAGCATCATTTTGTTTCTTAAAGGGCATATACCATTGGGTAAAAGATGTATGCAAAATGAGCCTGAGAGGAGTCCCAGCTCCATAACCACTATGAAGCCTGGAGCCACTCAGGCATTTGCATTACAGTCCCTCATCCTGTGTGGAGTGTCCTTTAAGGCCCTTTAGGATGGTTTTGGGAGTAAAGGGGTTTTCCTTTTCACTCCCTACAGGACAATTGACATCCACATTCATAACATGGTAGCACATACCCATAGATCAAACAGTATGTCGGCAATGGCTCCCAGCCCAGTCATTAGGTGTGTGTCCGGGTTGATAGTATATCTCTACACCACTTGATTGCCCAGGGTGACTGTTGGGACTAGGAGTATGTGATTACAATAAATTTTCTCCGAAGAGTAATCAAAGCTGTACTCTCTCACTGTAAGGTTGTGAGGGAGTATCGGTATTATAATAGGAGGAAAGGAAGAGTATTGGGAATTTCAGAGTAGAGTACGTTAAACAAAATATAACTCCTAGTATGCGTAAATTGTTAAGTAGCAACCAGAGCCCTCGAACTAATTACCCCCTCCACCCCTCCTTCCACCTAATAGCACGTGCTTTTCAGTGCTGCGCGCTATAAATTTTATCCCTTCATTATTTTGGGGGGCTTGCTGAGGGAACTACAACCTTGTTTTTCTTTTTTTTTTTTTTTTTACACGGGTTTATTTTTTACTAGCTAATCCTTCCAAAAACCATTAAGCCTCTGCCCAATGACACTTGCGTTCACTGAACTAGCAAGATGTTTGGCCGCAATAAAGTTGCTAACTGACTGAGACAAAGTGTTTTTGGTTCAGGGACGGATTTGTTTCAATAGAAGAGTTTCACATACAATGTTGGACCACAGCCTTAGGTCTTTGGGTGTTATTTATTAATTATCCTTAATTCAAGGCCATGGATCATTGTACAAGCGCGTGCGCATCTTTGTGTCTCTTCCTCATAGATTGTAAGCTCTTGTGACCATTGTATAAGGACGGTACCTCCTGTATCCATTCCTCATAATGTGAAGCTATTGTGAACCATTGTAAAAGGACTGTCCACCTCCTGTGTCCACTCCTTCTTATAGATTGTAAGGCTCCGTGACCATGTAAAGGACGTCATCTCCTGTGTCCCCTAACTTCTTAAGATCAGTGATGGCGAAACCTATGGCACGGGGCCAGAGGTGGCACCTCGGAGAGCCTTTCTGTGGGCACCCAGGCTATCAGCAGAGAGGACTCCAGGTATCTTCCTGCAGTCCCATACAGCTCCAGGACTGCTGTGACAGAGCTATATTAAGCGACCGCGCTTACCTGGACTACTTGGAGGAGTGGGAAGATGTGGCAGATCGGGGTCATCATTGTAGCTCTGCTCCGGCTGACAATTCTTTCCTGTTTATGGGACCTTGAAGGGAAAACTACTCAATCATCATCCAAATTTCTGCCTATTTTCATGCTTATGATGTCCTCAGGGGTGCGGTATGAATGAAAGGTGTGACAGAGCAGGGAAGTATAATCACAAATGAACTTTATGTGCGGGACACTATGCGATAAATAAGTGGGTACTGAATTGCTAGTTGGGGCAACTCGGTCTCTTAAAAGGTTCGCCTCACGCTGCTTATAGATTGTAAGTCTGTGACCATTGTACTAAGGACTGTACCATCTCCGGTTGCCCCTCCATTCTATAAGATTGTTAAGCTCCTGTGACCATTGATAAGGACTGTCACCTCTGTGTCCCACACCTTCTTATAGATTGTTCAAGCTCCATGGTGACCACTTACAAGGACTGTCATCTCCTGTGTCCCCCCCTCCCTTACTTATAGATTTGTAAGATCCTGGGACCCAGTGTACAAAGGCTTACTATGCTATCATCTCCTGGTGTCCCTCACTTATTATAGATTGTAAGCTTCTGTGACCATTGTACAAGGACTGTCATTCCTATGTCCCCTCCTCTTTATAGTTGTAAGATCTGTGACCATGTACAAGGACGAAAATGTCAATCTCTGTGTCCCTCCTTCTTATAGTTGTAACTCACTTTGACACATTGTACAAGGACTGTCATCTCCTGTGTCCCTTCTTTCTATAGATGTAAGCTACTGTGACCATGTATAAGGACTGTACACCTACCTGTGTGCCCCTACTTCATTATATTGTAAGTATGTGACCTTGTACAGGACTGTCATCTCTGTGCCCCTCCTCCTTCTTATAGATTGTAAGCATCTGTGGACATTGTATATGGATCATGTCACCTCCATTTACCTTGCCATCCTATGATTGTTAAGATATTGTGACATGTATAAGCATTATCACCTCTGTGCCATCCTCCTTAGAGTGTAAGCTCCTGTGACCATTGTACAAGCACTGTCACCTCCTGTGTCCCCTCCTTCTCATAGATTGTAAGCTCTTGTGACCATTGGACAAGCACTGTCACCTGCTCTTGTGAACATTGTAAGATCACGGTCACCTCCTGTGTCCCATGCAGTCCACCTATGCATGGAATATCAATTATAACTATTTTGTACTTTATTGAATACATGTTATGTCAGGCTCAGGTAACCACTATTCATCAATTGAACTCCCTGGAAATAGGTCAGTCACACAAACCTGTGAGAACACCACACCAGGCACAGGACCACCCCAGGGGACACAGGACCACCACACCAGATGACAACTAACACCTTTGGAATCAAACGCACCTCCACTCTCTCTCTCACTCTGCCAAGTCTGCTTGTGCGCATGTGCAGCTGTATATATTAGAACTAGAGACGGGTCAGAAGGGGAGGAGGAGCAGAGACCCCCAGTAGTGGTCACATGTCCTGTCCTCTTGCCTGTGCCTTGCCCCGCCCCTCAGTGTAATGTGATTCCCCTACTGCTCCCTACATGCAATATCACCAGACACAGAGCAGTGGGAGAAGACAGTGACTGTTCGCGTGTGAGGGGGCGTGGGCTGAGCTCCTCTTCTGCGGGGGGGAGGAGCAGTACATCTCTGCAGTGTATGGGTCCATGTGCACTTGACAGCTTTGTGTCTGAGCTCCGCTGCCCGTCTGTCCTTAACACTAGCAGGGGGAGCTGCCACATCGCTATACCTTGAGCCAGACAGCGGTTAACACAATTTAAATTCCAAGCGTTTATACGCTTGGTGGTTTTTTGTGGAGAGTAAATCAGCCTCTGCATGCGTCATTAGACGCTTGTAGAGGCGTTATGCGCGATCTCTGACTGTGGAATCTTTAAAGTTTTTATTCCTGCCTCCTTCCTCTAAAGTGAATTTTACCAGAGCCCGTCATGCTGAAGCTTCACAGGATGTTACACTGTGCAGAAGCACTCCCCTCCCACTGTGTGAGATTACAAGAAGAGGGAGGGCTTAAGAGCAGAGGGAGCAGGAGGCACAGGGGCCAATGTGCAATGCGGCGTGTATGTAAAAACGTACAGCACAAAGGGGCTCTGGAAAAGTTTGATTTTGGAAAGTAGGAAGAGTAGCAAGGATATTGGAATAACAATATACCACAGAACGGTGCCTGGTTCTATGAGTAAGTGCCCTGGTAATCATGAGGGATTTTGGATGGTAGATTTCCTTTAAATGGGATGTTATGTATGGGCTGTTTTGTAGAATTGTTCTAAAGTAAAATGCTTCTGAAATCTGTTGTATATAAAATACTGTTTATAGTCCATACTTGAGGCATAGTTCCACTGCTGTAAGAATAGAAAAGCTTGATTAGATCTCTCTCAACACGCAGGGCAGTGTATGAATCCAAAATAAAAGAGAGTGAATCACCTTGGAACTGACATGTTTACGGAAATCAAAGCAGATTAAGCTGCGCAGAGGAACGGGACGTCTTTGTTCTCTGACAGTCACAGGTAGCAACTAATCGAGCTGGAAAAAGAGCACTGTATACACAACACTACAATGTCAAGCACAGAAGAGCATAAAATGAAATGGCCAAGCAAGTAGGCACGTCATATATAGCTGAGAAAACGACTGTGTGGACTATCTGCCAGGTCAGGATGTCATACTGTTTAAGCTAGTGAGGCAAAAAAAGATTTTTTTTTTCTCTTTAATAGCAACTTTATTCATACGTAAACCCTAATTCTGTTGCATTAAAAAATAAATAAATAAAAACAAAAACCCCAAATATCCCACTGAACAGGAGCCATAGATACTCACATACGGAAATCCAAAGTTATAAAATATTGTAATGACAAGTTATGCAGCTATCTAATATTACTTGTCTGAATTCCTCCTAGCTTTCTCCATCTGTGCTATGAATCAGATTTTGTTTAGCAACAAAGGTAAAAGAAGATTCTGAATGTGACCGTATATACAAATCTCATCCCTGTGGAGAGCATGTAATACATGGGAGTGAGCACAGAATTGTACAATCACATATATTTGTCTTTTAGGCACTAATGACCCAATGAAGATTCTCATAGACCAGTGATGGCAAACCTTTTAGCCACCAAGTGCCCAAACTACAACCAAAACCTGCATATTTTTGCAAAGTGCCAATGCGAAAATTTAAGCAATAACGTATTACTCCCTACTCTGTCCAGGTTTAAATTGTATAGAAGGGGAAGAAGTTGGATTATCATTGTAGCTTCCGTCCGGGTCTGGGCTGCCTGGGATAAAGAGGCCTTGAGTCCTGTTTGGCAAACTCTACCTGGGGTGATGGCGCAGGTGCCCATAGAGAGGGCTCGAGTGCCACGTTGGCACCCGGCCCATAGCTTCGCCACCACTGTCATAGACTGAAGCTTGCTTCCTATGAATTTGATGGCGCCATATAAAAAATGATTACCATTATTCAGTATAGCTCATACAAGATGTAGGCTAATGGACCATTACATAGAAGCTAACATGCAGGTTACATCACAATAATATTGTGGCTTCTTAGGTTTCAACTGAGCCAATGTGGGTTTTACCATTCACTAGGGAGTTATTTTGGTGGTTGCGACGGATACCCCTCTCTCTTACATTAGAATAAACGTAATGGTCCCACGCTGAATAGAATCTGCAAAAGAATACATGACAATCTACAAGATACAAACATGTGCTGCCACCTTGTGGCCATAGGCTACAGTACAGACTATGCTTACAGAAAAAAACTGGAATCATTAATTCCCATTTCAAGTTGAAGACAACCTATCATTAGCTCCCCCCGCCCACCAAACAACACACAGTACCTATGAGAGGTCCTTATACACATTTCACTGATGCCAGCTTCATACTAAGGACTGCGTTCACATGTGTCGTTTACACTGTCTTTTGATATGCAATACAACAGCCGAGGAGAGGGAATTACATTGCCTAATGCGTGTTACATTTATCTGCTTACAAAATGCCTGCTAATACATGTATACATCACGTAACATGTATCAACATTGCGGTTTGTAAATACAAATGTTTAAAAGCAGATTGTAATTATTGGCAAATCTCCCCTCTCAGCTGTATTACGTTTTAAAAAACGCCATGTAAACGCCACTTGGAATGCAGCCTCTAAAAGACTTTTATTAATATCTTCTGTTTCAGTCATGGAGGCGGGGAGCAGCAGTATTCAGTCTAGCAGCTCAAGGTTGCTGACACTACCCTGTCCCCTCATCAATAAGAGTGGCATGCGACTCCCTGAAGAAAATTCCTGAGGGTGGGGTGAGGAAAAAGGTTGATTTTTCTTCACAGCATCACTCTCAGCCCCCACCTTCCTGAGGGAGTGGTGTGAGAATGTAGCAGAACGCAGTCACACAATCCACTGTCTTTCTATCACCGAACCCCCGCCCCCTTCCGGAATTATCTTCAGCAAGTCATATTTTATAGGGGTTAAACAAATTTTATATCTTTTGACAAACATTCATTTTGGGTGGAAAATTAAACATTTGAAATGGATTCAATGAAAAAGGCTCCACAAAGTGGTGATACCCAATTTCTCCGAGTACACCAAACAGTGGTGACTGCTGTATGGCGCACGGCGGGCATAGAATGGAATGAGGAGCCATCCAGAGCAGATTTACATTGTTAATTATACAGGGTATAATTTTTTTCTTTTTTTAATGTAACCCTATAGGGCAGTGTGGCGAACCTATGGCACTGGTGCCAGAGAGGTGGCACTTAGAGCCCTTTCTGTGGGCACTAGGCCATCAGCCCAGGACAGAGTTCACCAAACAGGTTAAAACACATTGGGCAGATTTATCAAGCAGTCTGAAAGTCAAGAATATTTCCAGTTGCCATGGCAACCAATCACAGTCAGCTTTCATTTCACCAATGCTCATGAATATTTTAAAGGGGAGCTGTGATGGTTGCCATGGGCAATTGGAATATTCTGACTTTCAGATGCTTGATAAATCTGCCCCATTGACTGTTTGGAAGCTCTGAAAGGTGAGAAGGTGTTGAAAGAAGTGCATATCTTGGAGGTCTCCCTGCTGGACCCACCATTCTTTCTAAAGAGAGAGGACCCTGGAGAGAAGCTACAAAATAGACTGAATTTGCCCACTTTGTTTCAATGTATGGTGATATCAAGGGGGCGATACAATTAAGAAGTGGAGAACAGGTAGCAATAAGTTACTGCTTAAAGGAAACCTACCACTGCTGGCATGATAAAACATGCGAGCAGACCACCTGGTAGGCTATTTTACTGATGCCGGCACAACTTTGTTAGGCACGGCGATCGTTAGTTAGATAAAAAAAAACGTTTTACTTACATATGAAAATATTCCTCCAGTGCTACCCCTAAGTCAACTTCGGAAGGGAGATGCCCTCCGATCTTAATTATTACGCCTCCTTCATTGTAGCCGTTTCCTTCGGGTGCCGAGAGCGTGACGCTCACCAAGCTCTCGGCACCTATCGCGCATGCGCAGATACTAACTCTCACACAGCGGACAGCGATAGGTGCCGAGAGCTTGGGTGACGTCACGGCTCTCGGCACCCGAAGGGAAGGATGGCGTGAATAAATAAAGATCGGAGGCATCTCCCTTCCGAAGATGACGGGGTAGCACCAGGAGAGAATATTTTCATATGTAGTAAAACAGTTTTTTTATCTAAACAACGATCACCGTGCTAAACTAAAGTATGTGCCGGCCAACAGTATTAAATAGCCTACCAGGTGGTCTGTCACATGATTTTATCATGCCAGCAGTGGTAGGGTTCCTTTAAAATGGCACCTTGGCAATCAATGTAAAATAAGTGGGTTTAGGTTGCAGTTTGGCACTCTGTCCTCAAAAGGTTCACCCATCACTGCTATAGGGGCTATTTTTTTGCATTGAGATGCACTTTTTGGTACCTAATTTTGGGGGCATCTATACTAATTGGGGATGATTTTATTAACTCTTAATCTAAATATTTAGGAAGATTTTTTTTTGGCCGTTTACCATACCATAAAAATAGTATATGTTTATTATATGGGTGCCATGATTACGAAAATACTCCATTTGATTTTTTAAATGTGTTTTACTGAATAAAAAGTAATTTGGCGAAAATGTCATTTTAGCATCACCATCTTTTTATATGGATAACTTTTCAAATTTTGGGCTGACAAATCTGATTAAGGGCTTATTTTTTGTGAGAAGAGTTGTTTAAAAGGTATTAATTAATAATTATCTTTTACCGGAAAGTTTTTTGCATCCCGCTCCCCCCCCCGGCATTTACCATGCAGGTCCAGTAACGATTCTGTTTTATTATACAGAATGTTCTGGTCATGTCAATACTAAATATGTGGGGGGTTTTTTGCGTGTTTGTATGGGAAAGTGACATTTTAGGGGCTTTTATGTACTTATTTTTTTATTTATTCTTATGTTTAAACTTTACTGTTTTTAACTTTTTTTTTTCCTTATGCAAACTTGAACCAGCGATGCTCTGATCGCTGGTTCAAGTCTAATTTACTGCTCTACAAAACCAATTCATTGTAGAGCAGTGTAAACTGGTTGAGCATGCTGAGGCAGGCGCAGACAATTTAGAATCGGACCCGGAAGGGGTCTGACCGACAAGAATGTCGGACAGCCCCGGGGCACTTGGCAGACCTCAGGGCTGCCCAGAAGTGGATCAGATCCTCTGGTAACCGGCACCAGGGATCAGATCCATAGGATGAAGACCCTTACATGCCGCGTTCACCGGCTCCTATCGAGAGTGTTAGAGCATGGTGTCAGCTGTAATATACAGTTGACAGGTGCTGCTTATAGTGCCAGCTCCGTTCGTGAGCTACTGCCAGAAGCAGGATGTTATAGAATGTCCCCGTGCAGGAAGTATTTTCCCGCAGGGACGTACCATGACGTCTAGGTGCGAGTAGGGGGTTAAATGAGTTCTGTAGAAGTGGAAAGTATGATCTTAGCCAGTCCTTTGTTATCCAGGTCCTCCTTCCCTCTAAAATAAACCTTTACAATTATGCTAATGAGGGAGAAGGGTTCAGAGCATTAAAACAGTTGTCTTATTCTACTCACACAACAGAGAATTTTAACCCCACAATGTGCACCCAGCCACAACACGTTTTCTTAAAATAATGGCGAGCCTGCAAAACACTGTAATTTAAAATAAAAAACTTCAAGTAGCAAGGTGTATTAAAAGCACACCAATGAAAATACACAAAATAATTATTCTGCTGCTTCCTCCATTCATCTCCTTTCCTTCCATCTTATTACAATTAAAACTGTAAATTAGTGAATAACGAAATTTTTCTGTCTCCTAAGATCTAAGCACTCTACTCTCAGAGGGGGTTGTATGAAGAAGCAGAACAGTTCCGTATAATGGATCCACTGGTTATAATTTTACCCTTCCTGAGAGGTTTCTTGTGTGAAACCTTGGTAATGAGGCAACTATAAGGTTGATGCCACACGTCCCGTTTTTGGACCGTTTTGAAGCATGCGTTTTCAGTCCTATTAAGACAAACAGGTTCAAAGCATCCAAACGAATTGGTAAACAGTAAAAAACGGATGTGTTTTAAAAATGCATGAGTTTTTAAACGGACTGAAAACGCATGCTTTAAAATCGTCCAAAAAAGGGACGTGTGGCATCACCCTTAAGGGTCATCAGTTGAACCAGCCAGCGTCATAGCTAGCTTTCTTATTACTGAGGGTCATAACTAGGTGTTTTGCACTTCCTTTCTATATGTTTTCAATAACTTTTTTAATGTATTATCTCTCATAATTAGATTTCAAGATTTGCAATAATAAACAAAAGGCCCGTGTGTCTCTGGTATGAAGTCCACTCACACGCCAATGACAGTAAGAAAGGGCTGCTGGTGTCAGAAATAGGACCGCAACCATGGAAGAATTTATAAAAAAATAAATGGGGATATGTGCTAGCTGTTGTACAAGGGCTAAGACGTCCAAAAATAGAGTTCATATGCATGAACCCTACCACATAATTTATGGACAGCTATGTTTTGATTTCTTGGTTACTGTGGATTGGATGGCTTGTTACAGACATATGTAGTGAATTTCATTTCAATACCATCTTTACAAATATATTTACTAAGAAAATTCTAACTCTAACACCAATAATCCATTTACAAATAACATATTGATTTGATGAAATTCCGGAACAAAGCATGCAGGGAGGTAAGATTTCTTCACACCTACTTCCCACAGTTCATACACCTCCTTCTTCATATCATCTGGTAACATATTCGACAAATAATTCATAGCATCCTAAAAGGGAGAAGAACTCAATAAATTATGCATTTTTACACACATCCACAAACTTCTATAGTTCATTACGTGTCTTGTCTGTGATCATCACACATCCAGGACAAGCTTTAAAATGCAAATAAAAAAACTGGATACACCTTGTTAAAACTGTGGCTCCATAGAGACTTTTGTATTGCAACACTAAAATAATGGATTGACATGTCTGAATTCTTGCTATATTGTCACAAAATCGAAATAGCAAATAAGTTTTAACTTTCAGTATCAACAAGACAAGACAAGCATTGTCTGTATCTCTTGTACCTAACCCAGCTTGCCATGTTGTGAAGCATCTGCTTATCAAAGCAGTACAACCTGGCAGGCCCAGTAGTACTAGCAAGCCAGAGCTGCAGCTTAGCGTCAGAACATATGGTACAAACCTTTATTCACTCAACTTGCATGACAAATAATTCTGTTATTTAACCCATTATTGACCAAATCTGCCCAAACCTGTCACTAAGTGGTTATATGTAAAAGAGGAAACTGCGCTCCAGCACTGGACCTGGACGTTATAATACTTCCCGCACGGGGACGTGCTACAACATCCCGCTTCTGGCACCAGCTCAAAAAATATATAATAAAAATTTAAGCCCCCAAAATGTCACTTTCCCATAAAAACACTTAAGTGTTATTTATTTGGCATTGCCACGTCTGTAACAATCTGTATAATAAAACAGAATCGTTACAGGACCTGCACGGCAAACACCGGGAAAAAAAAAACGTTCTGAAAAAAGATAATTTTTAAAGCTTAAAAGCTTAAAATAAGCCCTTAACCAGATTTGCCAGCCGAAAAAAAGTTGTGATACTAAAATTGACGTTGGTCCCTGTTCCCTTGTGATGTCCATCTTGAATTTCAATTTCACACCTCACCATTCCAGTTTGTGATGGTTGTGGTCACTGAATAGGCACAGTGGTCAAGCAAGTGCCGAGACCTCCAGCTCAACTGAAAGAATCATCAAGTTGAAGTGGACGTCCCATCACAAGGACAAGTCCCGGGAAGTAGCTTTTTTTTTTTCTAGTCCCACCCAGAATGGAAAACCATTTTAACCTAAATTTAATCAACATGTCAGAAGTGCTTACCTTTTCTTGTCTGTGTTTTTCTTCCTTGGAGACGTTGTCAGCAGGAGCTATGTCCCCCACGATGCACTCAGCCATGTCATGCACCAGAGCAAGCTTTATACACCTAAAGGCAGAAATGCCAGAGAAAGTTAAAGGGGTATTCTCGTCTAGGCATTCACATTCAGTTTCACTAATCTTCCATATTTAAACATTTCTTCAATTGGATGTTATTAAAAAAAATGTTCCTGTGTGAAGATAATTTCTCATAAATGTAGCCATGCTGTCCCTTAGAAACGAGATAGCCTCCTCGGTTACAACCACGTCACACTCTGGCAGCCGTGGCCAGACATGCGCTATTGAGTCCTGCCTGACCACCTGGGTTCAGCAATCATTACCACAGGACGGCTGCAGGACCTGCAGTAACTCATGGACATTTCATATACAAAAACTTTTTGTTTATTTGTGCAATCCCTCCAGCAGAGGTGGCCGTATCCAAGGAAGCTATCTCGTTTCTAAGGGACAATATCACTACATTTATGAGAAATTATCTTCACACAGGAACATTTTTTTTAATAACATCTAATTGAAGTAATGTTTAAATATGGAATATTTATCAAACTGAATGTGAATGCCCAGACGAGAATACCCCTTTAAGAAACATCCTCCAGCTGTAGCGTGACAACAAAAATACAGTAATATAAAAGTAAAAATTACACCAGAAAACATCTTTATCAACACATGCTACAATACACTGGTCATAAGTTTTCTTTTTTTTCCTTTTCACTAGAGAAGGATCACATTTTCTGACAGCAGTTCATTAACCCCTTAAGGACGCAGCCATTTTGTAGCTTAAGGCTCAGCCCGATTTTTTGGATTCTGACTTGCTCAGATCTTGAGCCGAACCGGCATCAGCTCAGCGTCCGATATATCGGACGCTGAGCGTTAAGAGGTTAAATGGAATCTATGTGGCTTCTTTGTAATGGAAGGCAGTATGATCTGTGTACCAAGGTGGAGAGACCGCTTCTTGTCTTAAGATTTAGTAGTATATATTTTTGTATAGGGTTGGGAAATAAGAGTTCTTCTTACAGAGACTGCCAGTTAAGGCTGCCTTGTAGCCTTGAAGAGTCTTATAGCCATGGATGTTTCACTAGGGGGATTCTGGGAAAATATGCAAAGTTTTCCAGGATGGGTTGAGTTTTTAAACGGACTGAAAACGCATGCTTTAAAATCGTCCAAAAAAGGGACGTGTGGCATCACCCTTAAAGGTCATCAGTTGAACCAGCCAGCGTCATAGCTAGATTTCTTATTACTGAGGGACCTCAGCTGGCGTCATAACTTAGGTGTTTTACACTTCTCTTTCTATATGTTTTCAATAACTTTTTTAATGTATTACCGTATTTTTCGGCCTATAAGGCGCACCGGAGTATAAGGCGCACCTCTAATAAATGCCTGCTAAGACATCTAGGTTCATATATAAGGCGCACTGGAGTATAAGGCGCAGGATCAAGTGCAGTACCTAAAAATGACCAGCAGGTGGCAGACCTGTGCACAGTTCAAGTCAGCTGCACTTCCCGGGAAACTTGTCTGCAGCGCGTCAGAGAGCTCCCATCTCAGAGGTATGGGCTGCCGGGGGTTAATGCAGGGTGGTGCAGCAGGGGTTAAGCCCCTTCTCCTTCCCTCCTCAGCCAGGGTGTTATTCCTGTGGGGTTCCCTGTGGCTCCTCCTATGGGGGATTGGTTACTGATGATGATGATTGCCTCGTGGTCGGCACTATGGCAGCTCCGGTTTCTCCGTGCTAGCGGAGGGCAGGATGGGCACAATGTTAGTTGTGGTGCCAGGGCACTTCAGGAGCTAGGGACCCTGTATACTGTGTGGGAAGGCGCAGGACATTTCTGGGGATGGAGCTATTAAACACTGGTAAATGTACAGTACATCTTGTCTGTAGTACATTTCTGTATAAGTTCATATATAAGGCGCACCGGCCTATAAGGCGCACCTTTGATTTCTGAGAAAATTAAAGGATTTTTGGTGCGCCTTATAGTCCAAAAAATACGGTATCTCTCATAATTAGATTTCAAGATTTGCAATAATAAACAAAGGGCCCGTGTGTCTCTGGTATGAAGTCCACTCACACGCCAATGACAGTAAGAAAGGGCTGCTGGCGTCAGAAATAGGACCGCAACCATGGAAGAATTTATAAAAAAATAAATGGGGATATGTGCTAGCTGTTGTACAAGGGCTAAGACATCCAAAAATAGAGTTCATATGCATGAACCCTACCACATAATTTATGGACAGCTATGTTTTGATTTCTTTGTTAGTGTGGATTGGATGGCTTGTTACAGACATATGTAGTGAATTTCATTTCAATACCATGTTTACAAATATATTTACTAAGAAAATTCTAAACTCTAACACCAATAATCCATTTACAAATAACATATTGATTTGATGAAATTCCGGAACAAAGCATGCAGGGAACAGAGAAAAAAGATTTCTTCACACCTACTTCCCACAGTTCATACACCTCCTTCTTCATATCATCTGGTAACATATTCGACAAATAATTCATAGCATCCTAAAAGGGAGAAGAACTCAATAAATTATGTATTTTTACACACATCCACAAACTTCTATAGTTAGTTACGTGTCTTGTCTGTGATCATCACACAACCAGGACAAGCTTTAAAATGCAAATAAAAAACTGGATACACCTTGTTAAAACTGTGGCTCCATAGAGACTTTTGTATTGCAACACTAAAATAATGGATTGACATGTCTGAATTCTTGCTATATTGTCACAAAATCGAAATAGCAAATAAGTTTTAACTTTCAGTATCAACAAGACAAGACAAGCATTGTCTGTATCTCTTGTACCTAACCCAGCTTGCCATGTTGTGAAGCATCTGCTTATCAAAGCAGTACAACCTGGCAGGCCCAGTAGTACTAGCAAGCCAGAGCTGCAGCTTAGCTTCAGACCATATGGTACAAACCTTTATTCACTCAACTTGCATGACACATAATTCTGTTATTTAACCCATTATTGACCAAATCTGCCCAAACCTGTCACTAAGTGGTTATATACAAAAGAGAAAATTGCGATCCAGCACTGGACCTGGACGTTATAATACTTCCCGCACGGGGACGTGCTACAACATCCCGCTTCTGGCACCAGCTCAAAAAATATACAATAAAAATTTAAGCCCCTAAAATGTCACTTTCCCATAAAACCACTTAAAGAGAACCCGTCATGCAAAATAACCCCCCTAAACTAAATATATTTTCATAAACTGCCATTAGAGAGCATTGCCTCTATCCCTTCATTGTCCCTCTACATGCCTGTAAACCTAAGCAATGAGGTCCTAAAGCTGTATGCAAATGACCTGTGAAATGTCCAATGAAGCATTAGCATATTCAAGCTGTCCACTCTATTCATGAGTGGGAGGCACAGCCACACCCCCAGTGCTTGACTGACAGCCTGTATAATGATGTGAGGCTGTATAATGATCTGCTTCCTGGTGCTGGTGGCCACACCCCCTGCAGCCTGTGTGTGTGTGTATAGGAGAGATACAGCAGCTCCAGGCATCCATGTTACAGCAGAACATGTCAGATTCATGTGTGGCTCATGTCTGTGTCTCTCACCTGTATATTAGGAGGATGCAGCATGTCAGCAGATGCAGCACACACCAGCAATGCTTTACTATACATTACACACAGACATGAGCAGCGGGAGGAGAGGGGAGGGGTAACAGGGGTGACATCACTGCCTCTGACCATGTGACCAGCCTCATTTACATGATAAAGAATAGATGATTTTACAATGATTAATGTATGAAATAACTAGATAAAGGCTGGGATGGGATCCTTGTGAGCTGCTCCAACAGGTAGTGGTGACAGGACTAGTGACACGGACCTGATGACAAGTACCCTTTAAGTGTTATTTATTTGGCATTGCCACGTCTGTAACAATCTGTATAATAAAACAGAATCGTTACAGGACCTGCACGGTAAACATCTGGGAAAAAAAAAAAACGTTCTAAAAAAAGATAATTTTTAAAACTTAAAAGCTTAAAATAAGCCCTTAACCAGATTTGACAGCCGAAAAAAAAGTTGTGATACTAAAATTGACGTTGGTCCCTGTTCCCTTGTGATGTCCATCTTGAATTTCAATTTCACACCTCACCATTCCAGTTTGTGATGGTTGTGGTCACTGAATAGGCACAGTGGTCAAGCAAGTGCCGAGACCTCCAGCTCAACTGAGAGAAGATGAAGTGGACGTCCCATCACAAGGACAAGTCGCGGGAAGTAGCTTTTTTTTCTAGTCCCACCCAGAATGGAAAACCATTTTAATCTAAATTTAATCAACATGTCAGAAGTGCTTACCTTTTCTTGTCTGTGTTTTTCTTCCTTGGAAACGTTGTCAGCAGGAGCTATGTCCCCCACGATGCACTCAGCCATGTCATGCACCAGAGCAAGCTTTATACACCTAAAGGCAGAAATGCCAGAGAAAGTTAAAGGGGTATTCACGTCTAGGCATTCACATTCAGTTTCACTAATCTTCCATATATAAACATTTCTTCAATTGGATGTTATTAAAAAAAATGTTCCTGTGTGAAGATAATTTCTCATTAATGTTGCCATGTTGTCCCTTAGAAACGAGATAGCTTCCTCGGTTACGACCACCTCACATTTGGGCAGCAGTGGCCAGACATGCGCTATAGAGTCCTGCCTGACCTCCTGGATTCAGCAATCATTACCACAGGACGGATGCAGGACCTGCAGTAACTCACGGACATTTCATATACAAAAACTTTTTGTTTATTTGTGAAATCCATCCAGCAGAGGTGGCCGTATCCGAGGAAGCCATCTCGTTTCTAAGGGACAATATCACTACATTTATGAGAAATTATCTTCACACAGGAACATTTTTTTTAATAACATCCAATTGAAGAAATGTTTAAATATGGAATATTTATCAAACTGAATGTGAATGCCCAGACGAGAATACCCCTTTAAGAAACATCCTCCAGCTGTAGCGTGACAACAAAAATACAGTAATATAAAAGTAAAAATTACACCAGAAAACATCTTTATCCACACATGCTACAGTACACTGGTCATAAGTTTTCTTTTTTTTCCTTTTCACTAGAGAAGGATCACATTTTCTGACAGCAGTTCATTAATATGTGCAGTGGGTTTACATAAGGGAACTCTATGGATGCATGTGATATTAATAAACACATACACAAAAACCAAAAGCAAGAGGCTACAATTATAGGACAGCAATACTTTAGCCCAACAATGGGCCAAATTTTTAAAAAAATGTACAGAGCTGTGTGAGGGCTTGTTTTCTGTGTACTTCATAGTGTCTGTATTTAAAGGAAATCCACCATTTGTTTTCATGCATTGTGAACCAAACTTGCGAATGTCGTAGAGACACTGATGCAGAAACATATCTTTTTTTAATCCCTGATCCGAGTGGTTTTGCTCAAAAAAATTATTATAAAATTCAGGAACTTGGGATAGCTGGGTTGCATGCTGCCTGCCGTTCATAAACACATTACACAGAGCTTCCTGAACTGTCCAGACAGGACTAATCAACCTGAGCTGGTTGACTCATATACAGCAGTTGGGGGATGGTGCAGCCATTTATTACTTTTGCCTGTCAGGGACAACACAGTGATTATTACATCATTCTCTGGAGCAGTCCATAGTGTAAGAGGAGAAGTGCCAAGCAGCCACAGGAGCAACAGAGCCTCATTATCATAATTTTATATATGTTATTTCCGAAAAAACACTCAATTCAGGGATTAAAAAAGCTATGTTTCTACATCAGTGTAGTTACAGCAATCTCAAGGTATGTTTGGTTCACAATTCATGAAAACAAATGGTAGATTTCCTTTAACAGATATATCCGCCACAGAGCTATGAAGGGTATATGAAGAGGGCTCACGGGCTGAGCCCTCTTCATACAGAGATTGGCTTTGCTGCATATCGCAGCAAAGACACATCGCTTTCACACGCAGTCGGTGCTTGCACCGATCGCGGGTGTTAACCTCTTCTTTGCCGCCGGCAAAGTCGCTGGCGGCACTGAAAGCATGGGGGCGCATGTTTTCATGTTCTCCCAAACATCGGCGGTTTGGGGGTGGGGGCGATTGGTTGCCATGACAGCCCCGGTTCTTCGTCTGACCCGAGGCTGAATGGCTTCTGCATATTCGTTACAATGAGCCAGTGGCTCATTGTAATGTATACTGTGCAGAAATGCCATATACTGCGATACAGTAGTATTGCAGCATATGGTAGGAATGACCTGACCATCTAATGTTAATGTACCCTAAATGGTCTAAGAAATTGTGAGAAAAAATAAAGAAAAAAAAGTTTAAAAAAATTAATAAAATATTAAAAGTTCAAATCACCCCTCTTTCCCTAGAACTGATATAAAATATAATAAACAGTAAAATGACAAACACATCCGTCCCAAAATGCCCGATCAAAATTTAAAAACACTTATAACCGGCAGTGACCTCTCAGACGGGAAATGGCGCCCAAATGTCCGAAATGCGACTTTTACATGACATAAAAAATGTAATGAAAAGTGATCAAAATGTTTTACAGTCCTCAAAATGGTAGCAATGAAAACGTCGGCTCATTTCGCAAAAAAAAAAAAAAAAAAAAAAAAAAAAAGACACATCACACTGCTCTGTGGTATCGCCCCGATCGTACAGAACCAAAGAATAAAGTAGAGGTGTTATTTGGAACGAAGAGTGAAAGTCGTAAAAACTCAGCCCACAAGAACGTGCCGCACATACGTTTTTTTTTTACATTTTTCCACATTTGGAATTTTTTTCTGCTTCCCAGTACACGGCATGTTATAATAAATAACACCACAGGAACGTAAAATTTGTTACGCACAAAATAAGCCCTGTACATGGAAAAATGAAAAAGTTATGGATTTTTGAAGTTGGAGAGCGAGAAATGAGCGAAAAATCCCAGCGTCCTTAAGGGGTTAATATTCCATGCCTTCTACTAGGAAAAAAATTCCAAATGATGTGAAATTGGTGAAAGACTGCATTTGCGCCACTCTCTTGTAGGGATACCATATTTGTAGAGAGTTTATTCCTTTTTAATAATTTAAAACGTGTGTATGAAAATACATTTTTTCATTTCGCCATCTTCTGATGCTGTAACTTTTTCATACTTTGGTGTACAGAGCTTTGCGAGGTGTCATTTTTATGCCATATGAGCTGTTCTCTTTGCTACCATTTTGGGGACTTTATGACCTTTTGATTACATTTTTAAAACGGCAAATCTATATATTTTTATAGATTGGGATGCTGACATACCCAAAATGTTTCTAATTTTATTAGTTTATTTTTATATCAGTTTTAAGGAAAAGGGAATGATTTGATCTTTTATTTTTTACTTAAAAAAAAAAAATTCTATTATGGTTTTATAACCAGTATGCAGTGTATGGAGAAAATGTTTTAGATTTGTAAAAGTGTGCCACTAAAACACTGTTACAAATCTGCAGCAATGATAGGTTCTGAAGGCTGTCATGGCAACTGATCTGACGATAGACAGGGGTCCTTAACCATACAAATAGCAAGCCCTATATTTTCCACTGTTCAATACAGCATACTCACGGCTACCGTGCTACAAGAAGGACCATGTTTATGTGTGTAGCACAGTAAACCCACAGCCCTGATGCTAGCCCCATGTACCTGTGAAATGAATGTGTGGCTCGTTATGTAGTTTTAGCATAGGTGTCAGATCCATGTGCAGGGTTTGGCTGAAGTATACTGCGGGCACAACAATGCTGGCACAAAAGACACAACCAAACATAGGCCTCATGAACACGAACGTATGCTCGCCTGGGCCATAGTCTGGATGAGCATACAGCCAGGTGCCGGAGAGAAGGGCGAGCACTTCTCACCCCTCTCCTTTCCATAGAAAGCTGTGCGACAGCCTATATTTTGCCTGGAAGCCACACATGACCCCATAAGTTTGTGTGCATGAGGCCTTAGGAAGGGAATAAAGCGGGCGATATACATAAGTGGACATCTGATTGTCTACCAACAATGCATTGATCATATATCCAATTACATGTGGTGTGATACACATTCTAATATCATACCTATCCTTATTAAGTTTCTTGTCTTCTGTTAGCATCGCCATGACTGCCATCCTATACATATGATCTGAGACACTCTCTGGCTTCTCCACTTTGCGATATACCCATCCCGTTCTTGGTACTCTCTGAAAAAGAAAAAAAAATAATTTACTGTAGTAGAGGGGTGATTGGGTAAATTAGAAAGTTACATAAAATGTCTGAAGAGGAGAAAACCAAATATTTATTGACCAAATTTATCGGGAACTAAGAAAAAAACTAAAGTTCCTAAGGGATCCTGCAGCATCTTTGCCTCCAGATGTCACTTGTAGATTCTATACAGTGGTAGGTTGTCCCATAGATGCTTCATTAGCGGTTACGGTATTCTGTTTCTAGCCAGGCTGAGCAAATACTGCCAGTTGTAGGTTAGCAGCAGCATGATCACCAAACACTTATTTAACCTTTGACATGTAAAGGGTCAGTTCCAATCTGCGTTCAGATTTCCGTTTTGCGGTTTCCATTTAAAAACGGATGAATAACCACATTTTTAAAAAAAAATTGATTTCAATAGACTTAAGATGATGTTAGTATGCGATTTTACATCTTTTGTTATGCCTTCCTTTATTTGAGCAGATAGATGGGGGGGAAAAAAAACAGACAGCAATAAAATAATGAAAAATTGAATCAGAAATCAAAGTATCAAATTTTTTTCATTAAAAAAACGATGTTTCGCTATTAATTTAGAAATTGATTTGTTTGTAAAAAAACAGAAACTTCAAAAAACGGAAGCCAAAACACGGCTAAAAAGCAACAGACGGAATAGACGGTTTCTGTCCTGGCCACAATTTCCACACAATGTCAGGTTCTTACATGTCCACAAGAAATGAAATAGACCATAGGTGCCAGTCTTAGTGCTGGGATCTTTCCCGATCTCCAGAACAAGAGGTCCCCCTCACCACAGCCAGGCTGAACGGAAGTGGCCACCCTTCATTTAACTCCATAAGAGCGCTAAGCTATTGTTGTCATAGTGGTCACACATGCACAGCACACTTTCCATTCAGGTCAGCTCTAATCCCGAGGTGGGACCCACATCCATTATCTATTAATGACACCCCAGTGTAACACCCGCAGTCGGAGTGGGTGCCGATCGCGGGTGTTTAACCTGTTAAATGCCTTCCGGGGGTCTTTCCCCCTATGATTGGCCCCCCTGCGCAGTCTTCAGGGGGCGCCGATCACTCTCCTGGAAGCCCAGAAGTCCGATCAGGACCCCAGAGCTGCCCACAGGCACTGCATCAAAGATGGCGTCTCTGACATCATCTTAAAGGCACGGTGTCTTCCTATGCATGTGCATAGGCTGAAACTGCTAATACCCTGCAATTCATCAGTATTGCAGAGTATTATCATGAACAAGCAACCAGATGATCCCATAGTTGAAATAGTAAAAAATAAAAAATAAAGCAATAAATCAATAAAAATGCTCATAATCCCCATAACATATAAAGACATATAATGCAAAAAACAGTCTAAATCACAAACTCCAAGTATATAGTATCATCGCGTCCGTAACAACCCAGGGAATAAAATTAAATAATTATTGAACCCGCATGATATACAACACTAAAAAAAAAAAACTTAAAAACCTGCCAAAATGTATTATTTTTACCTATTGAATCCCACAAAAAAATGCAATCAATAGTGATCAAAAAAACAAATGTACTTCATAATAATACAGTTGCAAAGTGCAACAAGTACTGAAAAATACAAAATACAAAAATCAACCAGCTCCATAGCCAAAAAAGTAAAAATGTTATGCCACTTGGAAGGCGGTGATGCACAAATGATAGATTTTCCCCCACATTAGGATTTATTTGTCAAATTTGTAAAACATACAAAAAATATTCATGTATGGTATCCCGTAATCGACAACCCATAGAAATAAAGCTAACATGATTATTAGGCTATACGGTGAACACGAAAAAAAAAATTTAAGTACAGAATTGATGCTTTTCTACTCCTGCCCTCAAAAAAAAGTTCCTAAATTTTCAACCATGGGGATACCAAGCACCCAAAAATGGAAAAAGCATCTCATTGTGCAAAAAAAAAAAAAGTCATGACATGGTCCTTCTCCTTCCCTCTTGCGCCTCGCTGTGCGCCCATAAAACAAGTAACGGACGTTGTGGGGGGGGGGGGGGTCTCGTGTACTCAGGAGAAATTGCATAAAAAATTGTAAGGTGTTTCTCGCTATTTTTGGAATTGTAAATTTTAAGGCTACATAACGATAATGGACAAAATTTGACCATTCTAATTTCTCCTCCTTTTGATTCAATTACTGAGATCTCAAGGGTTAACAACTTCATAAAATGTTTCTGATAGCGTGAGGGGTGCGATTTGAAAATGGTTAATCATACAGTTATTTTTGAGTTAAATATGTAATTTCATTCAAAACAGTATTTATCCTCAAAATATCCAATCCTGAAATACTTAAAGTCGATATTCTATTTATAAGCCGTGACATCAAAATAAATTATCCAGACATTTGCAGAAATTATGAAAATGTAACATATGGGAAATGTTCTGCGGCGTTATTTAGGTGTAAATCGATCTGCCTGAAACGATGATTTTCGAAAAGCATTTAAAAAAAAAAATAAATATTAATAATTTTTTTCTTTTTTTAGTAATAAGGCAAAACTTCAGCCCAAATTTACCACTAAAATGAAGTACAACCTGTGGGGAAAACAATCTCAGAATCGCTTTGATAAGTAACAGTGTTTCAAAAGTTATAACCATTAAAGCGACGCAAGTCAGAATTCAAAAATGGGGCTGAGCCTTAACTATAAGTGTCTGCTCCTTAAGGGTTAAGGAAATCTACCATCAAATCCCTCATGATAACCAGGGGCACTTACTCATAGAAACCAGGCACCATTACTGTTGTAATCTTCTTATATTGTAATCTATAGCTTCTGTCCTTAAAAGATCAACTTATAAAATTATGCCCCTCAGTGATGCTGATTCCCGGTTGTTACAATGAGGCAACATGGCTCACCCAACCCCCTGCCCTCGATCTCCTCCTTTTGGCCTGTGTAATCAAGCAGCAGGAGGGCGGGAAGTGAGTCTACTCTGCTCATTGGAACAGCCTGTGAAGCTACAGTAAAGAGAACCTCCGGTAAAACACTAAGATCCTGTCAGTCTCATTAGCATTATACAAAGGTAGGTTCAGAAGTAGGAGGCCATGGATAAGAAATATAAATTACCACAGTCCACAGTACCTGTCTCTGAAGCAAGTGCCCCTGGTTTATCACGCCCAGGTTTTGATGGTAGATTTCTTCTAAAGCAGCGTTTCTCAACCTGTGGGTCGCGACCCCAGTTTAGCCACGATTTTATTGCATTTTTTGGCATGAAAAATATTTCTGCATGGTTTGTGGTCACCACAACATGAGGAACTGTATTGCGGGGTCACAGCATTAGAAAGGTTGAGAACCACTGCTCTAAAGCATTAGAGTGTGAGAACTATGAGCCCAGATGTCGGAACCCCCTCAACCACAAGAACAGGGCATGTACATGACACCGCGCTGAGCTGCACTGCTTCCCCTGGTTCTAGGGCTAGATAAGTAATACACACTTGAGGATTGGAGACAAGCCCTTGTCATTTGTACACAGATGGCAGCACTAGTGTCCCACCATGACAAGCCCTACAAGCACCGCTCCTGTATATGGCACACACCTTTCCGTGGGTGGCGCTCTGTAGGAAGAGTATACTTCACCTTCAGCTGCCCCACGAATTTCATGAAGTGCAGAAGACTCTTCCCGGAGCCAGCGACCGCCATGCCGGCTACTGTGTACTCCACACAGGAAGCAGCAGTCAGCGGAGCGTCCGCCCCCAGCTCCCTGACTGACCTATCAGACCGCCCTACCCGACTACTGTGTACTACAACTAGGAAGCGATAGTCAGCGACGCCCGCCCCCAGCTCCCTACTGACCTATCAGACCGCCCTAACTCTACTGTGACTACAAGGAGCGATAGTCAGCGAGCGCCCGCCCCAACTGCCTGTGTAACCTATCAGACCGCCCTCCCGGCTACTGTGTCTACAATAGGAAGCGATAGCCAGCGAGCGCCCGCCCCCAGCTGCCTGACTGACCTATCAGACCGCCCTGCCGGCTACTGTGTACTACACACAGGAAGTGGCAGCCAGCGAGCGCCCGCCCCCAGCTGCCTGTTTAACCTATCAGACGTGCGGCCAGGACAAGGAAGGTGCAGATTCGTGTTCTTGGTCATCAACGGAGGCCGCGCTGTGTGTAAATGATACTCTGCCGGTTCACTGCACAACTTGTCCAATGGATACAGTTAAATGCGAAAAGAGACAGAGGTTCTGGGAATAGCACCGTCACGGTTTCACATTTCTTGCCCAGAGGCCATTAATAACTAACAATGGAAGCTGATTGGTTGCTATGTGTAACCTTCCTCTTGAGGTAGTGTCCTGAATCTCTGCTGTGGTCACACTACTGTACAACAAAAGCACTTTCAATGCTCTTTTAATTTAGGTCTTATAGAGAGCCGTCAGGGTCGATTTGGGACCTTTTGATGTCTTTAGTTTAACCCCTTAGCGCTCAGCACCGTAGCGTACAGCATAATCTTTCCGCTGACATCTCGAGTAACACCCATGGTTGGAGTGGGCCAATCGCGGGCGTTTAACCCTTAAAGCCGCGGTCAGCGAGACTACAGCGTTTACTACTTGCCTGCAGGGGTCTCTGCCCCACGTCGTGTCTCCCCCGCCCTGGGGCTGCTTCTGCATGGCTGACACAGCCTATACCTGAGTGCTGAGGTGGGGGGGTAGGAATCAGAGTGTAAGTACTATGTGTAAGTTTGGTGAGATACATTAAAGTGGGTTTATATGTTGCCGAATTGCATTAAGGGGTATTATGGGTCCATAAGGGAATTGGCCACAGTAAGGGGACATTTACTAATGGGGGCTATTAGGTCGACCTATACTATGCTTGCGAGTGGGGGGTAATGGGCAAGGTTTAGAAAGGGGAGGGACTTTTGGCCCTCTTTCTCTCAGGGATATCTTATTGTTTACATCCAAGAATTCCACAAATTATGTTGAACAAAAAATTAAACATTTATTAACCCCTTTGTGACCAAGCTAATTTGCGCCTTGATGACAAATGCCTAGTTTTCAAAAACAAAAACAGCATGTGTCACTTTATCTGGTTATAACTTTATTTGTTTTAAAACTGTTTTTTTTAGGTACAGTCTTAACAGCATATACAATGACAATTGGCACAACAGGTGTACCAGTTTTCTTATATACAACATAAACTGCTATACAAATAAAGTATTAAACTTGCCTTGTTCAGTTGGAGGAAGGGGGGGGGGGCAGAAAAGGAGGGGGAGGGGGTCCATGAGGTGAGTGAAAGCATCTTTAACCCTTAAGGACGCAGGGTTTTTTCGTCATTTCTCGCTCTCTCCCAACTTCAAAATCCATAACTTTTCATTTTTACGTGTACAGAGCTGGTGAGGGTTATTTGTGCGTAAAAATTTTTACTTTCCCGTTATGTTATTTATTTTAACATGCCGTTACTGCAAAGCTGAAAAAAAATTCCAAATGTGGAAAAAACGTCACGTTCTGTGGGCTCATTTTTTTTCGACTTGACTGTGCACTCAAAATAACACCTTACTTTATTCTTTGGTTCGGTGCGATCGCGGTGATACCAAATTATATAGGTTTATTGTGTTTTAATACATTTTCAAAAATTAAACGAATGTGTACAAAAAGAAAAAAAAAATTTGCCATCTTCTGACGTCTAATAACTTTTCACATACTTGGTGCACGGAGATGGTGGAGGTTCATTTTTGCGAAATGAGGCACGTTTTCATTGCTACCATTTTGAGGTCTGTGCGGCATTTGAATCATTTTCTATGTGATGTAAAAGGTGTAAAAGCGCTTTTCGCGGACATTTGGGGCGCCATTTCCCGCCCGGAGTCCACCGCCGGCCATAACCGCTTTTATATTTGAATAGATCGGGCATTTTGGGACGCGGCGATACTAATATGTTTGTGATTTTTACTGTTTATTGTTCTATATCCTTTCTAGGGAAAGGGGGGGATTTTGAACTTTTAAATATTTTATAATTTTTTTTTATTTTTTTAAACTTTTTTTTCTTTTTTTTCACTATTTTTTAGACCATCTAGGGGTACATTAACCCTAGATGGTCAGATCGCTCCACCATATACTGTATCAACTGTATTGCAATATGTTGTTTTTGCAGCAATCATTACAATGAGCCACTGCTCATTGTACGAATCTGCAGAAGCCATCCTCGTTCAAAAGAAGACCCGAGGCTACCATGGCGACTTGGCGGCGGCAATTGCATGGTTAATAGCCGCGATCGGTGCCAAGTGTGTTTTCTGCGCAGAAGCAAGACATCTGCTTTGAGACTAGTAGCTATATGCAGTACCTGGCCTCTTTCGTGGAGTACCCATCCTCTCACATATATGATATTCGGTACTATCGCACATCATAAATTTCCATTAAAGCTAATGATATTATGCTGTGACACCGGGTAATACTTTGTTTGCATGTGCTCATCTCACAGGGGTGAAAAGCTGGAAAATATAGGGGAAGGAAACAAAGTAAACTAATAGGAAACAGTTGAAAATCTTAATTCTTGTTTCTACACATGGGGCAAGAGCCTCTGGAAGTTTCACATGTCTAACTCCTTTTTTTTGAATGCTTTATGGTATGCAATGGGAGATCTAGTCCCCCCATGTATGGTGTACTCATATTCTCCAGTCTCCGTGGTTGTAAAGGCCCGGAGGGGGAGGGGGGGGGGGTCAGGATGGGGTGTCCATTGGCTGCAGCCCTATTAAAGGCCATGCTGTACCTAAATCGCCTGGTGTCGTATGGTAAATTTATTTGTCTTCCTTCTGAATGCTGAGTCCAAAGGGTATAGCACTAAAGGGAGTATGCAAGGCATGCAAAGCTTCCAGCAGTGGTCTGAG
Source organism: Engystomops pustulosus (assembly GCA_019512145.1). Lineage (NCBI taxonomy): Eukaryota > Metazoa > Chordata > Amphibia > Anura > Leptodactylidae > Engystomops > Engystomops pustulosus. The sequence goes on from CM033643.1 coordinate 132,028,228, forward strand.
AGCTATTCTTTTTGTGATTGTCGAAGGAGTGATGTCCTGGTAAACGTAATGTCAGCATCTTGGTATTTCAAATCGCTGTTTCCCTGCTGGCTCGTAAAATGCTGCTGCGTCAATGTAGCTCGAAAGCCACAAACGATATCCCAGGCGGCTCCCCCCTAGGTTTGGCCCTAAGGACCCTGTGGATGCGTTCTATTTTAATCATGTCTGCTCTGTTTTCTCCCAAGAGGCTTTGTGAGCAAAGGACTCCGATAGGACGCGGAAATTTGTCTTCTGCTTCTGTTCTCCAGATCCTCTGCTCTTGACAATGCTTCATTAATCAGACTGTAGTGGATCTCAAGCGAGCTTTTGACTTTCGCATCAAAACATAACATGTCAGACTGGGTTAATTCCACTTGCTCCAAGCGGTTCCCCAGTTGCTTCATGTCTGTTCATGGATGGCTGCACGGGAGATTCACACATCTTCTTCGCATATTTCTCCAGGTCGGGCTTGGTTTTTTATTCCTTAGCGGTACCGGTGTCTCTCTGAGTTATCTTTGTTGACTGCCCATCCTAGCAGCTTTCTTTTGGACCTAGTGAGGTCCTGTTGTGAGATGTGGTGAAGAGCACAGCAATATGCGACCATCACACCTCCACGGTCAAGCTCCTCCCCCCCTTTACTGGTTATAACTTTGAACGCTTTAACTTTCCCAATTGTTTTTGAGTTTATTTTTCTGTGAGTTTTGTATTTTCTGCCATTTGTACTTTAAGTTATGGGAAATTGGAAATTTTGGTTGATAATTTTATTTATTTATCAACTACCCAATTGATTTTGTTTTGTGATGAAATTAGAAAGATCACAAATCGAACAGCATTCTCTCGAATTTTTAAGAAATTTGAGTATAAATTTTTTAGGGACCATTTCTTTCTATAGGGGTTTTGGAAGTTTTGTTAATAGAATCCCCCACTTATCACCACGTTCTGTTAAAGGGGTTTTCTCCCCCAAGGAAAGTTGGCCCTATCACCGGATAGGGCCTAACTTGCTGATCAGGTGGGGTCTCAGTGCTGAGACTCTCACAGATCACAAAACGAGGGGTCTGCTCCATTAATCTCTATGGAGCTGACTGAGATCAGCAAGATTTTTTATTTAAGGACCATTGTCAAAAATTTTCTAACATCCTCATAACTCTCCGAACTCTGAATTCATGCTGTAGTTCTTGTGACTCTCCTTTTCTATTTGAATCATTGGCTCCAATCTCTCAGGTTTAGCACTGTCCTTTAATTACCCCTACTTGTTCGGTAGCTGCTTGTATAATTTGTCACACAATAGTTAATTTCATTCTATGAATTCTACATGTCACCCATGCAGTATCTATTGTAATATTATATTTTAATATGTTTCCACTGTTATAACTATGATGGTTGTTTCCCTTGCAGATTCTTGGCAATCATTCAGACAAAGACAAAGAGTCAGCAATTCCATTATGTCAGTTGTTGTCATTGTAAAGCCCTTACGGCTTAAAAGTAAAAGAAATATATAATATTTTTGGGCTAGGAAATAGCAGAGATAAACAAAACAGCGCTCATAGGTAATATTGTTCAGTTTTCAGGGTATGTGATGTGATTGGCGGTATGTATTTTTCAAATAACCAGAAGGTGGCCTGTATACCAATGGTTTTAGGAAACCATGGCAGAGGTACCACACTTTAACCTTATAGAAAACAGTCACGTTCACAAAGTATAAAGCTGTCTCACAAACCACTCCTCATACTATGCACTACTTGGCTACTGGGTTTATCCTTCATTTTTTGCATCCGTGAGCTACATGCACAGGAAATAGTTCGCCTTGGCCGTACTGGGCGAGCGTATGGCCATGTGCTAGAGAGGAGGAGAGTTAGTGATGCTCACCCATCCCTTCTCCTCTCCATAGGAAAACAGCGCTGCACACGCATAGACATGGGGATAGATAGTGTGTGTTAGCGTACCACCGCCGGGTCTCCATAGTCGTCTTTGGGGACCTATATATGTCCAACAATGGTCGTTTGCATGAGGCTTTAGGGTGAGTTCACACGTTCAGTTTATCAGATGCATTTTGAAGCCATAAGCAGGTGTGGATGATAATGGGTGAACATGTCACAGAGGGTGCATTCACACGATGCACTGGCGTCGTGTTTTTTTATGCGTTTGACATGTTTTTACACATTCCAAAGGCTTCAGCCTTGATCACATGCTGAGGTTACATTGCCTTTAAGCAAAAGCAATGTAACCTCAGCATGTGATCAGGCTGAAGCCTTTTGATGCATCAAATGCAAACAAAGTGACACACGCATCATGTGAATGCACCCTAAGAGAAGCTGCTTTTCTTCTGTAGACATGTTACAACATAATAGTCTAAAAATATGTTGGCCATCCCACATTTGGGATAAAAACGATGTGGACGGATTTATGCGTACGCTGTAATACTTTGTATCCCTCGTCCAAAGACCACAACGTTAAGAAAAGTATATGTTTTATATTTTCCATAAGGGCATGAAAAATGCTGCAGTCCACGTTTTTTCCCAAACAAAAATACAATAACACTGTTTTGTACATCTGAAGTGTCCTTAGACATAATGGCAATCAGACACCCAGCATTAAAGTACCTCAGGAGGCTGAATAATCGTGAAATAACAGTTTAAGTATATTTAAATCATATTAAATATAATCAAGTAAAATCATAAACATGTTAGGTATCCCGCATCTGACCTATCAAATATAAAAATCCTTTCTCCTGGTGGTGAACCAAGTATGGTAAATAGTCTCGAATGGCTGAATCACCATTTTCTGTGATCTCTGTGATCAATAATTAAAACATAAGCAAGTTAGTACCCAATCTGTCAAACTATAAAAATAACAGAAAAAGTCCAACCTTTAGGCATTTGCCACACTAACAATGTAATAAAAGTGAATAAATGCTCATACAGTTCCCAAATTAAGGTATCAATGGAAATGTTTGTTTGTCCCACAAAGAATCCATCTTACAGAAGTCCTTATACACAAGCATGAAAACGTCCCCCTAGACCTACATAAAAAATAATCAAGTAAAATCATGTGTAGGTATCGCGCATGTTGACCTATCAAAATATAAAATCCTTTCTCCTGGTGGTGAACCACGTAATGGTAAATAGTGCTCGAATGGCTGAATCACCATTCTCTGTGATTTCTGATCATACCGACCCAATGAATAAAGGTGAGGTTTTTATATGAACTGCAAGAAAAATATGTAAAAACAAAGGAAAATGGCACAACTGTGTTTTTTGGGCAATTGTAGCACATTTTCTTTCAGCTTTCCTGTACAATTAAGAAAATGATGATGCCACTAGAAAGTACAAGTTGTCTCGCAGATAACAATAACAATTCTATGTCTCTGTAAATGGACAAATAAAATATAGTTTGTGGAAAGAGGAGAGTAAAAAATATGGAAACGCAAAAGTGGAAAATTGCCCAGTACAGAAAAAACTGAAATCCCAAGTCAACCTTTTTTCCTTAGAAAGAAATAAAAAAAACATAATCATAAGCAAGTTAGTTAACCCAATCTGTTCAAATAATAAAAATTAACAGAAAAAAGTCCAAAACTTTCGGCATTTTGCCAAACATAATAAAAAGTGAATAAATGCTCATACAGTTTCCAAACTACAGGTATCAATGGAAATGTTTGTTTGTCCCACAAAGAATTACCTCTTACCTTATACCAAAGTATGAAAACGTTATTGACGTCAGAACGTGGCGATATTGCAAAATTTATTTGTCTTAACCCTTCAGGACCACTCCACATAAATATACGGCAGCAGCTTTTACTGTGACAGATTGCAGAAAGTCATGACAGTAGGCAACTGCAAATGGCTACATCTCCTGAACCCTGACACCTAGAAAGACAAATATGGTGTCAAATTAAACAGAATCTTCCCTTTAACCCCTTAAGGACGCAGACTGTTTGTACGTTAAGGCTCGGTACTTTTTTTTAAATTGACCCAGTGTCTCTTCCTGTGGTAATAACTTTTTAATGCTTAAGAAATCTCTGTGATTTGAGATTGTTTTCCGTGTGGACATGTTAGTTTATGTTAGTAGTGTCATTTTGGTGATCTGTTCCTTTTTTGGGGGGTAAAAATTCAAAAATTTAGGAAAAAAATTGTGAAGAAAATGAGTTTCAAATGTTATACATTTTATACAAAAAGTGATACCACAAATTTTTTTTGGTAGAAACCTTTTGCCATTGGTCTTCTTTTTATATCCATTATTTGTTTTATGTTTCCATTTTTTTTACGGATGTGAGAAGGTTTCAAGTTTTAGTAGCAAGAAAGATTTTCTTGAAATTTTGGTGATCAATTCAGTTTGGAAGTGCCCTATAAAGGCATCTGTACCATATACCCCCACAAGTAACACCGTTTTATAAACCTAACATCTCAACCTTGTCCTGTGCCGACTCCTCTGACATCTATGAGGTAAAGGAGATCCTTGATGTAAGACAGTGAGGGGTAATGGTTCTTTAGTTGACTGGAAGGGGTTCGGGAGGAGGAGAGAGAGATCCTTGGAGCCCGAGGACAATATCCTGGACCAGGACTCCTGCAGAGATTCCGTCCAGCCAGGAAAAGAGGGTGGCCAAGGGGGGGGGGTGGGGGGTGGTACTGTCACGGGTGGTCCCGTCCGGCCCGTCCTTCTGTCCTTCGCCAGCGCGCCGCAAGCGCCCACTTCGGGTCCCGGCTCTGTCCGCCGGCGTAGGTCCATCCGCGGCTGCTATGTCCCGTCGGCTGTGGCGTGTCCTTGGGGACAGCTAGGGAGCGCCGCGTGGCAGGTTCTGCAAATTTAAAGGGCCAGCGCGCCAATAATTGGTACTGGTCTTTCCCCCTAAACTATTTAACCCTGCCTCTTCCGTTTAGCCCTTGCCGGATCTTTGGCCTTGCGCCTTGAGAACGCTGTTTCTGATGCCTGTGTTGTTCTTGAGATTTCCCGTTGTGACCCCCGTGTTCGTTTCTGACTAGCTCCTTTGCCGCCAGTGCCTGATCTGTTGTACGACTCTGACAATGATGGTGCTGCCGCTCTGACCTCCTGCCCTGTCCCCGACTACGAGATTGCCTGCCGATTTGTACCTGACCTTGGCTGCCACTGCGGACAAGCCACGGCCCGGTGGAACGACTGTGGTACTATAGCTGCAGCAAGTCCATCCCACTTGCGGTGGGCTCGGTGAAAACCGGTTGTCCAATTAGACTCCCCAGCCCAGGTAGTGATCGTGCAATCGTCCGCGGTGGTTCAGAGGATCCACAACCTCTAAGCCTGACAGTAAGATCTGGGCCGTGGATCCCGACAGGTGCCGCTTCCCACTCGGCTCCGATCTGGCTGCATCGTGGGTCACAATCCCGAGAGATAAGTCGCTCAACGCAACAGACTGGGAAACAGTTACCGCGCTGCAGCAGCTGCTGGCCACCACCGGCATCAACAAAAGGTTCCTGAGTGCCGCTCCATTGGCTCCTGGCTACCCCGGCTTGTCTTCCTGCCGCGAAACGAGTCTACGGCGTCTGTTTAGCCCGGGAAGTATGGATGGCGCGATCCCACAAAGTAAAAAAGATTTGGGGCTATAACCCAGTGTCCTCCCTGCATATGAGTTCACGCCGTCTCAAGCTCACGGAACGATCCAAGGTGGCCTTCATCGTCAGCCCTTCTCTCTGGTAAAGCCCGCCCGCCTGGGCTACTCCGCTCTGGCCGAGCGACGTGGTCACAGACAATCTCACTCTGGCATTTCTGGCCGAGTTCCGGCTGCACGGGCGCCTCTTCTTCTGAGAAGCACTGTTGAAATTCCGCCAGGGGGCTAATATCGTGGGAGAATATTGGTCCAGTTTCGTACTTGGCCCTCGGAACTCTACTGGAACGACGCGCCCGGTCCGCAGCCTTCAAGAAAGAGGGACTTGCCTCATTTAAAGACGCTCTGTCCGCTCGGGCGCCTCGACCCTGAGTGGTTTATCACCTTAGCCACCCAGATGACGGTGCTTTAGAGAGCCGTACGCGAGGAATTACGCCTAGGCAAACCCCAAGTTCGTCCACGATGATTTCCTCGCCTGGCTCTGGCGTTTCCAAAGAACGCTCCAGCCTCCAGATGTACCACCTGTAGAGGAGGCCAATGGAGGTGGCAGGCTCAGAACTCTCTTCCAGGAGGTATAAGAAGGCAGGCAGGGAAACCTCTGCTTCTACGTGCCAGTCCTGAAACATTTCCTGGGGTCTGTCTATCCGTCCACACCTCTGGGAAACACCCGCACCTCGGGGTTACTTGGGAGAGGAGCGTCCCTAGGTGTGAGCAATGCTTCTCCACGTTTGATGATACCGGTGCTTCTCAGCCTAGGCACCGGTCCCAGATCCAGGCTCTGCCTTCTTGGACTCTGGTTCAGCAGGAAACTTCGTGGATGCGGCCCTGGTCTCCCGGCACACTTCCTGGTGTTTGCTGAAAAAGGCAGGTTGGACAAACGGAACAAATCCGGTCACTACTGCACCAGCCACTTCCGTGCACGGTCGGTGTGCTGCACAAGGAGAGATGTCCTTTCTGTGCTCCCACTATCACATCCTCCATTCTGTTGGGTCTACCATGGTTGCAGTCAAGCACCATGCTTGAATGGAGGACGGGGGAGATCCTGGTGGGGGGACCGACTGCAAATCTCGATGTGTGGATTATTTTGACTGGTACTGTGCCTGTTCTGGTTCTTCTGTGACCCTGGAGGGGTTTTCATTGCCGATGTTATAAGGACTTTCGTGATGGCTTATCAAAGAAGCAAGCCGCCCTCCCATGTACTTGTTATAATCCAAAATACAGTCCGGCTTGGGGGTTTCTGTACTGGTACCTCGTATTGGGACAGGGGTGGTGGTTTGCTCATGTATTGTGGTAAATACAAGGACCACCCTCTTGTCCTTGTACTTTACACACAATACAGTCGCTACATAGTGCCCTGCTTTCGTGCCTTTTAAGTTTTGCCCAAGCAGTTAGGGAGACCTCTCTGATTTCTGCGTACAGTGCCGCATGCTGCAGTATTTCTGGAAGCGAGGCACTTTAACAGGGTAGTGCTGGTGTAGAAATTGTCCAGGTAGATGTGGTAGCCCTGGTCCAGCAGTGGGTGCACCAAATCCCACACTATCTTCTCTGTAACACCCAGGAAGGGGGGGCATTCTGGGGGCACTATAGTGGAGTCCTTCCCTTCATATACCCTGATGAACATGCTCACATGTTTCGCGGAGGTATATGTCTGGGCAAACTTGGCACTAAAGTGATCTAATATGGGCCTGACCTTAAATAAACAATCATAACTGGGGTCACCTCTGGGTGGGCACTGTGTGTTGGCGGTGTAGTGCAAAAACTTATGGATAAGCATCCTGCTCATTGCCATGCGGAACATCGGGGTGTGGTACAGTATGGTGCCAGTTCGTTCCTGTGGTCCTGCGTTCCTGTGTGCCAGTCCGTTCCTGTGGTCCTGTGTTCCTGTGTGCCAGTCCGTTCCTGTGGTCCTGTGTGCCAGTCTCCCCTGTGGTCCTACGTTCCTGTGTGCCAGCTCCTGCGATTCCTGATGTGAGTCCTGCTGTGCCTTCCTGTGCTATTCTCCTCCCATCACTCCGTGTACAGACTGTCTCCTGTATTACGACCTTGGCTGCCACCGCGGGCTAGTCGCACCTGTGGAACGACCTGGTGGTATCCCGCCGCAGCAAGTCCATCCCGCTTTGTGGCGGGCTCTGGTGAACACCGAGTGCCACTTAGACTCCGGTCCCAGGTCGGCTAGTACCACCTCCCATGGTGGTCCAGGGGGTCTACAGGCTCCCAGTCCTGACAAAGTATTATTCCCCAATACTTCTGCATCTCTGCTGCAGTGACAGGGATCCACCTGTAAGGTTGTGCATAAAATGAAGTGGGGCAATATGCTGTGCAGCATAGAGATTTGTCTGGAATACAATTATATTCAACAGCTCCTCATAAAAAAAAAAAAACTTTAAAAAGTCCACAGCTCTGAGCCCTGCCGTGTCAAAATTAATTCCAGGGTGGCCCAAAAAGTCAGGGACCTGAGGGGTATAATTATCTGGGGCTACCCATGCGAGGTCAGTGAAAGCCCCAGACGCTTCTCCTGCAGAAGTCCTAGGCACTTCAATTGCAGAAGTCCCTGGAACCCTGCGGTGCCTTCTTGGGGGTCCTTCCAGGTCACTGGAAGATGAGCAGGAGGATGATGATAGGTAAAAGGGGACATCATCCCCACTAGCTGACTCAGTGTCAGAGGCAAGCATGTTGTATGCCTCCAACATGGTGTACGTCTTCTGAGACATTGCACACAAAAAATAAGAATGTGCACAAGAAAAAAAAAAAAAGAAAACGTACACCAGAAAAATTAGATGATGTGCACCCAACTACACGGATAAACCGTCTAGCAGGCACACAAAAAAAAAGATTTAATGCGCACCAAACCACACGGACAAACCGCACAGATGGCACACACAAAAATAGATAAATGCACCCGACTACGGGTACACCTACGGCGCTCTGTAAATAATTATTACCAGGCACCAAGAAAAAACCTACGTGAACCACGCAAAAAGGCGCTACAAATGCACCTGGCTTCCCCTAAGACAAACTAACTACCGCTAAAGATACTGTGCAGCGCTATTCACACGGCGCACTGAAAAGTGCGTCCAGTGCAGAACAACGCTAACACAGCGCATTGAAAAGTGCGTTTGGGCTCAGAAGGGACAGACAGACAAAAACGGAAGACAAGTGTGATCACACAATGTGATCAGACAGGGAACACACAGGACACAGGAAAAAACAGATAGGGATAGGAATTAATAGGGAACAATAGGGATCAGATAAGGATCAGAATAGTGCAATAATGCAAATGTATATTTTGATGGACACAGTAACGCTCTATTCCTCTCTCCAGCGATACCAAACCAAAATGGTGCCGCTGGAGGAAGAGGAAGGAGCTTAAACCACAATTTTTAGCCCAAAAACGCTGCAATTGGCCAGTCAAGTTTGACTGGGCAATCGCAGCGATCGGTGGGCGGGACCGTTTTGATTGGTCGGGTGACGTTGACAGGAACTCCTCCTGCCTCCGTCACCCATGTCCTATCCCGATATCACCACGTCTCGCATGGGATTCGTGGGAACCAGCGCAGTACAGCTTTCTTTGCTGGAGAGTGGATATCTCCGGTTTTGTTAGGCATTCATACATCATATTTAAAAGAGACTCTCCTGTTTATCAATAGACTCAGCCTATTTTGTGGCCCCATTTTTCAAATCTACCCTGTGTCACTAAAAGTGCTTAAAGCTTTGCAACGCTATAAAATATATAAAATTTTGACATTGTTTTCTCGTGACACATTGTACTTCAAATTAGCTTAAAAATTTGGATGATGTCTTTTGTGTTTAGTTATGAAAATAAACGGAAATTTGGAAAAAAATGTGGAAAAATTTGTTAATTTTCAAAGTTCGAAATTCTCTACTTTTGAAACAGATAGTCATAGCATCCAAATAAATCCATAACTTACATTTCCCAAATGTCTGCTTTATGTTGGCATGGTTTTTTAAGATTCCACATATTTTATTAGAATGCTATGAGGCTCAGAATTTGGGAGCCATTTTTCAATTTTTTGGGAAAAAAACCAAAACCCTTATTTAGATGGACCTCCTCAACTTCTAATTGACACTGAGAGGCCTAAGTAATAGCTAGAATTGTGAATGACCCCATTATGGAAATGACACACCTCAACGTATGAAAACCACTTTTAAGAAGTTTGTTAACCCTTTAGGTGTTTTATAGGGGTTTTAAAAAAATGGAGGTGCGGTCTACAAAGTGTAATATTTTTTGAGAATACATTCATTTTGGGTAGAAAATTAAACATTGGAAATGGATTAAATGAAAAAAGGGTGGCGGCTGTTCCTGACAGCCACCAATTGTGCCTTACGGTCCAGAGTGGTTTTGTTGCCCCCCTCTGTCCATGTTTGCTGCTATTGGCTGGTCGATTTGGTCCAGCCAAAAGCAGCAATATTCGTCACAATGGGCATCGCTAGGATGAATAAGAGCAACACTTGGCGATAATTTCCCTACTAAAACAAAGATATGGTACAAAAGCGCTGGCCGTGCACAATGTACAGATTATGCTGTACAACTCTTACGAGCTGTTCCAATGTGCAGGTCCTGCCGTATCATTTCTCCGTTTTCAAGAGGAAGATATTAGGAAACTAATATTGGGATAAGAAGGACGGGGCCCCAGTACCTCTGGTTTAGATGTTCCTGTGTTTTGCCAGGACAGCATTTTCCCGGTGAATTCTGCTGCTTCTAAAGGTAGGACTCAATAAAGAGTCTGTTCCAAAAGAGGAGTTAGGATGGACACTATGTACTAAGAGACCTGCGACAACTCCAGAGTGACAAAAGTTTAGTTGGTCCCCTGGTATATTCTACCTCCTTATACGCAACACATTCACAATTCACGCCCAACCTGTTGTGACCCCCGTCCGCCCCAAGCACCTGACTGACCTATCAGACCGCCCTACCCGACTACTGTGTACTACAATAGGAAGCGATAGTCAGCGAGCGCCCGCCCCCAGCTCCCTAACTGACCTATCAGACCGCCCTAACCGACTACTGTGTACTACAATAGGAAGCGATAGTCAGCGAGCGCCCGCCCCCAACTGCCTGTGTAACCTATCAGACCGCCTGCCCGGCTACTGTGTACTACAATAGGAAGCGTAGCCAGCGAGCGCCCGCCCCCAGCTGCCTGACTGACCTATCAGACCGCCTGCCGGCTACTGTGTACTACACACAGGAAGTGGCAGCCAGCGAGCGCCCGCCCCCAGCTGCCTGTTTAACCTATCAGACTGCGGCCGGACAAGGAAGGTTGCAGATTCGTGTTTTGGTCATCAACGGAGGCCGCGCTGTGTGTAAATGATACTCTGCCGGTTCACTGCACAACTGGTCAATGGATACAGTTAAATGCGAAAAGAGACAGAGTTCTGGGAATAGCAACCAGTCAGGTTTCACATTCATTGCCCAGACGGCAAATAAATAAATAACAATGGAAGGTGATGGTTGCTATGTGTAACCTTCCTCTTGAGGTAGTGTCCTGAATCTTGCTGTGGTCACACACGTACAAAAAGCACTTTCAATGTCTTTTAATTTAGGTCTATAGAGTCCGTCAGGTCGATTTGGGACCTTTTGATGTCTTTAGTTTAACCCCTAGCGCTCAGCACCGTAGCAGTACAGCAGTAATCTTCCGCTGACATCTCTGAGTAACACCCATGGTTGGAGTGGGGGCTCCAATCGCGGGCGTTTAACCCTAAAAGCCGCGGTCAGCGAGACTACAGCGTTTTACTTGCCTGCAGGGGTCTCTGCCCACGATCGTGTCTCCCCCGCCCTGGGGCTGCATCTGCATAGGCTGACACAGCTCATACCTGAGTGCTGAGTGGTGGGGGGTAGGAATACAGATGTGTAAGTACTATGTGTAAGTTTGGTGAGATAAATTAAAGTGGGTTTATATGTGCGAATTGCATTAAGGGGTATATGGGTCCATAAGGGAATTGGCCACAGTAAGGGGACATTATACTATATGGGGGCTATTAGGTCGACATTACTATGCTTGGAGTGCGAGTGGGGTAATGGGCAAGGTTTAGAAAGGGGGAGGGACTTTTTGGCCCTCTTTCTCTCAGGGGAATCTTATTGTTACATGAACAAGAATTCACAATTATTGTGAACAAAAAAATTAACATATTAAACCCCTTTGGACCAAGCTAATTTGCGCCTTGATGACAAATGCCTAGTTTTCAAAAAACAAAAACAGCATGTGTCACTTATCTGGTTAAACTTTATTTGTTTTAAACTGTTTTTTTTAGGTACAGTCTTAACAGCATACAGGACAATGGCACAACAGGTGTACCAGTGTTCTTATATACAACATAAAAATGCTTATACAAATAAATGTTTAAACTTGCCTTGTTCAGTGAGGAGGAAGGGGGGGGGGCAGAAAAGGAGGGGGAGGGGTCATGAGGTGAGTGAAAGCATCTTAACCCCTAAGGACGCAGGTGTTTTCGTCATTTCTCGCTCACACTTCAAAAATCCATAACTTTTTCATTTTTACGTGTACAGAGCTGGTGAGGGCTATTTGTGCGTAAAAATTTTTACTTTCCGTTAAGTTTTTATTTAACATGCCGTGTACTGCAAAGCGAAAAAAAATTCCAAATGTGGAAAAAACGTCACGGTCTGTGGGCTCAGTTTTTTCGACTTTGACTGTGCACTCAAAATAAACACCTCTACTTTATTCTTTGGTTCGGTGCGATCGCGGGGATACCAAATTATAAGGTTTTATTGTGTTTAATACATTTTCAAAAATTAAACGAATGTGTACAAAAAGAAAAAAAAAATTTGCCATTTCTGACGCTAATAATTTTCATACTTGGTGCACGGAGATGTGTGAGGTGTCATTTTTGCGAAATGAGGCGACGTTTTCATTGCTACCATTTTGAGGTCTGTGCGGCATTTTGATCATTTTCTGTGATGTTAAAAAGGTGTAAAAGCGCTTTTCGGACATTTGGGGCGCCATTTCCCGCCTCGGAGGTCCACCGCGGCATAACCGCTTTATATTTGATAGATCGGGCATTTTGGGACGCGGCGATACCTAATATGTTTGTGATTTTTACTGTTATGTTCTATATCCTCTAGGGAAAGGGGGTGATTTGAACTTTTAATATTTTTTAGTATTTTTTTTTATTTTTAAATTTTGTGTGCTTTGTTGTTTCACTATTTTTTAGACCATCTAGGGTACATTAACCCTAGATGGTCAGATCGCTCCTACCATATACTGTAATACAACTGTATTGCAATATATGGCATTTTTGCAGCACATTCATTACAATGAGCCACTGGCTCATTGTAACGAATCTGCAGAAGCCATGTAGCCTCGTGTCAAAAGAAGACCCGAGGCTACCATGGCGACTTTGCCGGCGGCAATTGCATGGTTAATAGCCGCGATCGGTGCCTAAGTGTGTTTTCTGCAGAAGCAAGACATCTGCTTTGAGACTAGTAGCTATATGCAGTACCTGGCCTCGGTTCTGTGGAGTACCCATCCCTCTCACATTATATGATATTACGGTACTATCGCACATCATAAATTTCCATTAAAGCTAATAGATATAATATGCATGTGACACCGGGTATATACTTTGTTTTGCATGTGCTCATCTCACAGGGGTGAAAAGCTGGAAAATATAGGGGAAGGAACAAAGTAACAAATAATAGGAAACAGTTGAAAATCTTAATTCTTGTTTCTACACATGGGGCAAGAGCCTCTGGAAGTTTCACATGTCTAATCCTTTTTTTGAATGCTTTATGGTATGCAATGGTAGAAGCTAGTCCCCCCAGTGTATGGGTTGACTCATATTCTCCAGTCTCCGGTGGGTTGTAAAGGCCCTAGAGGGGGAGGGGGGGGGGGGGTCAGGATGGGGTGTCCATTGGCTGCAGCCCTAGTAAAGGCCATGCTGTACCTAAATCGCCTGGTGTTCGTATGGTAATTTGTCTTCCTTCTGAATGCTGAGTCCAAAAAGGGTATAGCTATCTAAAGGGAGTATGCAAGGCGCGCAAAGCTTCCAGCAGTGGTCTGAGAGCTATTCTTTTTTGTGATTGTCGAAGGAGTGATGTCCTGGTAAAACGTAATGTCAGCATCTTGGTATTTCAAATCGCTGTGTTCCCTGCTGGCTCGTAAAATGGCTGCTGCGTCAATGTAGCTCAGAAAGCCACAAACGATATCCCGAGGCAGCTCCCCAGCTCTAGGTTTGGCCCTAAGGGCCCTGTGGATGCGTTCGATTTTAATCATGTCTGCTCTGTCTTCTCCCAGGAGGCTTGTGAAAAGTTCTTTGGCCACCGTGGGCAGAGCTTCATGAGCAAAGGACTCCGGCAGGACGCGGAAATTTGTCTTCTGCTTCTGTTCTCCAGATCCTCTGCTCTTGACAAAGCTTCATTACTGTAGTGGATCTCAATCGAGCTTTTGACTTTCGCATCAAAACATAACATGTCAGACTAGGTTAATTCCACTTGCTCCAAGCGGTTCCCCAGTTGCTTCATGTCTGTTTTTCCACAAGATCCCTAGCCAGCGGGCTTAGAGCATGGAGTAGTGTGCGTCTGATAAATTTCCTGGATGCAGGGGCAGCACTTACTGTGCTGGCCTCTCCCCCAGTGTCAGAGAAGTCCCCCATGCTCTCTACCACTGATTCTTCTTCCGTGCCTGGTCTCGTTCCGGGCGCCATCTTGGATGGCTGCACGGGAGATTCACACATCTTCTTCCGCAGATATTTCTCCAGGTCGGCTTGGTTTTTTACTCCTTTAGCAGTACCGGGTGTCTCTCTGAGTTTATCTTTGTTAGACTTGCCCATCCTAGCAGCTTTCTTTTGACGCTAGTAGAGGTCCTGTGTGAAATGTGGTGAGGAGCACAGCAATATGCGACCATCACACTTCGCGGTCAAGCTCCTCCCCCCCTTTATCTGGTTATAACTTTAGAACGCTTTAACTTTCCCAATTGTTTTTGAGTTTATTTTTCTGTGAGTTTTTGTATTTTCTGCCATTTGTACTTTAAGTTAGTGGGAAATTTGGAAATTTTGGTTGATATATTTTGAATTTATTTATCAAACTACCCAAATTGATTTTGTTTTGTGATGAAATTAGAAAGATCACAAATCGAACAGCATTCTCTCGAATTTTTAAGAAAATTTGAGTATAAATTATTTTAGGGACCATTTAATTTCTATAGGGGTTTTGGAAGTTTTGTTAATAGAATCCCCCCACTTATCACCACGTTCTGTTAAAGGGGTTTTCTCCCAAGGAAAAGTTAGGCCCTATCCACCGGATAGGGCCTAACTTGCTGATCAGTGGGGGTCTCAGTGCTGAGACTCTCACAGATCACAAAAACGAGGGGTCACTCCGTCAAATTAATGGAGCAGACGGACACGTATGACTGTTCTGCTCCATTAATCTCTATGGAGCTGACTGATATCAGCAAGAATTTTATTTAAGGACCATTAGGTCAAAAATTTCTCTAACATCCTCATAACTCTCCGAACTCTGAATTTCATGCTGTAGTTCTTGTGACTCCTTTTCTATTTGAATCATTGGCTCCAATCTCTCAGGTTTAGCACTGTCCTTTAATTACCCCTACTTGTTCGGGTAGCTGCTTGTATAATTTGTCACACAATAGTTAATTTCATTCTATGAATTCTACATGTCACCCATGCAGTATCTATTGTAATTATTATATATTGTAATTATGTTTCCACTGTTATAACTATGATGGTTGGTTTCCCATTTGCAGATTCATTGGCAGATTCAGTCAGAAATCAAAGACAAAGAAGTCCAGCAATTCCATTATAGTCAGTTGTTATCATTTTAGCCCTTACGGCTTAAAAAGTAAAAGAAATATATATTTTTCTAGGAAAATAGCAGAGATAAATCAAAACAGCGCTCATAGGGTAATATTGTTCAGTTCATGGTATGTGATAGGCGGTATGTATTTTTCTAAATAACCAGAAGGTGGCACTGTATACCAATGGTTTTAGGAAACCATGGCAGAGGTACCAGCACTTTAACCTTATAGAAAACAGTCACGTTCACAAAGTATAAAGCTGCCTCACAAACCACTCCCTCATACTATGCACTACTTGGCTACTGGGTTTATACCTTCATATTTTGCATCCGTTGAGCTACATGCACAGGAACATATGTTCGCCTTGGCCGTAGCTGGGCGAGCGTATGGCCATGTGCTAGAGAGGAGGAGAGGTGAGTGATGCTCACCCATCCCTTCTCCTCTCCATAGGAAACAGCGCTGCACACGCATAGACATGGGGATAATTAGTATGTGTTAGCGTACCACCGCCGGGTCTCCATAGTCGTCTTTGGGGACCTACATATGTCCACACAATGGTCTTTTGCATGAGGCTTTAGGGTGAGTTCACACGTTCAGTTTATCAGATGCAATTTTTGAAGCCATAAGCAGGTGTGGATCATAATGGGTGAGAACATGTCACAGAGGGCGCATTCACACGATGCACTGCGTCGTGTTTTTTTATGCGGTTTTGACATGTTTTTTACACATTCCAAAGGCTTCAGCCTTGATCATATGCTGAGGGTACATTGCCTTTAAGCAAAAGCAATGTAACCTCAACATGTGATCAAGGCTGAAGCCTTTGGAATGCATCAAAAATGCATAAAAAAAAGTGAAACAACGCATCATGTGAATGCACCCTAAGAGAAGCTGCTTTTCTTCTGTAGACAAATGTTACAACATAAGTCTAAAAATATGTTGGCATCCCACATTTGGGATAAAAACGATGTGACGGATTTATGCTTACGCTAATACTTTATGTATCCCTCGTCCAAAGACACCAACGTTAAGAAAAAGTATATGTTTTGCATATATTTTCCATAAGGGCATGAGAAATGCTGCAGTCCACGTTTTTCTCCAACAAAAATACAAAGAACACTGTTTGTACATCTGTAGTGTCCTTAGACATGAATGAGCAATCAGACACCCAAGCATTAAAGTACCTCAGGAGGCTGAAATAATAGTGAAATAAAAGTTTAAAGTATATTTAAAATCATAGTACATATAACAAGTGACCTGGCAAACAAACCAGAGAAATAGCAGCATGCAGGTGGGGTGGTGGAATGATCAGGAGGCTCCTGATTTTATATGCATGTTTGTGTTCAGTGTTGAATATTAATAAAATTTGCTATGTTTTTTTAATCAAATCATGTCAGTGACACACTACTTTTTTCTCTGATTCTTGATTTGCTCGTTTTGAGTGTATCGAGTATTACCTCTACTTGGTGCAGTATTCTGCTGTGCAAGGTTCCATTTTCTATTGACTTGTTGGGGTTCCCCTCTATTTTGGTACCACTAGGGCTCTCCAAATGCCACCTAACACATGTAAAGAATTCTTATCAAATCTGGCTTCTAAAAGGCCAAAGCCCCTCTTTACCTTCTGAGCCCTACTGTGTGAAAAAGTGGTGCAGTTCTGTGCTTAGGAGAAATAGTTTTACACATTTATGGGGTTGTTTCATCTTTTACCCCTTGTGGCTTACAAAAATTTGGGGTAAAAGTGACTTTTTTTGAGAAAATTTTCACCTTTTTTCCCTATTGGGGCCCAATTGAATCAAACACCTGTTAGGGAAAATACACAAATTACACGTTGCTAAACTCTCCAAGGGGTGTACTTTCCAAAATGGTGTCTCTTGTTGGGGCTTTCCTCTGTTTTGGTACCACTATGGCTCTCCAAATGCATCCTGACACATGAAAACTTTTTCAGCCATATTTTCCCTTCAAAAACGAAACAACACTCTTTCCATTCCAAGTGCCCCCCTGCGCCCATACAGCAGGGTACAGAAACATCTATAACAGTTATCAGGTGTCTGTAATGAAGCTTTATTGTTCATTCTGGTTCTTATGATAACCCAACATTTTTAAAAATCCAATTGACACAGAGATAAAAAAAAAAATGCTGGATCTACAATTATAAAAAATACAGCTCCAACTTACATACAAATTCAACTTAAGAATAAACCTACAGAACCTATCTTGACGTAACTCAGGGACTGTCTGTATTATCAAACCTGTTTGAGCCTTATTTGCTCCATTTACACTGCATAACTACTATGCCAATAAATATCCATTTTAAATATTTTTAGGAGATTCTGCCTTCTCCTCTGTGTTATACCCACATTCAAAGACCAAGAGGGATATTTATCACAAGAATGTGAGGCAGGATTTTGTCTTCTAAATCTACCCCTGTGTCTTTTATCTAAAGACAATGCTATACATTTGAAGGAGAGTATTACACATGAAGGGCAAGAGATTGAGCTGTATCACACTGAGCCGTCTGCTGTGAGATGGGAAGGGGCGTGGCTGAGCTTCAGGGCTTCACAGAGCTTGTAATTGAGGCTTGAGCTCTAAATCTTAGGGGGTTTTCACATTGGCGTTGGTGCTCAGCTTCCGTTGCTCATCAGTTGTGTGTTTTGTCTCCGTGATGTTGAAGGTTTAACATTGCTTTGAAAAAAAACATTACACCTGTTATTTCAGCCTCAGCAGTGAAAAAAAATGGATGTTTCATCCTTTTTTTTTCTTTGCAGACCTATAGACTTCTATTGCCTCTAGTGATCCGCATCCGTGAAAAAAAATTAGGACAGGTTTCATAAATTTTTCCATTTACAACATTTTCATTGAAAACAATGGGGCACTTTTACTAAGGGTGGTGCACATGTTTTCTGGTGGATTTTGCACTTTCTTACTAGTGGAAACTGCTTGCACAGTTATTTAAGAAGTGTCCACACCACAATTGTGTCGCACGTAACCATTTTGTGGTACAGCTGCACTAGGCATCATGCAACACAAATTAGGGGGAGCCATATTTAACATGCAAGTCCGGCAGAATTTTGTTGCATACCCCATGTTAAAGATAGTCCAGAAAAAAAGTGGTGCACTCTGTCGGGCCATTTCAGGGAGCCCCAGATTCATGAAGAATAGGCGCCCCCTGCATTATACACAGGCAAGTTACACTAAGGCTACATTCACACTGACGTATGGGGGACGTATATACGGCTGATATACGTCCCCCATAGACGGCAATGGGTGCACGGCGCCCTACGGGAGTGGTACGGTGCAGCACACGTGCGGCACCGTACCGCTCCGTACCCTGGAAAAAGATAAGACATGTCCTATCTTTGTCCGTAGTACGGCGCCGTGCGCTATAACTTCCTATGGAGAGGGGCGGGGGTGAGCTGCGCTCACCTCCTCCTCTCCCTGTGCACTGCTGTTGCCCGCTACGGTACGGTACGGGCGGGCAACGGCAGTGTGAATGTAGCCTTAAGCACCTGGTCCGACAAGTCCACCCCTCCCATGTACTTGTTATAATCTAAAATACAGTCTGGCTTGGGGGTTTCTGTACTGGTACCTCGTACTGGGACAGGGGTGGTGGTGTGCTCATGTATTGTGGTTAATACAAGGACCTCCCTCTTGTACTTGTACTTTACACACAATACAGAGTCGCTGTATAGTGCCCTGCTTTCGTGCCTTTTAAGTTTTGCCCAAGCAGTTAGGGAGACCTCTCTGATTTCTGCGTACATTGCCGCATGCTGCAGTATTTCTGGAAGCGAGGCACTTTAACAGGGTAGTGCTGGTATAGAAATTGTCCAGGTAGATTTGGTAGCCCTGGTCCAGCAGTGGGTGCACCAAATCCCAAATTCCCTGTAACACCCAGGAAGGGGGGGCATTCTGGGGGCACTATAGTGGAGTCCTTCCCTTCATATACCCTGAACTTTTAGCTATACCCTGATGAACATGCTCACATGTTTGGCGGGGGTATATGCCTGGGCAAACTTGGCACTAAAGTGATCTAATATGGGCCTGACCTTAAATAAACAATCATAACTGGGGTCACCTCTGGGTGGGCACTGTGTGTTGTCGGTGTAGTGCAAAAACTTAAGGATGAGCATCCTGCTCATTGCCATGTGGAACATCAGGGTGTGGTACAGTATGTCTGTGCTCCAGTAGTCCCTGATTGAAGGCTTCTTTACTATCCCCATAAGAAGTATGTCACGGGTGCTCCCGCGATCCCTGTCTCGGATCGCGGGTGCACCCGTGCCTCTCCAAAGTCCGGTGGCCGGCTTCACTCACCTCCTCCAGCTCCAGCGGCGTCCTCCGCAGCTCCAGCGGCTTGTCTCCTAGGGCACGCACGCGCCGGCTCGCTAAGATTTAAAGGGCCAGCGCGCCAATAATTGGTGCTGGCCTGATTTTAAATTCCAGACCCTTCCTGTTGCTCTTGCCGGATCTTCAAACTCCCCTGAAGAGAAAGCTCCTACGATTCCTGCGTTCCTGTGATTCCTGCGTTCCTATGATTCCTGCATTCCTGTGATTCCTGTGTGCCAGTCTGTTCCTGTGGTCCTACGTTCCTGTGTGCCAGTCCGTTCATGTGGTCCTACGTTCCTGTGTGCCAGTCCGTTCATGTGGTCCTACGTTCCTGTGTGCCAGTCCGTTCCTGTGGTCCTGCGTTCCTGTGTGGCAGTCCGTTCCTGTGTGGCAGTCCGTTCCTGTGGTCCTGTGTTCCTGTGTGCCAGTCCGTTCCTGTGGTCCTGCGTTCCCGTGTGCCAGCTCCTGCGACTCCTGATGTGAGTGCTGGTGTGCCTTCCTGTGCTATTCTCCTCCCGTCACTCCGTGTACAGACTGTCTCCTGTATTACTACCTTGGCAGCCACTGCACGCTAGTCGCACTTGTGGAATGACCTGGTGGTATCCCGCCTCAGGAAGTCCATCCCGCTTTGTGGCGGGCTCTGGTGAACACCGGATTCCACTTAGACTCCGGTGTCAGGTCGGCTAGTACCACCTCCCATGGTGGTCCAGAAGGTCTACAGACTCCCAGTCCTGACAAAGTATTATGCCCCAATACTTCTGCATCTCTGCTGCAGTGACAGGGATCCACCTGTAGGGTTGTGCATAAAATGAAGTGGGGCTATATGCTGTGCAGCATAGAGATTTGTCTGGAATACAATTAAATTCAACAGCTCCTCAAAAAAAAAACTTTAAAAAGTCCCCAGCTCTGAGCCCTGCCGTGTCAAAATTAATTCCAGGGTGGCCCAAAAAGTCAGGGACATGAGGGGTATAATTATATGGGGCTACCCATGCGGGGTCAGTGGAAGCCCCAGAAGCTTCTCCTGCAGAAGTCCCAGGCACTTCAATCGCAGAAGTCCCTGGAACCCTACGGCGCCTTCTTGGGGGTCCTTCCAGGTCACTGGAAGATGAGCAGGAGGATGATGATAGGTAAAAGGGGACATAATCCCCACTAGCTGACTCAGTGTCAGAGGCAAGCATGTTGTATGACTCCAACACGATGTACGTCTTCTGAGACATTGCACACAAAAAATAAGAATGCGCACAAGAAAAAAAAAAGAGAACGTACACCAGAAAAATTAGATGATGTGCACCCAACTACACGGATAAACCGTCTAGCAGGCACACAAAAAAAATTATTTAATGCGCACCAAACCACACGGACAAGCTGCACAGTTGGCACACACAAAAAAGAATGCGCACCAAACTACACGGACAAGCTGCACAGTTGGCACACACAAAAAATAATGCGCACCAAACTACACATACCACGACCGCACAGATGGCACACACAAAAAAAAAAGATAATGCACACCAAACTACAGGGACATGCCACCCACAAAATAGATAAGTGCACCCGACTACAGGTACACCTATGGCGCTTGGAAAAAATATTACCAGGCACCAAAAAAAAAAAACCTATGTGCCACCGTGCAAAAAGGCGCTACAAATGCACCTGGCTTCCCTAAGACAAACTAACTACCGCTAAAGATATGTGCAGCGCTATTCACACGGCGCACTGAAAAGTGCGTCCAGTGCAGAACAACGCTAACACAGCACACTGAAAAGTATGTTTGGGCTCCGAAGGGACAGACAGACAAAAATGGAAGACAAGTGTGATCACACAATGTGATCACACAGGGAACACACAGGACACAGGAAAAAACAGATCGGGATAGGGATTTATAGGAAACAATAGGGATCAGATAGGGATCAGAATAGTGTAATAATGCAAATGTGTATTTTGATGGACACAGTAACGCTCTATTCCTCTCTCCAGCAATACCAAACCAAAATGGTGCCGCTGGAGGAAGTGGAAGGAGCTTAAACCACTTTTTTTTTTAGCCCAAAAACGCTGCAATAGGCCAGTCAAGTTTGACTGGCCAATTGCAGCGATCGGTGGGCGGGACCGATTTGATTTGTCGGGTGACGTCGACAGGAACTCCTCCTGCCTCCGTCACCCATGTCCCATCCCGATTTTTATATACAACTTTCTATTGCCGATTGTAACTTAAAGAGTGGATATCTCCGGTTTTGTTAGGCATCCATACATCATATTTAAAAGAGACTCTCCTGTTTATCCCCTTTGGGACTCAGCCTATTTTGGCCTTTAGGACGTGGCCCTATTTTTTAAATCTACCCTGTGTCACTATAAGTGCTTAAAGCTTTGGAACGCTATAAAATATATAAAATTTTGACATTGTTTTCTCGTGACACAAATGTAGAAAAATTTGTTAATTTTCAAAGTTCGAAAATCTCTACTTTTGAAACAGATAGTCATAGCACCCAAATAAATTCATAACTTACACTTCCTAAATGTCTGTTTTATGTTGGAAGGTTTTTTAAGATTCCACATATTTTATTAGAATGTTATGAGGCTCAGAATTTGGGAGCCATTTTTCAATTTTTTTGGAAAATCACCAAAACCCTTATTTAGATGGACCTGCTCAACTTCTAATTGACACTGAGAGGCCTAAATAATAGTGAGGCTCGTAAATTACCCCATTATGGAAACTACACACCTCAACGTATGAAAACCACTTTTAAGAAGTTTGTTAACCCTTTAGGTGTTTTATAGGGGTTTTAAAAAAATGGAGGTGTGGTCTACAAAGTGTAATATTTTTTGAGAATACATTCATTTTGGGTAGAAAATTAAACACTGGAAATGGATTAAATGAAAAAAGGCTCCACAAAGTTTGATACCCAATTTCTCCCGAGTACATCGATACTCTATATGTGGTGGTAAACTTCTGTATGCGTGCACAGTCGGGCATTGAATGGAAGGAGCACGGTTCAGAGCAGATTTACATTATATTGTAAAGGCTATCATTTTTTTTCTTTTTTTAATGTGGACCTAAAGCGGCTTATTTTTTTGCCACGTGAGATGCACTTTTCTGATACACAATTTTGGGGTATCTTTAGCTAATCAGTGAGATTTTATTAACTGTTTGTTGGTGGAGGAAATGAAAATCATCAATTTTTAGGAAGTTTTTAGGAAGTTATTTGGGACGTTTACCAGACCAAAAAAATAGTATACAGGAATTCCCCGGGTTACATACAGGATAAGTTCTGGAGGTTTGTTCTTAAGTTGAATTTGTATGCAAGTCGGAACTGTATATTTTATAATTGTAGCTCTAGGCAAATTTTTTAAATTACTTTTTCGAGCATTTAAAGAGTATTAATTAAACATTATCTTTTTTTCTGAGCGGTTTTTGGGGTTGTTTTTTACAGGGTTCACTGTGCGGGTCCAATAACAATTCTGTTTTACTATGCAGATTGTCAAGGATGCAGCAACACCAAATATGTGGGGGTTTTGTGTATTTTATAAAATTTTACTGAATAAAACCTCATTTGGAGAAAATCTTATTCATTTTAGCATCACCATCTTTTTCAAAAGCATAACTTTTTTTTATTTTCTGGCTGACGAATATGGTTAGGGCTTATTGTTTGCGAGAACAGTTGTTCTTTTTAGTGGTCTTATTTTAGAGTGCGTAATATTTCTTTTAAAGGTATTAATTAATTTATTTTCTCGGCATTAACCGTGTGGGTCCAGTAACGATTCTATTTTATTATACAGATTGTATGGGAAAATAACATTTTAGGGGCTTATATTTTTTTCTTTTTATTTATTCTAATGTTTAAACTTTACTTTTTTTACTATGCTATGATCACTGGTTCAAGTACAATACACTGCTCTACAATACCAATTAATTGTGATGATTCAGACCCTCAATGGAGCTATTTTCAAGCTTGAAAATATCTCCATTGAGGGGCTGAAACGTCACACCTTCCACATTGGGTGAATAAACACCTAGCTTTTTCCAGGAGTGCTGCCTCATCTCTTTTATTTGCTAATGCTTTTCCAGAGATTTCATCATTTAAAGAAGTGCATAGCAAATGTCAAAAATGTTACCTGGTCTTTCTGGCACCAATGCCCATCGGTCCTGAAGGGTTTAAGATTTGAATTTTGTAGGTATTAAAACCATTTAGGTGAGCATACTTACCCAAAGAATAAAGGGGGTGGTCATTAGGAGCGCTCAGTGGAAGCCATAAAAAAATGATGCAACTTAATTTTTGGTACTGCATTTGGAATGTTTTTTCCTGCTTCCTAGTACATTGCATGGAATATTAATTTTTGAAATTTGGAAGTACAATTTGTCCTGCAGATTACAATCCCTTATACAGCTCTTAAAGCGAATCTGTCACCGGGAATGTAATTTTTAGCTAGTGACAGGCTATAATAGCCACTTAAGCCTTTTAAGCATTCTTAATATCTTCATTAATTTATAAAACTTTATTTCACATTACCTGTCTCCCTGCCAGCAGCATGTAGTGCGTCCTTGGCAGGCAGCTGCAGCAGCCTTTATCTCAGTTTTCTCATGCATTCTTCCCCCTACCCCACCTCTGCTCACTCAAGCTCACTCTTCCTGTCATGTGCATTGAGCAGTCAGGAGAGGGCAGAGGGAGGGAGCTGGATGAGTGAGGAGAGGAAGAATGCATACTGGAGACGGAGACACAGGCTGCTGCTCTCATCCCTCAAGACTCACCACAGCCTGCTGGACAGGAGCCAGTTAATGTGAAAGATGTCTTATAAAGTAGTGTCAGTACTCACTACTTTGGTAACAGGTTTGCTTTAAAAAGCCATTTTTGTTATGGTTTAATAGCATACTGAAGTTTATCTAAATTGCCAGATTTGCCAGTGGACAGCCATGTTGCAGGGACAGAGAATGTCACACGTGTCTAAATTGGCATTGATTAGAGCTAGATCACTTACACATGTCTGTGTAGGTAAACTAATATGTGTTCTGCATACTAATTTGAAGATCCATAAAATATTATCCATGGAAAACTAGAACACTTGCTCTCAGCGACTTCTGATAAATCTTCTCCTAATGAACAGTGCTGGTAACACTTCATAGAGACATCATAACAGTAAAATATATAAATAGCATAAATCAATAGTGCAGCTTTCTTTCTGTACTTACACAGCAGAAAGATAAAGAGAAGTTACTAAAGTTTACAAGTGTAATAATAAAAAAAGAACACAGAACAATTTTATTTTAATTAAGTATATTACAAAGTTGACTATTCTCAGCACTATTGATAATAATAAAAAAATGAATAATGAAAAAACAAAATAGCAAAAAGTTAAAATACGTTTTAAAGGGAACCTGTCAGGAGGATTATGTCCCACCAACCTGTTAACCAGGACAATCACAGATCGAAGTGATGTTCTTCTCTATTCTGGGATATTCAGCATCGTACAAATGTCCTCTTACAGGGGCTGAGAAAAGCCAGCCCCCCTCTTCATGTATCATGTTCCATAGGACCAGTACATTGTAAGCCACCTTCAGCAGTTGTCACCTGGACTTGTGATAATGTACCTGGACCTCAGTGAAGCCACAAGGGGACATTCCAGCATAACTCCTCTGCCCTGTGACTCCTCAATAGTCATTTGAATACAGCAATAAAGGTTACAATTTCTATGTAATGCTGCCAGATTCTCACAGAATGTCACATCACTGGGATCACTGATCTGAATAATAGGTTGGTGGTAAATCTTCTTATCAGTCCCACCTGTGAGACTCATAGAGGCTTTGGAAGAAGAGATCATGAGTAATCTTTGTCTTGATAATCTGTTTGTTTTTAATAAAAAATTGGGGGATTTTTTTGAGCCAGGCGCCAAAGAACATGTGCACAAAATAAGGGGGGGGGGGGAGAGTTTTCTTGTGGGGGATGTTGTGATGGAGTTGCAGCGTCAGGCCCCAGCGCTGGATGTGAATCCAGATGAAATATGCGGCAAAGAAAGAAAATGCGGGGTCAAGTAGTGAGACGCTCTACATCCAAAGTACAGTATTAAGGGTTTTATTAGAATTATGACAACGCGTTTCAACACCGTAATGGCGTCTTCATCAGGTCAAAAAATGCAGGGGATCCTGCTGTTTAAGTGGCAGATTCTGTGCTGCCTAAATGTCCAAACCGTGCAGCAGAGAGATGGCTGCGTGCTGTCACTGACGCGGGATGAACCTGTTTTTAATAAATACTGACTTGTACCTGGACCACGCAAAGGAGTTTGAGATTATTTTGTGTCCTAAAACCTATAAGGATATTTAGAACAACAAGTCACATACTGCTGTCCTCTATTCCATCCCTGGAACAACAGTGTAAAAATACACACATTCCTAACATACAAGAGATTATAAAAAATATACTGTCTATATTTACTAATATGAACGCATGTTCCGTACATAAACAACTTAAATTTTTAAAAGACTGGCTATGTTGGAGCTCTAGCAGTTTTGCCACTATATTACCCTTTGAAAATTGACCCAAAAAACACAGCTAAACCAGAGGTTCTACCTTCCGCACCCAATCCCAACTTAATGTTCCCCTCCCTTTGTTCATTGTATTTCACTTGTACTTTACATAATGTTTTATTAATTGTCTAAATCTTACAATGTGATAAATGTGACCGGCAGCTCTAGTATAATTTTGTAATAATTGTATACTTGCCACCTTGTTTGTTAAAATCTAAGTAAAACTTAATGAAAAAGAGATTACTTAGCATGCAATAGACTAGGTGACTAGGTGCTTGTGACCCCATTTAACATTATTGTCAAGTGATACTATGAATATTCATAAGGAATCATTTATTGGTCTTCTATCTGTAATTTAATAATACATCCAACTTCAGTTTTGTTTATATGCTGTCAGGCAAATATTCCGTTGTGAGGCCTTGTTTTCTGCTGAGAATGAGCCAAGTTTCTCTCTGCATTTTGATACGTTTCATCTGGGGGCAAAGACACAATTGCGGCTGTTTATGATATCGGACAGCAGTCACAGTTTACATACGTATTCCTCATGCATGTGGATCCACTGTGCTGTGTGTCATAACCCATTTCTAAATTTGATATTATTGATCAGTGGGGCATCAAGATCTTTGAATGTAAAATAAGTTTCATGTGGGAGTCATTTTCTAGCAAAGTTAAAGAAAATGTTCAGTAATGGATTTAACTGGGGAACATTACGTTTTGCATGCTGGTCTTGAAGTTTTGGCAGAGGCCTAGACATGGTAGTCCCTGAGTTTTTAAATCTACACCTACTCCAAGTTTGCCAGGACAGCAGATCCTATAAAATGAATAGAGTAGTGGCCAATTCTCCATTTGTTTGTCATATTTAAAGGAAATTTACCATCATAATCAACCATGATAAACCAGGGGAACTTGCCAATATATCCAGGTACTGTGACTGTGTTAATTATCTTTTTGCTATCCATGGCCTCCTTCCATCTAAAATCAACTTTTAAAATTATGCTAAGAAGGCTATAGGAGGCAATACCAGAGCTCATTCTACTGTAAATTGACAGTTAGAGAATGTTGCATTGTCTCACCCTTCCCCTGCTCAGTGCTTCCCTCTCCATGTTCCTGCTGTATCCTCACAGAAGCACCACACAGAGGGAGGGGGAAGTGCTTAGAGAGCAGGGGAAGGGTGAGACACTGTAACAGCTTGTGAAGACAGAGCATGGGGTAGAACCCCTCAGGCTCATTAGCATAATTTTAGAAGGCATAAGGCCATAGGTAACAAATAAAAGAAGATTACCACATTCATAATTCTTGGATCTGTGAGTAAATGCCCCTGTGTAACGGTACACAGACATGGGACTAGAGTCTCTTTGGGAAGAGTCCGGAAGGAGGAGTCTGTGAACCAGTGGACCCTCTGGACCACCATGGGAGATGATGATGGTACTAGCCGACACCCGGGACCGGACTCTAAGTTGCACCTGGTCTTCACCAGAGCCCGCCGCAAAGCGGGATGGTCTTAATGCGGCGGGGTGCCACCAGGTCGTTTCACGGGTGTGACTAGGCCTGCGGTGGCAGCCAGGGAAACAGGGATGCAAGACAAGATGCAGGCCACAGTCCGAGCCTGAGGTGACAGCAGGAGTACGGCTTGGAAGGATGAGCTGAAACTCACGGCAGACAGCTGGCACACACCCCTGGCAGACAGGAATGGACAGGTCCATGGAGGAGAGCTGGTGGCTTGGAGATGTCTGGGAACACAGGAGCCACCAGTAGTGTCTAGGAATGCTGGAGGCACAGGACACAGGAGCGTCTGGAAATGATGGAGACACGGTTCACAGGAGCTTCTAGAAACGCTGGTAACACAGGAGCGTTTGGAGACTATCTGACCTCTTCTGGAACAGCTTAGGGAAGCTTGGTAGGGAAACCATGGAAGTTCCTCAGGGCACAGAAGATAGGGCTTTCACTTACAGGAACAAAGTTAAAGCAATACTGAAGATCCGGTGAGGCAGGAAGGGAGGTTCCAGATTTTAAGGGTGAGTCAGATTAGTCAGCGCCAATCAGGAGGACATTGGCCCTTTAAGGCTAGGAGAGCTGGCGCACGCCCCCTAGTGAGCGGGGATGCGCGCGGCCTAGTCGGTAAGCATGAGCGTTGGAGAGGTGAGTCTGGGCCGGGGGGTTGCCGAAGATCGTGGGTGCGGCCGTGACACCCTGGTTTTTGATGGATTTTGATGGTAGATTTCTTTTAACACGTTAGCGACCGAGGACAAACTATATCGTCCTTGTGCCGCGATGGGTGTATGGAGAGAGCTCACGAGCTGAGTTTTCTCCATACACAGCGGGTGACGGCTGTATAATACAGCCAACACCCGTGCAGTTACTGCCGCGGTCAGTGCTGGCACCGATCACGGCAGTTAACCTGTTAAGTGCCGCGGTCGAAATCTCCTGTGGCACCTAACTTACCGTTAAATGCCCGCCGCCATCTTGGATGGCCGATCGCCGCCACCTGTAACCTCATCGGAGGGCGGCGATCGGCTGCAATGGCAGCCTAGAGTCTCATTGAGACTTGTAGGCTTGCCATGTGCGATGATTTCTAATAGCCAGGGGAGGGAAGGCTATTAGAAATCATTGTAATATTGGTATATACTGCAATACAGTAGTATTGCAGTATATAGTGTTAGCAATCGGACCCTGCAGAGTTAAATTACCCTGGAGAATCTAAAATAATGGTTAAAAAAAAATTGAAAAAATGAAAAAATAGTAAAAAAAGTAAAAGTTTAAATCACCCCACTTTCCGTAGAACTGATATAAATATAAAGAAACAGTAAAAATCATAAACACATTAGGTATCATTGCGTCCCAAAATGTCCGATCTATCAAAATATATTAGCGATTTTTACCAGCGTTTAACCCTGTTACGGAAATTGAAAATGCTACTTTTTTGCCATTTTGAAAAATATACAAAATTCTATTAAAAGTGATCAAAATCCCATACAGTCCTCAAAATGAAGCATTAAAAAACGTCATCAAAAGTCGCAAAAAAAATTACACCACCGACAGCTCTGTGCACTAAAGTATGAAAAAGTTATTAGTGCCAGAACATGGCAAAATGAAGAATTCAGAAGGTACAGAAGGTTTTAATTTTTTTAAATGTATGATAACATTATAAAACCTATACAGATTTGGTATCCTCGTGATCGTACCGAACCAAAGAATAAAAGAATAGAAAAGACATGTGATTTTGGGTGCTCGGTGAAAGCTGTAAAGTCCTAGCCCACAAGAAAATGGCGCAAATGAGTTTTTTCATCATTGCACTCTGAATTTTTTTCCTGCTTCCCAGTAGACGGCACGGTATAATAAATACTGTCACTATGAAGTGCAATTTGTTATGCAGAAAACAAGCCCAAACACAGCTCTGTACATGGAAAAATAAAAAAGTTATAGATTTTTGAAGGTGGGGAGTGAAAAATGAAAATGCAAAAACGAAAAAGGGCCACGTCCCTAAGGGGTTAAGGGACCTTTGCATCTTGGATAAAGGGTACATGTCAGTGATGGGAAATAACAATTAGACTATGCAATGACATTAGCACTAAACACTAGAAAACAACTAGCACATCCACAGTAAATTCATGTATATAACAAAAAGTGTAAGGTATGTAAATACATTTGCCAAGTAAAGATATGCCATAACTAATTTAAACCTTGTTGCAAATTATTTTTTGTTTCAAAAATGAATATAGGAGGTGAGAGAATAGTAAACTTTGTAATATCACCAGATTTTACCCCATTAAATAACTAGCACCCGCACTTAGGATATGACATGTCTATACCAGAATTCCCATTTTGATTATCTTTATTTTTCATTTATATAATTGCAATCCGAATCTTATTTACAATTTGAAACCAATTATGTACAAGATAACCAAATTCCTAAACCTCAGCCTACATATAATAAAATGAAAAAAAGAGAGGGGAAATATATATACAGGCAGTCCCCTACGTAAGGACACCCGACTTACAGACAACCCATAGTTACAGACAGACCCCTCTGACCTCTGGTGAAGCTCTCTGGATGTTACTATAGTCCCAGATTGCAATGATTAGCTGTAAGGTTTCTGTAATGAAGCGTTATGGATAATACTTGGTCCCATTACAGCAAAAAATGTTTAAACTCCAATTGTCACTTGGGCCAAAAAATTTTTTCGTCTGGATTTACAATTATAAAATATACAGTTTCGACTTGCATACAAATTCAACTTAAGAACAAACCTCTGGACCCTATCTTGTACGTAACCCGGGGACTGCCTGTATATATATATACACACACACACACACACAAATAATAAACTACTTACTACTTTTTTCACAAGTACAATCACAATCATAACCCAACACAAGGGATGTTTTAGATTGAGTGAAGTGAGATGAGGCCAATGCTAGAGGAGTCACACCATCTTGGTTTTGATCCAGCTTGTTTCACCTACCCTTGTTATCTCTTTTGTGTGCGTTTGTCTTTCATCTGTACTGTTTACTTATCTAGGATAGGGAGTTGTTACTTGTGGACTAGCGCAAGTCCAGTAAGTAGGCAGGGACAGAGGTTGTGGGAACCTCGGGGATCACATTACTGTCATAACAATTTCAAATAAAGAGGGAATTTTAGAAATGACATTTCTTACCCTGCTGATTACATTGTGCTGCCCTAAATGTAGCCTTGTAATGTGTCATTACTACTATATTAACCACACACATCATTTGTTGGCATTATAGATAATTTTTATAATAGTAAGAGTGAGGGGATTATGCTGAGCTATAATGCTTTTTGTTAAAAGTAATTATTTGAAATTATAAAAGGAAAACATAACAAAATGTACAATTCTTTTTTATTTTTGCCTTGTTTGCTCATAAAAATAACAAAAAATGTAACATATACTGTCTTTGTTTGGATACCATAAGACCATAATATTTTGCTGAACGTACTCTGAAAAATATCCAAATGAATAAAATGTTGTGCCTTTTTTGAAAAACTTTGGGAACATTTTCTTTGCAATAGTCAGATACAGGCGGTCCCCTACTTAAGAACACTCGACTTACATACGACCCCTAGTTACAAACGGTCCCCTGGATATTGGTAATTTATTGTACTTTAGTCCTAGGCTACAATAATCAGCTGTAACAGTTATCACAGGTGTCTGTAATGAAGCTTTAGTGTTAATATTGAGTCTTATGACAACCCAATATTTTTTAAATCCTAATGTCACAGAGACCAAAAAAGTTCTGGCTGGGATTACAATGATAAAATATACAGTTCCGACTTACATACAAACTCAACTTAAGAACAAACCTACAGACCCTATCTTGTATGTAACCCGGGACTGCCTGTACTTGTACATTTTAATGTAAGGTCTGGCATAGCCATAATCTGCCCCAGTTTTAATAATAATTTGTTGTCACCTCTTTCTCTCTGCATGTGTTAATCTTTCTTTCTTTTTAAGAAAAGAGTCAAGCGCAGGGAAAATTGGACATATACATCAGAACAACATTTTACTGTCTGTTGCTTTACTCAGTATTGCAGTCGTACAATGTGGCTGTTGGATGAGCACTATAGCCTCTGAATACTCTGTTATACTGCTTCCCTGATACCATTGATGTTAATGATAATATACAGTTTTAATTGTGGGTTATTAAAATTTGGGTATCAGCAACTTAATCAGTTAAAAACCAACGTCTTATTATTCTCTTGCTGTGTTTTTGCACTGATTTCAAAGCAATAATGGAGTATGCAGACATTGCCAAACATGTCTTATGTATAATGTTTACATGAAAGCAAACATATTTAATAATTATTATCATACTATTTTGTAATAAGAGTTCATTCCATTTTTTTGTCAGTAGAGGGAGCTGTTCCATGACAATCCTGTAAATCTCAACTAGATGAACATTCTATCAGTTATCATTACTGATTTTCACATGACATATTTAGAGATAAGTGTGTGCCGTGCCACCCCCTCCAATGCTGCCCACCACCCCAGTGTCTTTTTAAATTATAGAAAAAACGGCAGAATCAGGGCCCCCACATTAAAAAAAAAATAAGAATGAAATTTAAGAGACCAATAAGGCCTGCCAACAGTAAATATAGCGCAAATAGAAAAGTATATCCTTCCAGTGAAAACACTACAGTAGATATATACCTGAACACATAGATACCAATAACTATGCTGAGCCTTTAAATATTTACCAAAGAATAAACAGCCCACATAAAAATATCCTGCATATATAAATATACAGGGGGTCCCCTACTTAAGAACACCCGACTTACAGACGACCCCTAGTTACAAACGGACCTCTGGATGTTGTTAATTTACGGTAGTTTAGCCCTAGGCTGCAATAAACAGCTATAACAGTTATCACAAGTTCTGTAATTAAGATTTATTGTTAAAGGGGTATTCTCGTCTGTGCACTCACATTTAGGCTACATTCACACTAACGTATGGAGGACGTATATACGGACGACGTTTAAACGGCCGATATACGTCCTCCATAGACGTCAATGGGCGCACGGCGCCCTACGGGAGTGGTACGGTGCAGCACACGTGCGGCACCGTACCGCTCCATACCCGGAAAAAGATAGGACCTGTCCTATCTTTTCCCATAATACAGCGCCGTGTGCCATTACTTCCTATGGAGAGGGGCGGGGATGAGCTGCGCTCACCTCCTCCTCCTCTCCCCGTGCACTGCCGTTGCCCGCTACGGTACAGTACGGGCAGCAACGGCAGTGTGAATATAGCCTTAGTTTCATTAATCTGCCATATGTAAACATTTCTTCATTTGGATGTTATTAAAAAATAATGTTCCTGTGTGAAGATAATTTCTCATAAATGTAGCCATGTTGTCCCTTAGAAACGAGATAGCTTCCTCGGATACAGCCACCTCTGATGGATTGAGTGCACAAAGAAACAAAAGGTTATTGTATATATAATGTCCGGGAGTTACTATATGTCGCACAGCCGTCCTGTGGTAATGATTGCTGAATCATAGTGGTCCAGCAGGACTCTATAGCGCAAGTCTGGCCACCGCTGCCAGAGTGTGACGTGGTCGTATCCGAGGAAGCTATCTGGTTTCTAAGGGACAACATGACTACATTTATAAGAAATTAGCTTCACACAGGAACATTTTTTTAATTAACATCCAATTGAAGAAATGTTTACATAAGGCAAATGAATGTAATTAAATGTAAATGCCCAGATGGGAATACCCCTTTAATCATGGTTCTTATCACAACCCAACATTTTTAAAATCCAATTGTCACCGAGACCAAAAATATGTGGCTGGGGTTACAATTATAAAATATACAGTTCCGACTTACATACAAATTCAACTTACAAAATAGGATCTGTAGATATTTTCTTATGTAACCCGAGGACTGCCTGTATCCCAAAAAATGAATATCATTTAGGCATAAATTAATATAGGTCAACATCTGCAAAATGTTCTCTCCTTGTTTGCGTGGCTTTCCTCCGGTTTCCTCGCAAACTCCAAAACATACTGGTATGTTAATTAGATTGTGAGTCTCATTGGGGACAGGGACTGATCTGACAAAGCTCTGTGTAGTACTGCAGAATCTGTGTGCGCTATATAAATAAATGCATTATTATTAATTTAGTATCCTGCAAGCATAAATATATAGCAGCAGTAAGTATATAGGTAGCCCAAACCAGCACATGCCCCCAGTGTATATGATAAAGGTAGCCCATATCAGTACCTGCCAGCAGTATATTAGTAGCCCAGCACATCCCCAACTGTATAGGTGCCCCATGCCAGCACATGCCTCCAGTATATAGGTAACCCATGCCCACAGTATATAGGTAGTTCATGCCAGCCAAATTCCCAAGTATATAGTTATTCCTTGCCCCAGTATATAGATAGATCATGCCCCAAATATAGGTAGCCCCTGCCCCCAGTATATCAGTAGCCTATTCCAGCCTCTACCTCCGGAATATAGGTAGGCCATTCCCCCAGTTTATAGGAAGCCCATGCCCCCAGTATGTATGTAGCCCATGCTACAGTATATAGCCTGACCATAACCCTCGTATATAGCCAGCTCATGCCCCCAGTATATAGCCAGTCCATGCCCCCATTAGATATGCAGCAAAACAAAAACAAAAATGTAAAACATCAATACTCACCTACCTGCATTCCCTGCAGCCTGGCTGATGGATGCTGGAACCCTCTCTATGATCCAGGTGGCGCTGTCGCCAGAGCAATGACATCGGGCTGGCTTGGTCACATAGAGGGTGCAGGCAGCTGTTGCATTGCTGATTGCATCCATTAATTACCAGTATATACATATTAATAACACATATACAGTTGATTGCTAGTGAGTGCTGTAACTTCGCTACCCTAGAGTAGAAACCAAGGGTAGATTGCCCGCCCTTGCCTAACCCTTGTCCCAACCCTGGTACATGCCATGGCAAAACCTGATCCCTTAATTGTGCCAAGGCTCTGCTGGTGACACATGAATAACAGTGGGTGCAGTTAAAATGTCTTTCACTTGAAGGTCTGTGATGTCCTCTTCGTTGATCACATGGCTGCTTTGCAGCTCTGACTCAAGGCATACAGCTGTGTGGGACTAACAAGATGTGACCCACAAAGAGAGATCAGTGATTGGTGCTGCTCATTGGTGCAAGGGATTGGGTAAAGGTGCTCAATCACTCCGAACCTCATCTGTTGCTCTGGATTTTGATGCTGATTGTATTCATTGGCAGCTGTACTCACTGCTCCGGAAGCCACTTTTCTTGGGGTCCTGATGCTTGTGCATACAACCAGCAACAGTACACAGAGCAGAAATGCAGTGTAAGCAGGGGGAGAAGAGGAGTATAAAATATTTTTTTCTGTCTCCAGGGTTATTAAGGGGGCTCTAGGGGTCTCCAGTAATATTTGGAATGTTCTGGAAGGTCTCCAGTATTATTAGGGGGCTTGTGGGGGTCCTTAACATTATTATGGTGCCTCTGGGGGTTTCTACTCCAGTATTAATAGGGGGCCTCTGAGGGGACTCCAGTATAATTAGGCAGGCTCTGGGGGGCTACAGTATTATTAGAGGAATCATGGGGTCTCCAGTATTATTTGGGGGGCTCATGGGTTTCTCCAGTATTATGTGGGGGGTTCCAGTGTTGTAAGGTGGGCTCTAGCATGCTCCGGTATTATTAGAGGAATCATGGGGTCTCCAGTATTATTTTGGAATCAAACCAATTGTTGCAGAAAATGCATAAAGGCTAGGTGACACATAGTGCCCCTCCCTTCAACACGTAATAACAAACTTCATCACAGAATATCCAAACCACGGGCGAATGGCGAATCATGCAGTCTCTGGTATATTGGGGGTTCATGAGTGTCTCCAGTATTATTTGGGAGCTCTGGGGGCCCTTCTACAATTAAGGGGCTCTTGGAGCTTGGGGCCAATCTTATTAGTTGGCTTTGGGGGATTTCCGAGTATAAAGGGTCTTTGGGGATTCACGTGTTATAAGGAGCCTCAGCATGTCAGGGGCACTTGGGTCTCAAGCATGGCCAGCTCCAGGTTCACTAGGCCCTGGGCGACAGGGGTCCTTTTCCAGTAAACTAATTTGGCACGCATGAAAAACGACCAAAAACGAAAGTCTCCAAATATTGACCTCATAGGTATTGCATACAGGTAGCTCCTCAAAGGTATATTACATACAGTCCCTCAGTTTTATTAAATACAGCCCATGGATTAATTATATACGTCTCTCAAGTTTTCAGTATATACAGCCATTTTTGCATCACAATCACACCATCACACTCACACCAAGTGGCATCTTTAATTTTTGGTCTAGGAGCGTGGTGAGAGCTTTTTTTTGCGGAACATAAAGCGTTACAACAGTACCATTTTCACTTTGTCACTTTTTATGTGTTTTTTTTTTTATGTACAGCTGATCTTTATGGTGTATTAGTTTACTTAGATTATTGTTTTTGTACCAGTATTACACGGGACGGGGTGATAGCATATATGTGCTTGGGGCATTGGTATAATTAGTAGTTAATATTTATTAAAAAATATATTAATCATTGATTGCTTGTTCATATCATAACCCTGCAACACTGACATATTGCACAGAGTACATCAACTGTTCATAGTGTTAGTGAGAGGACCTTACAGGCATTTACTATGAAGAGCCCTGGGGTCAGATTGTGATGATCGGCACTCCCCAGTAGTACATGAAATGCAGCGACTAACTGGGACCGGTTAGAGGGCCGACAGACATGCAGGAAGCGCAGCTTTCGGGAATTTCTGTCAGCTCCATAGAGATTAATGGAGCAAAGCGTTCATGCTTGGCCATCTGCTCCATTAGTCTGACGGAGCGTCGAAGGGTCTGACGGATGTACGTGGGACTCAATCGGACCCCTCGTTTTTGTGATTTGTGGGGGTCTCAGCCCTGAAACCCCAACTGATCAGCAAATTAAGCCCTATCCCGTGGATAGGGCCTAACTTTTCTTCATGGGAAATCTCCTTTAACTGCTGTGATTCATGCCAGAACCAATTGCAAAAGTTAATGACAGGTGTTTTCTGTATAAAACAGCTTATATCTGCCCTGTGCATACGACTTATGGTATGTAGTCATATGGCGGTAAGGAACTAGAAGGCGAAGCTCAAATTCCATTAACTCCTCACGACTTGTATCAACATTTTTCGGCCTGATTAACAATCCATGGTGCACATAATTCTTAGGCAACTACTTCAACAGTCAATTGTTACATTACATAAAAATATAAAAGCATCGCAAATGTCTGCTCTATCAAACTATATATGGTTATCTCGGCATGAAACCCAGTAACACAAAATAGCGCCCAACTGTTCGAAAGCCGCTTTTTTGACATTAAAAAGTTAATAACAGGATCAGACAGGTCCTAAATACTGTCCCCAAATGGTAGCAAGAAAAACGCGCTCATCGCCGCAAAATTTAATCCCACACATCTCCACCTACCGAGTATGAAAAATTATTTGACGTCAAATATAGCGAAAAGGAATTATTTGTTACATGTTTTACATTTTTTAAATGTAGTTAAATACAAATACCTTGATAACTTGTGTATGCCCCGGAATCGTTTTACGTGACAGTCAAGTCATCAGAAGAAATTAGACCTTTGCGAGCCATAGTTGACAGCTGAAGAACCAAGCCGGCAGAAATGGCACCAATTTTGTAATTTTTTTCACTATTTTTATGGCCTTTGGATTTAATTCCCGCTCTCCCAGTAACACGACAGCGTGGAATATTAACATACTGTCACTATGAAGTGCAATTTGTATGCAGAAATGAGTGCTCCACACGCTCGCTAATGGAAAAAATAAAAAGGTATAATTTTTGAATGTGGGGAGTGAAAAATGGAAATACAAAAAATGAAAAAGGGCCCAGTTTTTAAGGATGATAACAACAAAGATCTTAGTGACAACCTTTAGTGATCCCACAATCATTCTTCCCCTTAAATAGAAATTGATAATTGAGTGCCCAAGCCCTCCTAATAGTAATCTAGATTAGTTTTCATGTGAAATAGTGAGTCACTCCCAGCCCCAGTCAGTTGCCCCCTCCCCAACACCACATACACTTGAAGTCTCACAGGATAATAACTCTGCGCCTGCTTATGTTATGTTTTTGTAATAATCACCTTGTCCCTGCTGCTGTTAAACCGGCGGCTGATCCTCTGGCCGCCCTCATGCGTAAATCTCCCAATGGGGTTCCAGGAAATTGGCAATTCACCTGCAGAGGGCCCACAGCTCGGACACGCAGCATGCAGTCAATGCTGACACTCTCCACGCATACACAGGTCACGCACTGAGTCAAGCATTGACCTGTGTGCGTTGACATACAGGAACCAGCGCCGCATAGTCCCAAGGCCAGTCCCCCCCTGCTAGAGGGGAAGCGAACTCTTCAGCCAGCGTACGGAGAGTAGACAGCACTCAGGTACTGTCTATAGATACGCAGGGGTGGGTCCACATATCGGGACTGGCTGCATGTCACTGGCCTATTTCGCACAATTGGCAGCGCTATGGCTGATCTGACAGGAGCCCTCGGTGCCAGTGTGCGCCCCGATGCAAATACAGCAACAGGGACCGAATAAGAAGCCGTTACCATAATAATTGCGTGCCAGACGCTGTTCAAGCTTGGGGGGGGGGGCAATATGGCCTATAAGAGCCCTGCTCTTCTGTGACCGATTCCCTGTCATGGCAGTGCTGAGAGAACTACTCCGGAAAGTGCTGGCCCTGTAACAATACGTGATGTGGCCGTCACTTCCATAGTGCTGGGCATCCCCCCTTCCTGGTCTCCAAAAGAAATACTTTACTTGTCACCTACGATGCAGCACATAAGAATTATACAATGTCCTGCATGAATGCACGAGGCCAGCTTACTTGTAGCACACCCTCGCTAAAGGTCCGCATGCATTGTATGCGGAGCACTGGCCGACAAGAGCCACCCACCCGGGACTTTTATAATTCTATAAATCACGTGCCTGGTTGGGGGGGTTTCTTACTGGACCTCGTACTGGACAGTGGGGGGTTGGGGCTCAAGTATGGGTGGTTCGATACAAGGACCTGCCCTCTGTGTACTTGTAACTGACACACAATACAGAGTCGCGTATAGTGCCGCTTGTGGGCCTTTTATTTTGCCAAGAAGGGAGAAACCTCTCTAGATTTGCGTACATGCCGCATGCTGCATAATGTGCGGGAAGCGGGAGCCACTTGTAAACAAGGTAGTGCGGTCATAGCAATGTCCAGGTAGATGGTAGTAGCCGGCCAGCATGGGGATGCACAACTCCAAAGCCCTGTGAACCACCAGGACAGAAGGGGGGGCGCATGTCTGGGGGCAACTATTAGTGGAGATCCCTTCACTCACATAGCTCGAGACTTAGACTATAACCCTGATGAACATTGCTCACAATGTTGGGCATGGGGGTATATGCCTGGCAAAAGTGGCACTAAAGTGACAATAGTGGCCGACTCGTAAAAACAGATAAACGGGGGTCACCTCTGGGTGGCATGTGGGTTGTCGTGTAACGGGCAACAACTCAGGAGAGACATCTGCTCTTGGACCAGGCCGTGACATCAGGGGGGTGACGTTGCTGTCTGTGCTCCAGTAGTCCATGATGGAAGGCTTCTACGATGCCCCAATGAAGAAGTGATTCACGGGTGCACCCGCGACCCTGTCTCGGAAGCGGAAGTGCACCCGTGCCTCTCAAAGTCCGGTGGCGCCGGCTTCATTCGACCTCCTCCAGCTCAGCGGCGTCTCCTCAGGCTGCCAGCGGCTTGTCTCTCTGAGGAGCAAACGCAGCCGGCTCGCTAAGATTTAAGGGTCAGAGCGAGCCAAATAATTGTGAGTGGCTGATTTAAATTACCAGAACCCTCTGGTGCTCTTGCGATATCTTGAAACTCCCTTAAGAGAAAGCCCTAGATCTCCATGCGTTCCTGGTTCCTGGAAGAGCCTGGGCTTCGCTCATGGCGGCGAGATCTGTCCGATGCAGAATCGTTCCGTAAGGATGTACCTGGTTGTTGCCAGTCTGTTCCTAGGTGGTCACTATGTTCCTGTGTGCGTACGTTCCTGTGTCTCCGGTCGGTTGGTCGCCGTCCTTGTTAGAAAACCTGGCTGGCCTAGTGGGCAGCTTCCTGCTGTGGGCATCCAATTCCTAGACGGCACGTCGTCACTGTGCGTCCTGTTCTGTGTGCGCGTTCCCGCTTGTCGCGCCGTCGACTCCTGATGTGGTCAGTGTTCCGTGTCCGCGTGTGCCCTTCCTGTGCTAGTCCTGCACCGATGTTGCCTGCCTCACGTCTATCCCCCGGTCACCGTGTACAGGACTGTCTCCTGTATACTACTACTTGCAGCCACTGCACGCTGGTCGCACCTTGTGGAATGACCTGGTGTTCACCGCCTCCGGAAGTCGCACACGCCTTTGTCGGGTGGCTCTGGGATGAACCGGATCGCCACTTAGACTCCGTGTGCAGGTCAGGCTCGTACCACCTCCCATGTGTGTCCAAAGGTCTTACAGAAACTCCCAGTCCTGGACAAGTATTTGTCCCAAATATTACTGCATCTCTGCGCACGTGACAGGATCCACCGTAGGAGTTGGTGCAAGAAATGGAAGTGGGGCTATATGCTTGTGCAGCAACTAGGTTTGTCTAGAATACAATAATTCACAGTCCTCCAAAAAAAACACTTTAAAAAAGTCCCCCAGCTGCTGGACCCTGGCCGTGTCAAAATTGAATTCCAGGGTGGCCAAAAAGTGGCCGGACATGAGGGTATAATTAATATGGGGCACCCATAGCGGGTCAGTGGAAGCCCCAGAGCTTCTCCTGCAGGCAAGTCAGCACTGAATCAAATACGCAGAAGTCACCTGGAACCCTTACGGCAAGCCTTCTTGGGGGGCCGTCAGGTCACTGAAGATGGAGAGAGGGTATGATAGGTAAAAGGGGGACATAATCCCCACAAGACTGACTGCCGTGTCAGTAGGCAAGCATTTGTAGACTCACCACGATAATACGTCTTTGAGACAGTTGCACCAACAAAATAAGAAGGCGCACAAGAAAAAAAAAAAAGAGAAGTTACACCAGAAAAATAGATGATGTGCACCCAATACACGGATAAACGTCTATCAGGCACACAAAAAAATTATTTAATGCGCCCCAAACCACAGGACAAGCTGCACAGTTGGCACACACAAAAAGAAGCGCACCAACTACACGGACAGTGCCACAGTTGGCACACACAAAAAATAATGCGCACAAACTACACATACAAGCCACAGATGGCACACAACAAAAAAAAAGAGAATGCACGCCCAAACTACAGGGACATGCCACACACAAAATAGATAAGTGCACCGACTTACAGGTACACCTATGGCGCTCTGGAAAAAATATTACAGGCACCCAAAAAAAAAACCTATGTGCACCGTGCAAAAAAAGGCGCTACAAATGCCCTGGCTTCCCCTAAGACAAACTAACTACCGCTAAAGATACGGTGCAGCGCTATTCACACGGCGCACTGTGAAAAGTGCGTTAGTGCAGAACAACGCTAACACAGCACACTGCAAGTGTTTGGGCTCCGAGGAAGACAGACAAAAATGGAAGACAAGTGTGATCACACAATGTGAGCACACAGGGGACACACAGGACACAGGAAAAAACAGATCGCGGATAGGGATTTATAGGAACAATGGATCAGATAGGGATCCAGAATAGTGTATAATGCAAATGTGTATTTTGATGACACAGTAACGCTCTATTCCTCTCTCCAGCAATACCAAACACCATGGTGCCGCTGGAGGAAGTGGAAGAGCTTAAACCACTTTTTTTTTAGCCCAAAAACGCTGCAATAGGCCAGTCAAGTTTGACTGGCCAATTGCAGCGATCGGTGGGCGGGACGTTTGATTTGTCGGGTGACGTCGACAGGAACTCCTCCTGCCTCGTCACCCATGTCCCATCCCGATTTTTATATACAACTTTCTATTGCCGATTGTAACTTAAAGAGGGATATCTCCGGTTTTGTTAGGCATCCATACAGCATATTTAAAAAGAGACTCTCCTGTTTATCCCCTTTGGGACTCAGCATTTTGGCCTTTAGGGCAGTGGCCCTATTTTTTAAATCTAACCCGTGTCACTATAAGTGCTTAAAGCTTTGGAACGCTAAAATATATAAAATTTGGACATTGTTTCTCGTGAACACAAATGATAGAAAAATTTGTTAATTTTCAAAGTTCGAAATCTCTACTTGAAACAGATGTCATAGCACCCAAATAAATTCATAACTTACATTCTAATGTTGTTTATGTTGGAAGGTTTTTAAGATTCACATATTTTATTAGATGTTTGAGGCTCAGAATTGGGAGCCATTTTTCAATTTTTTTGGGAAAATCACCAAAACCCTTATTGATGGACCTGCTCAACTTCTAATGACCTGAGAGGCCTAAATAAGTGGAGGCTCGAAATTACCCCATTATGGAAACTACACACCTCAACGTATGAAAAACACTTTTAAGAAGTTGTTAACCTTTAGGTGTTTATAGGGGTTTTAAAAAAAATGGAGGTGTGGTCTACAAAAGTGTATATTTTTGAGAATAATCATTTTGGGTGAAAATTAACACTGAAAATGGATTAAATGAAAAAAGGCTCCACAAAGTGATACCCAATTTCTCCGAGTACATCGATCTTATATTGTGTGGTAAATTCTGTATGCGTGCACAGTCGGGCATTGAATGGAAGGAGCACGGTTCAGAGCAGATTTACATATATTGTAAAGGCTATCATTTTTTTTCTTTTTTAATGTGGACCTAAAGCGGCTATTTTTTTGCCACGTGAGATGCACTTTTCTGATACACAATTTTGGGGTATCTTTAGCTAATCAGTGAGTTTTATAACTGTTGTTGGTGGAGGAAATGAAATCATCAATTTTTAGGAGTTTTTAGGAAGTTATTTGGGACGTTTACCAGACCAAAAAATAGTATACAGGAATTCCCCGGTTACATACAGGATAAGGTCATGGAGGTTGTTCTTAAGTTGAATTTGTATGCAAGTCGTCGACTGGATATTTTATAATTTAGCTCTAGGCAATTTTTTAAATTCTTTTCGAGCATTTAAAGAGTATTAATTAAACATATCTTTTTTCTGAGCGGTTTTTGGGGTGTTTTTTACAGGGTTCACGTGCGGGTCCAATAACAATTCTGTTTACTATGCGATTGTCAAGGATCAGCAACACCAAATATGTGGGGTTTTGTGTTTTTATAAATTTTACTGAATAAAACCTCATTTGAGAAAATCTTATTCATTTTAGCATCACATCTTTTTCAAAAGCATAACTTTTTTTATTTTTCTGGCTGACGATATGGTTAGGCTTATGTTTGCGAGACCAGTTTGTTTCTTTAGTGGTTCTATTTTAGAGTGCGTAATATTCTTTTAAAGGTATAATTAATTTATTTCTCGGCATTAACCGTGTGGGCCAGTAACGATTCTATTTATCTTATACAGATTGTATGGAAAATAAACATTTTAGGGGCTTATATTTGTTTTTTTTTATTTATTCTACATGTTTAAACTTTACTTTTTACTATGCTATGATCACTGGTTCCAGTACACATACACTGCTCTACAATACCAATTAATTGTGATGATTCAGACCCTCAATGAGCATTTTCAAGCTTGAAAATATCTCCATTGAGGGCTGAAACGTCACACCTTCCACATTGGTGTAAACACCTAGCTTTTTCCAGGAGTGCTGCTCATTCTCTTTATTGCTAATGCTTTTCCAGAGATTTCATCATTTAAAGAAGTGCATAGCAAACGTCAAAATGTACCTGGTCTTTTGGCACCAATGCCCATCGGTCCTGAAGGTTAAGATTTGAATTTTGTAGGTATTCAAACATTTAGGTGAGCATACTACCCAAAGAATAAAGTGGGGGTGGTCATTAGACGCTCCGTGGCAAGCCATAAAAAAATGATGCAACTTAATTTTTGGTACTGCATTTGGAATGTTTTTCCTGTTCCTAGAACATTGCATGGATTTAATTTTTTGAAATTTGGAAGTACAATTGTCCTGCAATTACAATCCCTTTACAGCTCTTAAAGCGAATCTGTCACGGGAATGTAATTTTCGCATCAGTGACAGGCTATAATAGCCACTTAACCTTTTACGCATTTCTAATATCTTCATTCAATTTATAAAACTTTATTTCACATTACTGTTCCCTGCCAGAACAGCATGTAGTTCGTCCTTGGCAGGCAGCTGCAGGCAGCCTTTATCTCAGTTTTCCATGCTCTTCCCCCTACCCCACTTGCTCACTCAAGCTCATCTCTCCTGTCAGTGCATTGAGCAGTCAGGAGAGGGCAGAGGGAGGGGAGATGGATGAGTGAGGAGAGGA
Source organism: Engystomops pustulosus (assembly GCA_019512145.1). Taxonomy (NCBI): domain Eukaryota; kingdom Metazoa; phylum Chordata; class Amphibia; order Anura; family Leptodactylidae; genus Engystomops; species Engystomops pustulosus. The sequence goes on from CM033643.1 coordinate 132,072,326, forward strand.
AGAATGCATACTGGAGCGGAGACACAGGCTGCTGCCTCATCCCTCAAGACTCACCAAGCCTGCTGGACAGGCCAGTTAATGTGAAAGAGTTCTTAAAGTAGTGTCAGTACTCACTACTTGGTACAGGCTTGCTTTAAAAAGCCATTTTTGTTTGGTTTTTAATAGCATGCTGAAGTTTATTCCAAAATGCCAGATTTGCCAGTGGGACAGCCATGTTTCAGGGACAGAGAATGTCACACATGTCTAAATTGCATTGATTAGAGCTAGATCACTTACACATGTCTGTGTAGGTAAACTAATATGTGTTCTGCATAATAATTTGAAGATCCAGAAAATATTATCCATGGAAACTAGAACACTTGCTCTCAGCGACTTCTGATAAATCTTCTCCTAATGAACAGTGCTGTAACACTTCATGAGAGACATCTTAACAAAAAATATATAAATAGCATAACAATAGTGCAGCTTTCTTTTGACTTACACCGCAGAAAGATAAAGAGAAATTACTAAAGTTTACAGTGTAATAATAAAAAGAACACAGAACATTTTATTTAATTAAGTTATTACAAAGTGACTATTCTCAGCACTATTGATAATAAAAAAATGAATAATGAAAAAAACAAAATAGCAAAAAGTTAAAATACGTTTTTAAAGGGAACCTGTCAGGAGGATATGTTCCCACCAACTGTTAACCAGGACAATCACAGATCGAAGTGATGTTCTTCTCTATCTCTGGATTTCAGCATCGTACAAATGTCCTCTTACAGGGGCTGAGAAAAGCCAGCCCCCCTTTCATGTATATGTTCCATAGGACAGTACATTGTAAGCCACCTTCAGCAGTGTCACCTGGACTTGTGATAATGTAGCTGACCTCAGTGAAGCACAAGGGGACATTCCAGCATAACTCCCTGCCCTTGTGACTCCTCAATAGTCATTTGTGAATAACAGCAATAAAGGTTACAATTTCTATGTAATGCTGCCAGTTCTCACAGAATGTCACATCACTGGATCACTGATCTGAATAATAGGTTGTGGTAAGTAACTCCTCATGAAGGTTCTAATTTTTTACAGTCCACATGTGAGACTATAGAGGTTTGGAAGAAGAGATCATGAGTAATCTTTGTCTTGTTAATCTGTTTGTTTTTAATAAAAAATTGGGGGTTTTTTGCCGCCAGGCGCCAAAGAACATGTGCACAAAATAAGGGGGGGGGGAGAGTTTTCTTGTGGGGGGGTTGTGTGATGGAGTTGCAGCGTCAGGCCCAGCGCTGGATGTGAATCCAGATGTGAATATGCGGCAAAGAGAAGAAAATGCGGGGTCAAGTGTTAGACGCGCTCGTCCAAAGTACAGTATTAAGGGTTTTATTAGAATTATGACAACGCGTTTAACACCGTAATGGCGTCTTCACAGGTCAAAAATGCAGGGGATCCTGTGTTAAGTGGCAGATTCTGTGCTGCCTAAATGACCAAAACGTCAGCAGAGAGATGGCTGCGTGTGCATCTGACGCGGGATGAACCTGGTTTTAATAAATACTGACTTGTACCTGGACCACGCAAAGGAGTTTGAGATTATTTTGTGTCCTAAAACTTGTAAGGATATTTAGAACAACAAGTCACATACTGCTGTCCTCTTTCCATCCCTGGAAAAAACAGTGTAAAAATACACACATTCTAACATACAAGAGATTATAAAAATATACTGTCTATATTACTAATATGAATGCATGTTCCGTACATAAACAACTTAAATTTTTAAAGACTGGCTATGTGGGCTCTAGCATTTTGCCAATCTATTAACCTTTGAAAATTGACCCAAAAACACAGCTAAACCAGAGGTTCACCTTCCGCACCCAATCCAAATTAATGTTCCCTCCCTTTGTTCATTGTATTTCACTTGTACTTTACATAATGTTTATTAATTGTCTAAATCTTACAATGTGATAAATGTGACCGGCAGCTCTAGTTTTATTTGTAATAATTGTATACTTGCCACCTGTTGTTAAATTAAGTAAAACTTAATGAAAAAAAGATTACTTAGCATGAAATAGACTAGGTGACTAGTGCTTGTGGCCCCATTTACATTATTGTCTAAGTGATACTATGAATATTCATAAGGAATCATTTATTGGTCTTCTATCGTAATTTAATATCATCAAACTTCAGTTTGTTTATATGCTGTCAGGCAAATATTCCGTTGTGAGGCCTTGTTTTCTGCTGAGAATGAGCCAAGTTTCTCTCTGCATTTGATCGTTTCTATGGGGGCAAAGACACAATTGCGGACTTTATGATATCGACAGCAGTCACAGTTTGACTACGTATTCCTCATGCCTGTGGGATCCACTGTGCTTGTGTGTCATAACCCATTTCTAATTGATTTATTGATCAGTGGGGCATCAAGATCTTTAATGTAAAATAAGTTTCATGGGGAGTCATTTTCTAGCAAAGTTAAAGGATGTCACGTAATGGATAACTGGGGGACATTACGTTTGCATGCTGGTCTTGAAGTTTTTGCCGTGGCCTAGACATGGTAGTCCTGAGTTTTTATCTACACCTACTCCAAGTTTGCCAACTTCCAGGACAGCAGATCTATAAATGAATAGAGTAGTGGCCAATTCTCCATTTGTTTGTCATATTTAAAGGAAATTTACCATCATAATCAACCATGATAAACCGGGAACTTGCCAATAATCCAGGTACTGTGACTGTGTGTAATTATCTTTTGTATCCATGGCCTCCTTCCATCTAAGATCACTTTTAAAATTATACTAAGAAGGCTATAGGAGGCAATACCAGAGCTCACTTCTACTGTAAAATTGACCAGTTAGAGAATGTTGCATGTCTCACCCTTCCCCTGCTCAGTGCTTCCTCTCCATGTTCCTGCGTATCCTCACAGAAGCACCACACAGAGGAGGGGAAGGCTTAGAGACAGGGGAAGGGTGAGACACTGTAACAGCTTGTGAAGACAGAGCATGGGTAGTGAACCCCTCAGGCTCATTAGCATAATTTTAGAAGGCATAAGGCCATAGGTAACAATAAAAGAAGATACCACATTCATAATTCTTGGATCTGTGAGTAAATGCCCCTGTTGTAACGGTACACAGACATGGGATACGAGGTCTCTTTGGAAGAGTCCGAAGGAGGAGTCTGTGAACCAGTGGACCCTTGGACACCATGGGAGATGATGATGGTACTAGCCGACACCGGGACCGACTCTAAGTGCACTGGTCTTCACCAGAGCCCGCCGCAAAGCGGGATGGTCTTAATGCAGCGGGTGCCACCAGGTTGTTTCACGGGTGGACTAGGCCCGCGATGGCAGCCAGGAAACAGGATGCAAGACAGATGCAGGCCACAGTCCGAGCCTGAGGTGACAGCAGGAGTACGGCTTGGAAGGATGAGCTGAAACTCGCGGCAGACGTGGCACACACACCCTGGCAGACAGGAATGGACAGGTCCATGGAGGAGCGGTGGGCTTGGAGATGTCTGGGAACACAGGAGCCACCAGTAGTGTCTAGAATGCTGGAGGCACAGGACACAGGAGCGTCTGAAATGATGGAGACACGGTTCACAGGAGCTTCTAGAAACGCTGGTAACACAGGAGCGTTTGGAGACTATCTGACCTCTTCTGGAACAGCTTAGGGAAGCTTGGTAGGGAAACCCTGGAAGTTCCTCAGGGCACAGAAGATAGGGCTTCACTTACAGGAACAAAGTTAAAGCAATACTGAAGATCCGGTGAGGCAGGAAGGGAGGTTCCAGATTAAAGGGTGAGTCAGATTAGTCAGCGCCAATCAGGAGGACATTGGCCCTTTAAGGCTAGGAGAGCTGGCGCACGCCCCTAGTGAGCGGGGATGCGCGCGGCCTAGTGGTAAGCATGAGGTTGGAGAGGAGTCTGGGCGGGGGGTTGCCGAAGATCGTGGGTGCGGCCGTGAACACCGGTTTTGATGGATTTTGATGGTAGATTTCTTTTACACTGTAGCGACCGAGGACAAACTATATCGTCCTGTGCCGCGATGGGTTATGGAGAGAGCTCACGAGCTGAGTTTCTCCCATACAACAGCGGGTGAAGGCTTGTATAATACAGCCACACACCCGTGCAGTTACTGCCACGGTCAGTGCTGGCACCGATCACGGCAGTTAACCTGTTAAGTGCCGCGGTCGAAATCTCCTGTGGCACCTAATTACCGTTAAATGCCCGCCGCCATTTGGATGGCCGAGCGCGCCACCTGTAACCTCATCGGAGGGCGGCGATCGGTGCAATGGCAGCCTAGAGTCTCATTGAGACTTGTAGGCTTGCCATGTGCGATGATTTCTAATAGCACGGGGAGGGCAGGCTATTAGAAAATCATTGTAATATTGGTATATACTGCAATACAGTAGTGTTGCAGTATTAGTATTAGCAATCGGACTGCAGAGTTAAATTACCCTGAGGATCTAAAATATGGTTAAAAAAAAATTGAAAAAATGAAAAAATAGTAAAAAAGTAAAAGTTTAAATCACCCCACTTTCGTAGAACTGATATAAATATAAAGAAACAGTTAAAATCATAAACACATGGTATCATTGCGTCCCAAAAAGTCGATCTATCAAAATATATTAGCGATTTTTACCAGCGTTTAACCCCGTTACGGAAATTGGCGCCCCAAAATCGAAAATGCAACTTTTTGCCCTTTGAAAAAATACAAAATTCTATTAAAAGTGGCAAAATCCCATACAGTCCCAAATGAAGCATTAAAAAACGTCATCAAAAGTCGCCAAAAAAATTACACACCCGACAGCTCTGTGCACTAAAGTATGAAAAGTATTAGTGCAGAAACTGGCAAATGAAGAATTCGAAAGGTAGAAGGTTTTAATTTTTTAATGTATGAAACATTATAAACCTATACGATTTGGTATCCTTGTGATCGTAACGAACCAAAGAATAAAAGAAAAAAAGACATGTGATTTTGGGTGCTCGGTGAAAGCTTGTAAAGTCCTAGCCCACAAGAAAATGCGCAAATGAGTTTTTTCATCATCTTGCACTCGATTTTTTTCCTGCTTCCCAGTAGACGGCACGGTATATAAATTCTGTCAATATGAAGTGCAATTTGTTATCAGAAAACAAGCCCAAACACAGCTTCTGTACATGGAAAAATAAAAAGTTAAAGACTTTGAAGGTGGGAAGTGAAAAATGAAAATGCAAAAACGAAAAAGGGCCACGTCCTATGGGTTAAGGGACCTTTGCCTCTTGGAAAGGGTACATGTCAGTGATGGGAAATAACAATTAGACTATGCAATGACATTAGCACTAAACACTAGAAAACAACATGCACATCCACAGTAATTATGTATATACAAAAACTGTAAGGTATGTAAATACATTTGCCAAGTAAAGATATACCATAACTAATTTTAACCTGTTGCAAATTATTTTTGTTTCAAAAATGAATAGGAGGTGAGAGAATAGTAAACTTTGTAATATCACCAATTTACCATCAAATAACTAGCACCCGCACTTAGGATTGACATGTCTATACCAGAATTCCATTTTGATTATCTTTATTTTCATTATATAATTGCAATCCAAATCTTATTTACAATTTGAAACCAATTATGTACAAGATAACCAAATTCCTAAAAATTCCTAAACCTCAGCCTACATATAATAAAATGAAAAAAAGAGAGGGGATATATATATATACACAAATAATAAACTACTTACTACTTTTTTCACAAGTACAATCACAATCATAACCCCACACAAGGGGTGTTTAGATTGAGTGAAGTGAGATGAGCCAATGCTAGAGGAGTCACACCATCTTGGTTTTGATCCAGCTTGTTTCACCTACCCTTGTTATCTCTTTGTGTGCGTTTTCTTTCATCTGTACTGTTTACTTATCTAGGATAGGGAGTTGTTACTTGTGGACTAGCGCAAGTCCAGGAAGTAGGCAGGGACAGAGGTTGTGGGCACTCGGGGATCACATTACTGTCATAACAATTTCAATAAAGAGGGAATTTAGAAATGACATTTCTTACCCTGCTGATTACATTGTGCTGCCCTAAATGTAGCCTTGTATGTGTCATTACTACTATATTAAGTGTAAAATTAACCACACACATTTTGTTGCATATAGATAATTTTATAATGTAAGAGTGTGAGGGATTATGCCTGAGCTATCATGCTTTTGTTAAAAGTAATTTGAAAATAAAGGAAAAACATAACAAAATTACCATTCTTTCTTATTTTTGCCTTGTTTGCTCATAAAAATAACAAAAAATGAACCATATACTGTCTTTTTTGGATACCATAGACCTAATATTTTGCTGAACGTACTCTGAAAATATCCAAATGAAATAAAATGTTGTGCCCTTTTTCAAAACTTTGGGAACATTTCTTTGCAATAGTCAGATACAGGCGGTCCCCTACTTAAGAACACTCGACTGTAATACACCCTAGTTACAAGGTCCCTGTGGATATTGGTAATTTATTGTACTTTAGTCCTAGGCTACAATAATCAGCTTATAACAGTTATCAAAGTGTCTGTAATGAAGCTTTAGTGTTAATATTGTATCTTATGACAAACCCAATATTTTTTAATCCATATGTCACAGAGACCAAAAAAGTTCTGGCAGAGATTACAAGGATAAAAATATACAGTTCCGACTTACATACAAACTCAACTTAAGAACAAACCTACGACCCTATCTTGTATGTAACCCGGGATGCCTGTGTACTTGTACATTTTAGTAAGCGTTCTGGATAGCCAATAATCGCCCCAGTTTTAATAATAATTTGTTGTCACCTCTTCTCTCTTGCATGTGTTAATTTTTTTCTTTTTAAGAAAAGAGTCAAGCGCAGGGAAAATTGGCACATATATATCAGACAACATTTACTGTCTGTGCTTTACTCAGTATTGCAGTCGACAATGTGGCGTGGATGAGCACTATAGTCCTTAATACTCTGTTATATGCTTCCTGTACCATTGATGTTAATGATATATACAGTTTTAATTGTGGGTTATTAAAATTTGGGTATCAGCAAACTAATCAGTAAAACCAAACGTCTTATTCCTCTGCTGTGTTTTTGCACTGATTTCAAGCAAAAGGAGTATGCGACATTGCCAAACATGTCTTATGTATATGTTTACTGAAAGCGAATAAAATTTAATAAATTATCATAATATTTTGTAATAAGAGTTCATCCATTTTTTGTCAGTAGAGGGAGCTGTTCCATGACATCCTGTAAATTCCACTAGATGAACCTCTATCAGTTATCATTACGATTTTCAACAGATATTAGAGAGATAGTGTGTGCGGCCACCCCCCCTCACCAATCGTGCCCACCACCCCAGTGTCTTTTTAATTATAGAAAAACGGCAGAATCAGGGCCCCCACATTAAAACAAAAAAAATAAGAATGAAATTTAAGAGACCAATAAGGCCTGCCAACCGTAAATATAGCGCAAATAGAAAAGTGATCCTTCCAGTGAAAACATACAGTAGATTATAACTGAACACATAGATACAATAACTATGCTGAGCATTTAATATTTACCAAAGAATAAACAGCCCACATAAAAATTCCTGCATAATAAAATATACAGGGGTCCCCTACTTAAGAACACCCGACTTACAGACGACCCCTATTACAAACGGACCTCTGGATGTTGGTAATTTACGGTAGTTTGCCCTAGGCTGCAATAAACAGCTATAACAGTTACACAAGTCGTAATTAAAATCTATTGTATAAGAGGGTATCTCGTCTGTGGACATCAACATTTAGGCTACTTCACACTAACGTATGGAGGACTTATTACGGACGACGTTGATTAAACGGCCGATATACGTCCTCCATAGACGTCAATGGCGCACGGCGCCCTACGGAGGGTACGGTGCAGCACACGTGCGGACCGTAACGCTCCACATACCCGGAAAAAGATAGGACCTGTCCTATCTTTTCCCATAATACAGCGCGTGTGCCATTACTTCCTATGGAGAGGGCGGGATGAGCTGCGCTCACCTCCTCCTCCTCTCCCCGTGCACTGCGTGCCGCTACGGTACAGTACGGGCACAACGGCAGTTGAATATAGCCTAGTTTACATAATCGCCATATGTAAAATTTCTTCATTTGGATGTTATTAAAAAATAATGTTCCTGTGTGAGATAATTTCATAAATGTGCCATGTTGTCCCTTGAAACAGAGATGATCCTCGGATACAGCCACTTGTGGATTGAGTGCACACAAGAAACAAAAGGTATTGTATTATATAAGTCCGGGAGTTACATATGTCGCACAGCCGTCCGTGGTAATGATTGCTGAATATAGTGGTCCAGCAGACTCTATAGCGCAGTCTGGCCACCTGCCAGAGTGTGACGTGGTCGTATCCGAGGAAGCTATCTGGTTCTAAGGGACAACAGACTACATTTATAAGAAATAGCTTAACACAGGAACATTTTTAATTAAATCCATTGAAAGAAATGTTTACATAAGCCAATAATGAGGATGTAATTAAATGTAATGCCAGATGGGATACCCCTTTAATCATGGTTCTTATCACAACCCAACATTTTTAAATCCAATTGTCACGAGACCAAAAATATGTGGCTGGGGTTACAATATAAAATATACAGTTCCGACTTACATACAAATTCAACTTACAAAATAGGATCAGTAGATATTTTCTATGTAACCGAGGACTGACTGTTATCCCAAAAATGAATTCATTTAGGATAATTAATATAGGTCAAACATCTGCAAGTTCTCTCCTTGTTTGCGTGGCTTCCTCGGTTCTCGCAAACTCCAAACATACTGGGTATGTTAATTAGAGTGAGTCTCATGGGGACAGGAACTGATCTGACAAAGCTCTGTGTAGTACTGCAGAATCTGTTGTGGCTATATAAATATGCATTCATATATTAATTTAGTATCTGCAAGCATAAATATATAGCAGCAGTAAGTATATAGTAGCCCAAACCAGCACATGCCCCAGTGTATATGATAAGGTAGCCCATATCAGTAACTGCCAGCAGTATATTAGTAGCCAGCACAATCCCCAACGTATAGGGCCCCATGCCACACTGCCTCCAGTATATAGGTACCATGCCCACAGTATATAGGTAGTTCTGCCCGCCAAATTCCCTTTAGTTTTCTTGCCCAGTATATAGATAGATCATGCCCCAAATATAGGTAGCCCCTGCCCCAGTATATCAGTAGGCCTATTCCAGCCTCTACCTCCGGAATATAGGTAGGCCATTCCCCCGTTTATAGGAAGCCATGCACCCAGTATGTATGTAGCCCATGCTACAGTATATAGCCGACCATAACCCTGGTATATAGCAGCTCATGCCCCCAGTATATAGCCAGTCCAGCCCCCATTAGTATGCAGCAAAGCACAAAAAAAAATGAAAACATCAATCTCACCTACCTGCAATTCCCTGCACGCCTGGCTGATGGATGCTGGAACCTCTCTATATATCAGGTGGCGCTGTGCCAGAGCAATGACATCGGGTGCTGGCTGGTCACATAGAGGGTGCGGCAGCTGTTGCTTGCTGATTGCATCACATAATATACCAGTATTACATAGAATAACACATATACAGGATTGCTAGTGAGTGCTGTAACTTCGCATCCAGAGTAGAAACCAGGGTAGATGCCCGCCCTGCCTAACCCTTGTCCCAACCTGGTACATGCCATGGCAAAACCTGCTCCTTAATTGTGCCAAGGCTCTGCTGGTGACACATGAAACAGTGGGTGCAGTTAAAATGTCTTTCAATGAAGGTCTGTGATGTCCTCTTCGTTGATCACATGGCGCTTTGCAGCTCTGACTCAAGGCATACAGCTGTGTGGGACTAACAAGAGTGGACCCCACAAAGAAGGATCAGTGTTGGTGCGCATCATTGTGCAAGGGATTGGGTAAGGTGCTCAATCACTCCGAACCTCATCTGTTTGCTCTGGATTTTGATGCTGATTGTATTCATTGGCAGCTGTACTCACTGCTCCGGAAGCCACTTTTCTTGGGGTCTGATGCTTGTGCTACAAACCAGCAAACAGTACACCGAGCAGAAATGCAGTGTAAGCAGGGGGAGAAGAGGAGTAAAAATATTTTTTTTGTCTCCAGGGTTATTAAGGGGGCTCTAGGGGTCTCCAGTAATATTTGGAATGTTCTGAGGTCTCCAGTTTAGGGGCTTGTGGGGGTCCTTAACATTATTATGGTGCCTCTGGGGGTTTCTACTCCCGTATTAATAGGGGGCCTCTGAGGGGACTCCAGTTAATTAGGCAGGCTCTGGGGGCTACAGTATTATTAGAGGAATCATGGGGTCTCCAGTATTATTTGGGGGGGTCATGGGTTTCTCCAGTATTATGTGGGGGCTCAGTGTTGTAAGGTGGGCTCTAGCATGCTCCGGTATTATTAGGGGAATCATGGGGTCTCAGTATTATTTTGGAATCGCAACCAATGTTGCAGAAAATGCATAAAGGCTAGGTGACACATAGTGCCCCTCCCTTCAACACGTAATAACAAACTTCATCACAGAATATCCAAACCACGGGGAATCATGCAGTCTCTGGTATTATTTGGGGGGTTCATGAGTGTCTCCAGTATTATTTGGGAGCTCTGGGGGCCCTTCTACAATTAAGGGGCTCTTGGGGACTTGGGGCCAATCTTATTAGTTGGCTTTGGGGGATTTCCAGTATTATTAAGGGGTCTTTGGGGATTACAGTGTTATTAAGGAGCCTCAGCATTGTCAGGGGCACTTTGGTGGTCTCAAGCATGGCCAGCTCCAGGTTTCACTAGGCCCCTGGGTGACAGGGGGTCCTTTTCCAGTAAACTAATTTGGCAGCATGAAAAACGCAAAAACTAAAGTCTCCAAATATTGACCTCATAGGTATATTGCATACAGGTAGCTCCTCAAAGGTATATTACATACAGTCCCTCAGTTTTATTAAATACAGCCCCATGGATTAATTATATACAGTCTCTCATAGTTTCAGTATATACAGCCATTTTTGCATCACCATCACCATCACCATCACCAAGTGGCATCTTTAATTTTTGGTCTATGGAGCTGGTTGAGAGCTTTTTTTTTGCGGAACATATAGCGTACAACAGTACCATTTTCACTTTGGTCACTTTTTATGTGTTTTTTTTTTTTTATGTACAGCGCTGATCTTTCAGGTTTAATTATGATTTTGTTTTATTGTACCAGTCATTACGGACGGGGTGATAGCATATATGTGCTTTGGGGGCATTTGTATTAATTTAGTAGTTAATATTTATTAAAAAAATATATTATAATCATTTGATTGCTTGTTCATTATAATACCCTGCAACACTGACATATTGCAGAGTACTATCACTGTCATAGTGTTAGTGAGAGGACCTTACAGGCATTTACTATGAAGAGCCCTGGGGTCAGATTGTGATGATCGGCACTCCCCAAGTACCTGAAAATGCAGGAGAGGGCGACGAAAATTGCAGAGCGCAGCTTTCGGGAATTTCTGTCAGCTCCATAGAGATTAATGGAGCAAAGCGTTCATGCTTGGCCATCTGCTCATTAGTCTGACGGAGCGTCGAAGGTCTGACGGAGTACGTGGGACTCCATCGGACCCCTCGTTTTTGTGATTGTGGGGTTCAGCCCTGAAACCCCAACTGATCAGCAAATTAAGCCCTATCCCGTGGATAGGGCCTAACTTTTCTTCATGGGAAATCTCCTTTAAACTGCTGTGATTCATGCCAGAACCATTGCAAAGTTAATGACAGGTGTTTCTGTATAAACAGCTTATATCTGCCCTGTGCATACGACTTATGGGATGTAGTCATATGGCGGTAAGGAACTAGAAGGCGAAGCTCAAATTCCATTAACTCCTCACGACTGTATCAACATTTTTTCGGGCCTGATTACAATCCATTGTGCACATAATTCTTAGGCAACTACTTCAACAGTCAATTGTTACATTACATAAAAATATAAAATACTGGGCGTAAAATTATCAGTACAATTTGTCCAAATACACCGGATAATGGCAAGGGACATGAATGAGTATATTTGGTAACCTTTGAGTTGAGATGGAGAAAAACAAAATACACATCTTTAGCATTATTATACACAGGAGAGTCAGATGTCTTACAGGTTTAATAAATAGGTCGCCAATAGTTAATTGGGTAGGGCTGACACAAAGACATAACCTATGCACCAAAATAGAAAACCCGTTAGGTATGGGCAAGTAACAAATACCATAGGGTAAGATAGAATAACCAAAAGGAAAAAGGTTCACAAGAACACCAAAACAGATAATTAACATAAATATACTTTATTTCAATCAATATAGATGTTAAAAATCAAACATAATACAGCATACAAGAACGGACAAAAATGAATAAAATGTGTGTATACCGAATAAGCGGTAGTAGCCAGCCAATACAAAACATACCACACTGTGTATCAGTAATGGATAAACAGTAAATGAGAACAATACCCAATAGATAGATTATCTAGAAATGTGCATAACAAGCTGTAAACCTGGTGGCTGTAATACTCTTCCAAGGAGAGATCACACACAAACAATGGGCATTGTTTGTGTGTGATCTTCTTCTTGGTATAGTATTACTATTCGGTTACACACATTTTATTCATTGTTGTCCATTCTTGTATGCTGTATTATGTTTGATTTTAACATCTATATTGATTGAAATAAAGTATATTAATTGTTATTAGTTTGTTGTTCTTGTGAACCTTTTCCTTTTGGTATTAAAGACATAACCTAGTCAGCTGTCCTTGAAGAAGACTTGTCACCAGAATTTTACCACTTACACCAGGAATATCTGCTGGTAAAGGGGTAAAAGTTCTCCACATATCACCTAAAATTATCTGCCACTGGACGGCTGCACCTTACGCGCACTTTTTCTGATATGCAAATGAGTAGACATGAGTCAACTGTCTGAAGCGTTTTTCTCCACGGCTGCCAGTGAACCATGCCTCCTTCTCTTGCCTGATCACTCTGTGTCTCTTCAAATTTCAACCTGAAGTCCTCTCTGTGTCCTTACCATGATGCTGTACCTCTCACTTGCATAGTGAATTATCAGTGAGCAACATGGTGGACAACATGGACAAATGCAGAATAAGTTTGGGAAATGATTTTTAATGGTGGGAGAGGCAGAATCAAGCTGGGATGACTGCGCTGCACTTTTCAATAAAGTCATGGGGGACAGGGAGGAGGCTGAGTAAGGTTTATTGTGCCTGTTCTTGATGACAGGTTCCCTTTAAGCATAATAACTATAGCAACAGTTTCACCTTCAAGTGTATAATTCCTATGACAATTTAACTTCTAAAACACGATATCCAACTGTGGAGTAGAATCTTAAAGAAGAACAAAGTATGCTGGCTCAGAATCCCGATGAGTGGTTTCTCATTCCCACATACTCTGCTATGTCTGGCAGTCTCAATATTGCTTCTCACTCATAGGAACAATGATGTCAAAAATACTGTGCTATTGTTTTCACTCATACATACATTAAAAAAAAAAATTATTATACTCACAAATGGACTTTGTTAGTTGGCTTTGTACAATAAAACAGCATGAATTCCCTGCCGTTCACAAAGTGGTTCAGCTTGTTTCGAGGACCCAGAGACACAGAGCCCACTGCTTCTGCGCCATGTGCACCTTGTATACGGTACTGAACAGCTAATCAGAGCAGAAGCCAGGTATCGGCTCATCAATTCACTACTGATGGCCTTTCCAGTAAACCTTGGAAAACTGCTTTAAAAAACTTGTGCATATTAGATCAAGAATATAAAGTACTTGTTTAATAATTTCCTTTGAGCTTAAAGGGTTATTCCCATAACAGAAAATTAATGTTATTGTTCTTATGATACAAAGTTATACAATTTTCCAGATCTCTTTTCTAGATCTCTGCTTGCTGTCAATCTATAGAAAGCTTCTGTATTTACTCCAGTGGGCAGAAGTTTGACCATGGTCACACAGGTGCATGTCTCCTTATATCACACAGCTTGATCACTCTCTATGATGAGTAGCCGGGCACGAGGCGTGGAGTAGCCGGGCACGAGGCTACACAGCACGGCTACTCCACGCCCCCGTAGCCACATTACTCCTCCTACCCTGTTGTGTGCGCCGCGCAACTCCTCGTAGCTGCGTGCCCTCGTCCGACAAGCCGAAGTTCTGCGCATGCGCAGTAGCCCCGGCCTCGGATCTGTGGCTGCTCAGCCGCGGGCCTCAGCTGCAGAATGCCAGCATATTGGACGAGGGCGCGGAGCTACGAGGAGCTGCGCGACGCACACAATAGGGTAGGAGGAGTAACGTGGCTACTGGGGCGTGGAGTAGCTGCACTGTATAGCCTCGTGCCCGGGTACTCCACGCCACAGTAGCCGCATAACAGAAGTTACATATTAGTCCAATAAAGTTTCCCAAAAGTTAGCGGGGGCATGAGAATTAGCTCTAAAAAGGGCTATCCTCACGTCCCTAACATCCACCTACCACCCGATCTACCTTTATAGGTAGAATCGTGGTGGTAGGTGCCCTTTAATGACCCAAATGGAAAATATGTATAAATAAATAAGCAAATGACAAATTCAACAATTATCTATGCATTTATAGATTGGTGTACATCATAATAGTGTTTCATTTATTTGATGCTACAAGTAAGCGTTATTATTTTAGGAGGGCTGTCTGCTGTTGATTGACCAACCACAATGTTATTCTGTTCTGTCTCTTACATTGTAAGTAAAGATTTACAGTGTATATGTAATCTATTTTACAGCAGAAAAGTCTCACTGTCAGATGGTGGTTTTGTTGCCTCTGTGATTGTATTCTTTATGTTCTAAAAATATTTGTGGCAATAGAAGTATTAGTGCTATGAGGTATTTGGCCTTGTCTGTCTCCGTTAAATACACAGCATACCACAAATATGCAATAAATACTATTCAGAAAGATGCATGTTATTCCCCTTTTCCAAATTAATTTATCCTTAGAAATCTTTCCATTTTCCTCATTTATATTACCTTGTCATTGTAGAATGTTAACTGAAAAAAATGTATATTTGATCTAATCTTAGAAATTCTTCTTTCATTGTAAAGGATATTTTTGCTTCACGGTGGCCTTAAAGACACAATAGGGTAAGAGAGTTAAGGTCAAGGAGGAGATCAAAAACCATATGTAGGTTGTAACCAGAGGGCTACAACCCACAAAACAATACTAAGCAATTTAAAAAAAGTGTAGGTGTGTTATTGGTGGGGGCTGCCTGCTGGAACTCTCACTGCTCATCACAGCAGCATCTTTTAGTGAAGGTATTGTTGAGCAGAATACTTAGTTTTGAGTGACTGCTATGCTTGAAATACAGTGATGCTTGAAATACAAGCTCGTGCTGGCCCACTGTCGGACCAGTGAATCTACCAGTGGGCCCTAACATGACTGCAGTCGCCTTCCCAGTCACAGCCCCTTCACAGTGATAGTAATAGTACTTGAGTAAAAGTACTTTGTATTGAAGTTGCATGTGCCATGGATACTGGTGGAGCCTCACCCTACATGCATTGGGGGCATTTATTTAAATGCAAATTAAAGATTTGGAGGGGATAATGTACAGTACATAAAAATGATTAATTAGGGCACTAAACATAAAAATAAATTGGGAGATCATATACAAAATAATTAATTAGGGCCATGATGTGCAATATAAATTATTAGAGTGCACTTAATATAAATATGAATATTTAAGAAGGGCATTATATAGAATAATTCCTTAGTAGGGGCACTGTAAAAAATTAAGTAGAGGGAACATTGGGTAAAAGATTGCTATATACTGCATGCCATCATACCCTTATTGATGTCCAAACACATTAGTAGTCAAAACACCTGCAATGCGCTCAACCAGATGTGACTCACTCGCTCCAATGTAAATTTAAGGATATGAGCAGCTGCCAACTTTGTACAGCTATGAACAAAAAACACTGGTATGACATTAAAATTCATAATAACGTATAAATTAAAGACCAAATAACAGCTCTAGTGTTTTAATTTCCCCAACCTCTGCCTGCTATCTTACATATTAGCTGACATGGGGTTATAAGTATAGGCAGGATGGGTAATTTTATAAATACTAAACAGAAAATGAACTTGCATAATAAAATGTTAAGCATAGAAAATGTGACAAAACGTCTCAAATTAACCATTTGGAAATTATGTACTCTGTAATTAATAAATGAAACATTTTATCATGTTGTAAACCAAGGTAAATGAGAAAAATATTTACTTTCCAAAACAAACACAGATTTGTGACAGTGGGCCGCCTGTTTGTGCCAGCTCATCCAAGGCTGTTTTTCTCATTATGAGGTGAGATTTCCTCCATCCCCCCTTCCCATATCCCCTGGCATACATAAGTTCTCTGGCACAGAGTCCAGGCCACATATCCCCTCACAACTGCATTGAGCCATTTCTTTGGCTTCGCTATCTACCAAATTGTCAGCGGGTGGTGAAGTTTCTGTTTCTGATACTCCCTGCTGGACCTATGGGAGGACTTTAAATAACAGCTTAAGTTCTTGTACTTAGCTGATATTTATGCAAAAGATTTCTAGTCCTTTTTGCAGCTCTTTCCATTCCAGTCTGAGTCACTGCCTGAAAAAACAACCATAAGTAGGGTCAAAGGGAACTTGAGGAAAGGGCCAATTGCATCGTCTGGAAGTTTAAAGTGTAACAGCGGCACTGATTTTATAAGATAACAGATAGAGATATGTTCTTTTTTTTTACTCATTGCCATAATTATACAGTACTATACATCAGTGAAGTAATAGCTTACACTAACATCTAACTTCATTCACAAATAGTTTGTTTCAAAATTGACCCATCTGGTAATGCTGTAAATACAGTATTAACTTTAAAGGAAATCTACCATTTGATGTCATGCATTATGAACCAAACATACCTTGAGAATGCTGTAACTACAATGATGCAGGATCATATCTTGGTTAATCGCTGAGTTGAGTTGTTTAGCTGAAAAAACTATTATAAAATTCAGGGCCTTGGGAAAGCTGGGTGAGGCTGGCTGCCTACATAAACACATTACACATGGAGCTTTTCATTATACATGGAGGTTAGTCAAGACATGACTAATTAACCTGTGCTGGATCAGTCATACACAGCAGCTTGGGGATGGTGCAGCAATTGATTATTTTGTCTTCAGGTATAACCCAGTGATTACATCATACTGTGCAGCAGTGAATAACTAATGTGCTAGGACAGTGATGGCGAACCTTTTGGAGACCGAGTGCCAAAACTACAACCAAAATCCACTTATTTACCATGAAGTGCCAACATGGAATTTTAAGCAGTAACTTATTGCTGCCTGTTCTTCCACAACTTCCAATTCTGTTAATCCCAAGAGGCCACCAATACAGTTGAAAGAAGGAGAGCAAATTCAAACTATTATTATAGCTTCTCTCCAGGGTTTCTCTATACAAGAAGAATGGTGGGTCTAGCAGGATGAACTCCAAAGGTAATGCAGTTCATTCAGAACCTTCTCACTTTTCCCGCAGTTGCAAACAGCCTATAAAGTGTCGCATTAAAACATAACCAACTAAAAATAGCATTCTAGGTGATAGGATTACTATAAATATAAAATTATGGTATGTGTCACCTTTATGCAATTTGCTGTAATTTGTCCATGTATTGCATTTAACACTTTAAGGCATCTTATACGTGTGCATGAAAAAGAAAGCAAGTCTGAAAAAAACCCATTGATTACAATGGGTTAGAGTGCAATGCAATCTGATAATAGAAGTATGAAAAATTGACGGCACTCACCAATCTTCAGTAGTACTCAGATTCTCTTCTTTTATTCTTCTATCTTTTATACATACTGACAGAAAGGACAGAAGGCCGGAAGAAGTGCTAGACCACATGAAACGACCTGACCTTCTCACGGGCATCCTTCCCTCACCTCCCTTCCTTGTATGTCCTTTCTGTGAGTATGTATATCCATGTACTTCAATAAAACAATTGAAACTTAGTACTACTGAAGATCGGTGAGTGCCGTCCATTTTTCATACTTCTATTATAGGATTGTGTATATCTTCTTTGTAAAAGGACTAGAGCACCGTCAGATTCAGGTCTTGTCCCTACATCCACGTTCACTGCTCATTTCAGGCACTTGGAGCACATATTTAGTGAGACATTTTTGGTGACATAAGGTGGTGCCGTTGTTACTTCTCGATATTAGTGTATACAGTGCAATGCAAGTTCTGCACATCAAAAGTACGTGTAGAACACGCACGCGAAAAACCCATTAATTTCAATGGGCAATACGGCCATCCGTTTCAATGGCCGTATTGTGCACTGTAACGTACCGTTTGAGATGAAAAAAAAATATAGAGCATGTCCTATTTTCTCATAAAAGTCTATCAATATTTTGATTTAAGGTAACAATGGTATCTGATATATGTGCACTAACACTGTTGTCTCTACACTGTTATTGGCACTGTCAAGACACTGTCGCAATATGTAGAAAAACCCCCATTGAGAGGGTAATTGGAAACAACTCCTCATTAATTTACATAAAGCTTTCCTGTAGGAAAGTTAAAAAAACATATTTTTTATGTGGTGACTGGTAATTTTTAAAATACACAGTATATCACATGAAGTCGACAGGATTTATACCTACAGTACTTTTGCTGTAGCACAGTAAAACAGGAAATAGGATTAGATATAGATTAGACGGGAAATGGTACAAATTGTAATATGTAATACCTTCCCACCTTAGCAAAATGAGCTGCTAAATTTTAGCTAGTGAAATATATTATGTGTACTCTGTTTTATAATGACAATGCTAATAACATTTTATATATTATGCTCATAAAAGTCTACAATTTGGGGATAAAAACATTTATTTAAAAGGGGAATGCATTTGAAGGCCCTCTATCACATCTGAAATCAATCATCTTACAATTAAAAACAGCAAAGTGGAGCAATACCGACATATCTTTTCTATTCTGGAAACACAAACTTAGTTTACATGCACACTGCCAATGCCCACTGTACCCTAGCACGGTGGGCACACGTCAGCGTGCTGGGAGAGGAGGATGGGGTGAGCGCTGTTCACCCTCGTCCCTCTCCATAGGGATGTATGGCGCACGGTGCCGTAATACGGGTAATGATAGGACATATCCTATCTTTACCCAAGGTACGGAGTGGTATGGTGCCGCACGTGTGCGGCACCATACTGCTCCCGTAGGGCTCTGTGCACCCATTGCCATCTATGGGGGAAGTATATCAGCTTTATATACGTATATACGTCCCCCATTCGGTAGTGTGAATGTTGCCTAAGAGCAAATAGAGTGAAATGTTATATCCACACCAATAAAGCTCTCTAAGTAACATTTCCTAGTGATTTCACATTTTACAGTGAATGCTAATTTAATCTTTATGTCAATTATTTCCTTGTAGGAACTGAGGTGTTTCCTCTTCTATTTAGGGCCATTTCACACTGCAGTGATTGGACTGTGAATCACAGACTATGCAGTGACTAGTTTCACAGAGCGACCACACAACCATAGTGATACATGATGCAAAGAGTCCCTGCTTCCCTACAAGCAGTACCATACACTTACCATGATTACAGTTCAACACTTCTGTTTATAATAATAATAATTCCTTTATTTATATAGCGCACACAGATTACACAGCGCTACACAAAGTTGGCCAAAAAGTTGGGACTCCATTTATCACATATCACTATGAAGCACATCGGCAATGCAGAAAAAAAGACTAGTTAGTCAAAGAAGTCTAGGCCCCTGAGCTCCTCCCTGCTCAGGGGACCAATAATTTATGCACACCCCTTCTATTCCTAATACAGCCAAGTTCAGCCTTCCAATCGTTCAGACTGCCGGCTGACATCACCGGCCTCCAGAAAATCTTGCACAAGCACAATGAGACTTGAGGCTGCATGCAAGGAAATTTTCCACAAGAATTTCACACTGACAGCTGATGTCATCAGCAATCTTTACGATAAGAAGGCAGATTGTAGCTGTATTAAGAATAGTAGGGAGGTGCATAAACTATTATGTATTTTAAATGAAGTTAAAATTCAAATTTTCCGTAAAACCATCTACTGAGAAAAAAGTAAATGTTTGTCTGGAAAGATTTCATGTGGTGGATCAAACGATTACTCCCTTATTTGATCTTGCGCATGAAGATTATTGGGACTTATATATGGTGCCCAGCTGCAGTACAGTGTCTGACACGTGTTCCACCGTACTGTTGCCGGGAAAAAGATCTTTTCCCATAAGTATGGCTGTCACAGGTGGTCCCACGATCCATATCGCGGATTACGGGCTCACCCGTGCCTCTCACCCCTCGCCTGCGCGCTGCAAGCGCAACTTACGGGTCCCGGCTCCTGCCCTGACTTCTTCAGTTCCGGCCGCCGCTGCTCCTTCATCCTCGAGCCGTGCGCATGCGTCCCCGACTCCTGCAGCCAACTTCTGCAGATTTAAAGGGCCAGCACGCCACTAATTGGCGCTGGCCATTTCAGGTAATCTATTTATTCCTGCCTCTTCCTGTGATCCCTACCGGATCTTTGTGCCCTGTGCCCTAGAGAAAGCTTTGTTTCTGCCGTGTGCTGTTCATGTGAATTCCCGTTGTGACCCTGGTTCTGCTTTTGACTTCGCTCCTTTGCCGCCTGCCTTGACTTATTGCTATGTCTCTGACTCCGATTCTGTGCTGCCCGTCCTGACCTCCTGCCTGTCCCTGACTACGAGATTGCCTGCTGTTTCTGTACCTCGACCTTGGCTGCCGTTGCGGACAAGTCACACCTGTGGAACGACCTGGTGGTACCACGCCGCAGCAAGACCAACCTGCTTTGCGGCGGGCTCTGGTGAAAACCGGGTACCACTTAGACTCCGGTCCCAGGTTGTGGCTTGCGTCATCGTCCGCAGTGGTCCAGAGGATCCACAACCTCGAAGCTTGCCATTGGCCAGACGCAAGTCATCCCTATGGAGAGGGGAGGGGTTAGCAGCGCTTATCCCTCAAACTCTCCACCCAATTGTGTGCTACGCCAAACTTGGTCTATTTGTTTCCAACTAAAATGTATGGTACAGAATTATCCAACATCAAAAAATCCCTGCCTTACATCTGAAAAAGACTGATTCTGTGGCTTGCACATCAATTTATACAAAACTCATTTAGATGAGTAAGACAGTTGTAATAATTCCTTTGTAAAATCTACTGCATGAGAACAAATATCTGGATTTTGTACTTCAATGTCATGTCCATAATAGTGAATTTTGGGAAATTTGTGACTTCGAAAGTGTATTTAATACAGGCAAAAAAAAAATGAAGAAATATAATCCTTTCCCTGCTGTTAGAGATTTTTATCTAGGGCTTAAATCGCCCTTACTTCAGTTGTAAAGGTGACTTTCAAATTAACTCTTTTATGGCAAAAATGGCTCCCTGGTACCAGGTCGAGAACAAACCCATGAAACATTAGTCTCTTAGTGCATGTAAAAATCTTCTCCCTGTTTATTAGTCCCCAGTTGCATATATCAAATAAAACATCGTCATCAAAGGGGCGTGAACAGAAGATAGAATACTGCAATGCTATTGCAATGAATTTTACCAGGACATTCTCTGAAAAGGTTAACTATTTTTTCTCAGAGGCCCTGTATATACTAATTTCCCTGAGAAGAAGACTCGGACAAGTCAAAATAGGAGATAAGCAAGTGCTAGAATCAAAACATATGACTTGGGATTTGCATCTTACACCTACCATTTCAAGTGGTAGGTTTCCTTTTAAATGTCCGCTTGACTTTTAAAATGGCTTCTGTTTGGCTCTCTTGGCCCAATATGGCTGCTGTAGAGGAATATATCATTACCACCTCCTAAAATCTATGCATTGCTATTCACTGTCACGGGTGCTCCCGCGATCCCTGTCTCGGATCACGGGTGCACTCGTGTCCCTCCGTGTGTCCCGACCCTCTGCCCTGTGGAGCTCACCTCTCCTGGCTCCAGCGGCGGCCCTGCGGCTGCCGCGGTCTGGCGCGTGTCCCCGTCTCCTAGGGTGCCCACGCGCCGGGTCGCAAAGATTTAAAGGGCCAGCACGCCAATAATTGACGTCACAAAGGAAAGGATTTGGTCCTGAGGAGAGATTGTGGGAGCCAGGGGATAACATCCTGGACAGGAACCTGCTTCAGCGATTTCTCAGCCCTGGGAAGAGGGGGAGGCCGAAGGGGGGGTTACTGTCACGGGTGCTCCCGCAATCCCTGTCTCAGAGCACGGGTGCACTCGTGTCCCTCTGTGTGTCCCCGGACCCTCTGCGCTGGTAAACTCACCTCTACTGGCTCCAGCAGTGGTCTCTGTGGCTCCCCCGGTCCGGCGTGTGCATCCTCGCCAAGATTTAAAGGGCCAGCGCTGGCCTGACGCCTTCCCACACAAGTTCCAGCCCTTTCCTGTGTCCCCTGCCGGATCTTTGAGCCTACACCATTGTGAAAGCTTCCTTGCGATATTCCTGCGTTCCTGTGTGTTCCTGCTCCTGAGTTCCCATGTCCCATGTTCCTGTTTTCCTGTGTGTTCCTGCTCCTGAGTCCTATGTTCCTGCCTACCTGCGTCCCTTTTTTCTTGCAACCCTGTGTCCCGTGTGCCTGTGTTCCCATTCCCATCTGCCTGGACCTCCCTTTGCTGACCCCGGATTGGACTTGACCTTGCATCTCTGCCGCCTGCCCTGATCCTGTGCCTGAACCTGTATACAAGACTGTCTTGTGCTAAGGTACCTCGACCTCTGCTACCACCGCAGGCTAGTTGCACCTGTGGAAAGACCTGGTGGTACCCCGCCACAGCAAGACCAGGTGCCCCTTAGATTCTGGTCCCAGGTGTCGGCTAGTACCACATCCCACAGTGGTCCAGAGGATCCACTCATCCCGAATCCTGACATTCACTGTGCACGCAATGGAATCTTATCTATACATCTATAGGGGATGCACATTGTTTGGGCTTGTTACAAGACCTAACTGCTGTCACTCAAACTTGATGCAAGCAGTATTCTTTAGCAGTGCCAGTAATCAAAGCCAAGATTCACGTAAAATGGAATATTTTTATGAGGAGGTAAAGGCTTTAATTGGACAGGCTACACTCACTTGACACTTTTATATCCACATCATACACAGTTTTCTCACTTTTATGGAAAAAACATATCTCTCATTTTACATTGAACTCACAGCGGTAAACAAATATATGTTTACCTTTACAAGCTCATGTAGAGAAGGTGGTCTTCACTTTATGTTTAAATACTATGATGCTATTATCAATGTAAGTCTGTTTCTGGAAAGTGCGAGTGACTATGAGTGACCTGGATTATCACACCAGCATTGGCGCAGTATGTTGCTCCATAGCAAAGAATGGGTTGAAACTGTCACCACAAGGCCTCCATATTGGAACCTGACGGTTGTATACACAGAACTTGCATTCATCACTAAAGATGCTTCTGTTACAGATGATAATAGTCCATGTTTCTCTGTATAATGCAGCCTTGTATGTGGAGGCGGGACCAGCAGGCGACTCATTTAATTCACTTTTGTAAATATTGTACATAATAAAAGTAAGCAGCTCCTAGCGCTATCTCCGAGGCAGCAGTATTACCCTGTTAGCGTTATCGGAAACCTCTGATAACGCTAGCAAACACTGCTGCGAAGTACAATAGAAACGCCGGACCGCTTTGAGGGGTGGGTTAGGGGTGGACTATTTATGAGGGGGCGGGTGGGGCGGTCCGGAGAAGAGGCAGCGCCTTGGACCACCCCCTCACGAATACACCGGACCGCTTTGAGCGTGGTCTGGCATTTCTACTGTACTTCGCAACAGTGTTTGCTAGCGTTATCGGAGGGTTCTTATAACGCTAGCAGGGTAGCATTGCTGCATCAGAGATAGCGCTAGGAGCTGCTTACTTTAGTTCACCTAGTGCTTTTGTTATGGGTGACAGATCCTCTTTAAATAAAGGAATGTAAAAGATTGTATACCTTACCTATCAACATAACGTAGTTTCCAGACCGTAAATGGCAATAAACGGCTTTATATTATAACAATCCCGAATTTTCCTAGGAATTTCATTCTGCTATTTATGAAAATTGCTGATTTTATTTGATAGAAATTGGTGCCAGTTATTTCACTTTACATTTTATTTTGACTTTAAAGCAGATCCCCACAGCAGTTTAAAAAAATGAAAGCTGGGCTATGATTGGTTGATATGAGCAACTAGAACAGTTTTGCTCTCAGGCAGAAAACATCTCCCCCATAGGATCTGACAAATAACACCCATATTTTATTTAAAAACAGCTGATGAGTGTGACATCCTCACAATAAAAGATAAGAGACGCACCATATTATCTTACAAGGATGAAGCTGTCGGGATGTGCACTGTGTTTCCAAAACAACATTGGCTGTAATTTACTCCTTGTGTGTTTACAGGAAACATGGCTGCTTTTCCTGTGCTAAGCATAAAGATAGTGTGGAAACAGGAACCACGGAGCAATCCTGATTCACTGTATCCCAGACTGAGGTCTGCTACCATAGTCGGGAAGGCCTGAGGCATATTTTTAGCTGCTGCTTTTCGCACTGTCACAGCCACATCTCTCATCTCCTCCATTCCGTCTTCTCCTTCTGTTTGTCTTTTGCAGCTCTTTCCTGTCACTGTCAGACGTGTGTGCTATATCTGGCCTGGGAAATCTGCAGCAGCCACTGTATTTCTAAGCTGTGCAGTCCTCCCGTCTGCACAATTGTGTGACGCAGATAAGCAGTTTCTCATGAGAAACCAGGGTTTTCCTGGAGTAAGAGAAGGTGGGTGGTTGATACGCTGCCCTTTGGCTGGACCAGCCGCACACTCTATCTCTGTGTTATTCTAATATGGAAAAGCTTTGGTTTATAGTAGTGAGAATGTCATGAGCTTGTGGACATTTATTATGTCATGAAAATTACCAGCATGAAGTGACAGTGTGCAGGCAATGTCACTAAGAAAAGCTGCTTAAATTTCTCAGATCAACAGTATGAACCTAATAATAATAACTCTTCATACTTGAAACTTTCTGATCACAACACACCACCGTGAATAATAAATGAATTAAAAATAAATCTATGGAATACAATAGGTCTCTGTGACTTTTTAAAATTGGATGAAGTTTGGATATTTTAGCAGTGCTATGCATCTTTTTAAATTTGTTATTGTGATACATGTCTGTCTTTTTTTGCTTTGTCTTTGATTTGCAGTTTTTATTTTTTGCGACTTTGTAGGTGTATGTATGGAACTAAGCATCGGGTCAGTTGTACTTTGTTTTGCACCTAAAAAGACACTGCAACAGACAGAACCACTCGGTAACTTCTTAAAGAGGTATTCCCAAGAAGACAAGTTTCTTAAATGTACTTAGTGTAACAAAATAACACATTCCCTAATTCCCTCTTATTAATAAAAATACAGCATTTCACAGATATCAGTCCAACCTGTCTCTATCAGTCCTGGTGTACAAAATTTCAGTTGCCTCTAGACACGACCCTGTAACTTCTGACTTAGGGTCGGGCCGCCATCTTGGATTTCTGTGTAAGGCCATGGAGCAGAGATTTCTTTCTCTCTGCTCCCTATACTCTAGCCCCTACCCCCTGCAGTCCAGGACGGAGCTCACACACTGATACACAGACACTGACATCCTGGCGGAAGCAGCATAAGGAGAGCTGCAAGCTGCAGACAGATAAGTTCTTTATCATGGGAGGAAGGCACTGCAGATCTAGTGTGTTGTGGTATAGCAGAAATGTAGGAGAGCTGACTGTCATTGTGTGTAATATGCAACCCATGGATCTCATCATCTCATCTCTTTTTCTATGTGTCCAACATTAGAGCAATGTGCAGAAGCCAGATGAAAGTGTATATGAACCTGTACCCTGATAATCTAACCACACTGTCAGCTCACAGAACTAGGGGGATCATAATGTGTCTGCTTAGAGAGTCCCCGCCCACACCCTGGAATTGTGCACTGACCATCACTGAGTGATAGGAGCTAAAACAGCAATAAAACTGAATATTGAGAACTAAAGGGTTAAAAAAAAAACTTTAAGACCTTGCCATAGCCGCAAAAATGCACCTAAAGAGTGGCATAGAAGCTGTTACAAATCTTCCCCATAAAGTATATATACATAATATACTACTGGCTTCACAGAAAAAGAGTCTCAGCTCTAAACTAGCGTTCCTGTAGTCCAGACATTTCACCTGTAGAAATCATTTTTATATAATTAAAAAACAGAAAAAAGTCCCAGGACTTTAGAGCATCTACATCCTACATCAAAAAAAGATTAGGAATATATTCTGCTCCTACAACTTCAGCCATTAATCTCCTCATTTTCTTGTTGGCACCATCAAGTTATAAATTCAATTTTTTTTCTCATGAAAGAGCAAGGTGTCTCATACTGTAAGGCTGCATTCACACGTTCCATTAACGCATGCGTTTTCAAACGCATAAGAGCAGCTGAGGAGAGGATATTTGCCTAATTACATTGCTGTCAACATTGTGTTTACAAAATGCATGCATTTAACGCAGACAAAACGCAACGTGTGAGCGCAGCCTAAGTGTTCAATGTCTTGGAGGCAGCCAAGGAGTGTGCGTTAAACAATAGATTAAATTATTTGCAATGCATAAGGCAAGGCGTTCAACTTTCAGAATTTAAGTATTTTTGTGCGGTTTCAGATTGTGCTTTGCAATTCTTATGACCAATTTTTGTACTATAATGGGAATCTTCTGCACCCTAAAACAACTCTACTTATAATGTTAAAATGACAATGAGATCTGTCCCATGACATCATTATTTTCTTCATACAGTAAAACACACTGCATTATGTAATCTCTAAAAATGTATCTATTACATGTGGATTCAAGTAATTTCTGCAGAATTCAATCTGGCTGTTTTATTAGGACTTTCGCTTTTGTGCCAGTCTTAATTATCAGCACACCCAGCATGACGTGTGTGTCAGTTCTGGATTGGTATAGATTTCATTTATAACCTGTGGCAGATGTTTGGTGCAGGTTATAAAAAAACTTGACCCAGGAGCCACTGTAGTTGACATGAAGCATCTATATACAATAGATATAATTAGAGGAAGCAGCAGGATACAATGGACAGTCACAGTCATAGTCACTGCTTTATTAGAATACTTTATGAAATTACTGTATATGTTGGGCACAAATCTAGTCTATTAGTACGCATAAGCAAATGCTATGCAGCATATTTACATCTACTTTTAAGATGTAAATTTTCAGGTACTCAGGTTGATTTTGGGCCACAAAAATGTTGCTCGGTTATGACCCACTTGTTGCCGGACAGCAACTTGTAGTGACCTCTCATGTAAATCAACAAGATATGTTAAGAATGTGAAAGATGAACAGATAAGCAGTGGATAAAATAGGAAAGTGGAAACTCCGAGGAAGGATGTTTAACTTCTATTTTAGGTATATCACTATGTCATGACCTGGAAGTAAATATCCCACTACAGCATGCAAATAACAAGCAATCTCCGGTGTCTGCTGTAGGATGTGTCATGTGCATCTGCTTCAGCCACTAATCATCAGGTGCCAGCCAATGGATGACTCACAAACAATAACACAAGGATATGACCGATTATTTGGAGAACCTATTTTGTCCTTACTAGCTGTCTGCATATGTTCTTCTTTAATGACACTGTGCCTTGGAGGTTTTTACAGTTTTATAGAGGACTTAGTTATTAGATAATGACATTATATAAACTTTGGGTTTTTAGAGTTTCTTTGATTATTTTGTACTGTCACACTTATCACTTTTATTGGTAGTGCAGATGGATGGATTATAGCCTATATAAAAAAAAAAAATTGTGGCTTGCTTTTGCCTGTTATGGTATCATTAGACTGGATATGAAGGGGAGAGAAGCAAGTTTTATTTAGGAAGACAATTGATACCACAGCTGTGTATCCTAAAACATAAGCCAAACATTTTGTTGGCATGCGTTAAAAAACGCATGCATTTTTGATTATCTTAATTCAAACTGGTCAAAAATGCATGCATTTTCAAAAACCGTATGCATTTTTTACGATCTGAAAACGCACTAAACTAAAAATGGCCCAAAAACACCATGTGTGTGACTACCCTTAGGAGAGAAGATTTGCCAAATTACATTGCTGTTAACATTTGCATTTCATGTTTGTGTTGTGTTGACACAGTATTAACCCCTTAGTGACCAAGCTCATTTGTGGATTGATGACCAATGCCCATTTTCAAAACCAGCATGTGCCACTTTATCCAGTTAACTTTTGAACGCTTTAACTTACCCAGGTGGCTTTGAGAATGTTTTTTCAAAGAATGTTTATACAAAGCTGTATATGGCCTGTTTTCTGCATAACAATTTGTACTTCCTATTGACAGTATTTTATAGCCTATGCCATGTACTGGGAAGTGTAAATAAAATGCAAAATGGGGTAAAATTGACAAGAAACTGCATTTGTACCATTTTCTTGTGGGCTCTGTTTTTACATATTTCACTGTGCATCCTAAATGATATCTCTAATTTATTCTTTGGGTCTTTACAATCACAGGGATACCAAGTTTATATAGGTTTTATTAGGTGTTAATGAAAATGAAAACCTTTTGTACAAAAAAATTTTTTTTATTGTCATATTCTGACGCCAGTTATGGATACACTGTTCATTACTTCTGCAGCATAATATATGTATGCTGATTGCAATGGTCTTAGGATGCGGTCACACGTTGCAGTTAAATCGTAATAAGTTTTGGGTTGGTTTTAGGTGCAGTTTCTTATTTTAACAAGTGAAAGACGTTAAGTCAACAGGTGAATGGTATCTGTTGCACAGGTTTCCCCTTCAAAATCAAATCCACTCATTCAGGTTACAGTTTTTTGTTAAATTAACAAAACTGCACCTAAAACCACCTCAAAACTAATTTTGATGCAGCTTTAGGGTGATGCCACACATGGCGTTTTTAAACCGTTTTTGGTCCATTTTTAAGCACTCCGTTAAAAATTGCATGCGTTAAAAAACGCATCAGTTTTTTAAAAACGCATGCGGTTTTTGAAAACGCATGCATTTTTGTCAGTTTTTTTATTGCACAAATTCGGAAAACCTGTCAAAAACTGATGTTTTTTCAAAAAACGCATGCGTTTTTAAAAACCAGATGCGTTTTTTAATGAATGCGTTTTTTAACGGATTGCTTAAAAACGGACCAAAAATGGTTTCAAAACGCCATGTGTGGCATCACCCTTACCTGCAACGTGTGACTGCACCGTCAGACATAGAGAATAGCAGGCTCCTAGAAATGTAAGGTACTTGAAGTTGTTCTATGGGAAAAAAGTTAAAGTTTCAAAACCTGAAAAGTGAACCTATTGCTTTGAACATAGTATTATAGAATATATAATTTGAGGTGGAGAATTTCTGTGCAGTAAATCCAATGCAAAAATTGCTAAGAAAGTCTGCAGCAGAAACGCATGTAATTTAATTGATGCGGTTCAGTGTGCAATTCAAAGTTTGAACATGACTCGAAAAAAATCCATCACAGACCTGAAGCTTGTGGGATGGCTGCAGAATTACTTCTGTGGTAGATTCGCTGCCATTCATCTGCTTTCACCTTTAAAGAAGATGATGTCAGACATGAGTTGTGCTAGTCACTGTCGGCTGTGACCATATTCGCTGTACATATTAGATCAGAGTTTAATTTAGGCATTATAAAGGAAACAATGGCAGCCTTAGCTTGGGCAGGTGATGAATCTATTGGTGACAGGTGAACTAACTAATGAAATAGTAATGTATGGAGTTCCTGTCATACATAACATCTCTCTGTAGTTTATGGTTGGAACACAATGGAACCTGATCTGCCTTTGCTGTGACTTTGTGTGTTTGGTGTTTTGAAACCAGTCAGTAGTAACTTGCCCTCAATATACACTTATTAAATAATTATTTTTGTTCCCAGCCTTTAATTTGATAATATATCATAAATAAGGAATAAGACTTGGGGTTTTGAATGGCTAAACCATAACATAAATGATTTCTGTTTGTGGTTCTTTGAAATGGCACAATCTGTAACCGGTGGGTGAACGCTAGTCTAAATCCTGGTGAGAATGTTATCAATGTACAGTTTCTCCCTGTCTCATACAGTAATTGGGGGGGTCCCATGGGAAACTGTTTGCAATGATCAGCATTCCTCCCGGGAAACTGTAGGGAGAACATTGTACTGAATTTGTCAGAGCAGGGCCACAAGGGTAAAACTGTCATAAGCAGAAGAGATACATGAGGAGTTCATTCTCACAGATACGTTGGTAACAGTTTCTGCTTTGTGTACATACATTACTCACCATGATAACTTTCACTGTAAAAGGCATTTTCTCTTTGAGAAATAGAATTCGTTTTATTATAAGTTGTTTTTGATGTTGCAAAGATACATTGTTAACTATAATACTTTATTGCAAGTTGCATGAGGGACCAAAACATGGCCAGGACTGACATTCCCTGCACGAGGGATTACGACAAGTGCTGTGAATATGGCTTATGCACGAATGCAGTAATTGAAGTGTAGTTGTGAGAAAACTGCCGAGAGAAAGTTTGGGAGAAAAGGCACCTCATTCATTGATTTTTTTATGTATGTTTATGTTGTTCCGCCCATATAATACAGGGGAAGGCTACAATGCAGAAATAAGATTTGTATTATACTAGTTTTCTACTCTTTGCATATGTGATATTATCATAGGGCTCCATAATAAGAAACCTGAACTGGCAAACAATCATACAAGGCAAAAAATGGGCCTTGAATATTATATATCCCGGATCGAATTGTCTCACAAAATGTGCTATATTGTGAAATGCTAAAGCTTCGCCTCACTGGTCAGACCAAATGCTTACGTGTTGTAAAGAGGTACGTAGGATGTATCATGTCTGCTATGGCGGGATTCACATACAGGCTGTCCCTACTGAAGGACACTCTTGACTTACAGACAACCCTGTTACAGACAGACCCTCATGCCTATGGTGAGAGCCTTTCTGAATGCTTTACATAGTCCCAGACGCAATGATCGAGCGTTGAGTGTCGCTCTACTGAAGCTTTTATTGATAAAACCTTGGTCCCATTACCAGCAAAAAATGTTTTTAAACTCCAATTGTCACTGCGGGCCAAAATGTTTTTGTCTGGACCTTACAATTTTAAATATACAGTTTCGCTTCTTGACTCTTACATAAAAATTAACTTAAGAACAAAACTCCGGGACCCTACGTAACCCAGGGGACTGCCTGTACTATCTTTTTTGCGACTATAAGATCCCAGTTTTGTTAACCATTAATGTGTTAAGAGTTTTTTCATTTGAAAAAAAATAAAGTGGAACCTATGTCTTATTGTTCTATCATAGAAGGTTCGCTTGATGAAGTATGAACGTGATCTGCAACTATTTTTTCTAAGGGACTATAGGGCATTAAAAAAACACTGATGAACACACCACAGTAATAAAGTTGATGGGGTTCTGCCTCTATCCAAGAGTGTTGAAAGGCGTCTGGACTGTGGTTTTTTAAAGGGCACAGTGCCCTCTTGTTCCTTTGGTTGAAGTATGTAGTATACTGTTATGGATTTGGTTAAGTTGTCTATCTATACCATTCGGCCATCACTACCAGCCAGGCCGCATCTGCCATGAGGCGAGATGAAATCTCGCCTCAGGCGGGAACAGACCAGATATAGGGGGGTGTCCCTTGTAAAGGGCGGGCGAAAATTTGCCGCTCTAAAGTGGGCGATTCGGGCGTCCTTAACGCCACGAAATCGCCCACCAGCTAAATAAATCGCGCTGTCTCTTTTAAGACACAGGCGCGAGTTTATGCGGAAGCGACACGCAGCGCCTTCCGGCAGACTGCGCAGCTCCGTCCTAAGCAGTGACACAGGCGTCATGACGTCATGCGCCTGTTGGTCATGTGCGGGGCAGCCGCGGCCCCTGCCGGAACGAGCGCGTTGAAGGAGGGCCGTGCGACCGAGGGAGCAGAGCTGCCTGCAGGTGAGTGTGATTTTATTATTTTTATGTACTTTATTAATGTGGGGAGGTTCAGTTCTAACTGAGGAGGGGGGGAGCTAGGGGGTACTATATAGTTGGCTTAGGAAAACGTTTTAATACTGGTGGAGGCGGGGACCGCATTAACGTTCTTAATATCTCACTTATGGGCCATTAATTATTTTAATACTAAGGGCGGGGGGGTTTGCCTATATGATATTATTTGGGGCCCATACTTATCTTATATAGGGGGAGGGAGTTGCTATATGGTATTATTTCGGGCCATAAGTTCTTATTACTAGGGGGGGGGGGGATGGTATTGTATTTTGGGGCCCATAATTATCTTATACTAGGGGGGGGGATGCTATATGATATTATTTGGGGCCTAATTATTTATACTAGGGGGGGGGGATGGATGCTATATATATTCTTGGGGCCATAATATCTTATACTAGAGGGGGGGAGGAGTGGGGAGGGGATGCTAGGTGTATATTTGGCGGACCTAATATTATTTATATTAGGGGGAGGGATGATGCGTCATATTTTATTTCGGGATTTGCCGGGGCTATTAATTATTTATACTGGAGGGGGGATGGGATGCTATATATATTATATATCAACTAAGGCTGGGGGATGTATATGGGGGATACAGTATACTAAAGCTGGGGGCTGTATATGAGTACAGTATATTACTAAGCTGGGAGGGGGACGGGAATGTGGGGTACAGTATTTACTAAAGTGGGGGGATGTATATGGGTACAGTATATTACTAAGACTGGGGAGTGATGTATATGGGATACAGTATATTACTAAGCTGGGGGATTGTTCTATGGTGTACAGTATATACTAAGCTGGGGGGAGTTTATATGGGAATACAGTATATTATAAGCTGGGGATGTTGATAATGGGCGATACAGTTATAATAAGCTGAGGGAGGCTGTATATGGAACAGTATATTACTAAGCTGGGGGCTTGTATATGGGGTACAGTATATTACCTAAGCTGGGGGGCTGTATATGGTGGATACAGTTATTAATAAGCTGGGGCTTGTCTATGGGGTTACGAGCGTCATATTTTACTAAGCTGGGGGATTGATAATGGGTTACAGTATATTACTAAGCGGGTGGATGTATATGAGGAATTACAGTATATTACCTAAGCTGGGGGGCTGTATAGTGGGTACAGATATTACTAAGCTGGGGGGATGTATTGTGGGCAAGATTTATTTAAGCTGTAGGGGATCTGTAATAGGGCTGTATATAATTTATGTGGGTGGTGAATAACGAGGGCAGGGATATTGAGAGGGATGTGTTATATGTGGGGAGGAGTGCGATAGTTGTGTTTGGTGAGGGGATCTATATTATTTAGGAGCGCACGTGTATTAGTGTTTGTTATCCAGCGAGACTTCATACTGTCAAATGATGTGGTTTATTTCGGATTAGGGGGAACGCGGGGGTTGTCAGAGAGATGCTGCACAGAAGACGGAAGATATCCGGCCATGAATTCACCTTATAAGTCATGGATTGGAGAACCCTGAATAAAGTCACTATGATGGAGGATTGTCATCTATAAGGGTACTAGATGCCAACTAATGCCTCTCAGATTCCTTAGTCAGTCACACAGTGTCAGGGAGTTTTCTGTTAGGGTTGTTATTGTTATTATAAATCGAAAAAGGAGGAGAACGGGGAAATAAAAAGGAATCAAATACAATTGTATAAAGAAAGTGCAAAAAGTTTATTGGTTACAATATTGTTAAAAACATATATAAAGCATATAAAAGGAGCACTGTTACAGGAGACAGAAATTCACATAGACCAGGCACCATGGAATACAGAGAATATAGCTGCAGAGTAGAGGGCATGTGAAAATCGAATCAGTACCAAAACAAAGCGTTTATAGCCATCATTTGGCCTACATACTCAGCAGTGGTGAGAAGGAAACAACAACATGCATCATCCGATGACTGAATTAGTCATGTTAGTCTTAGCAGTTAGCATTGCTGAAAAGTACCAAACGTATCCATAGTTACCTGGTCACTGAGACTACCCCAACGCGCGTTTCAACCCGCCGGTCTTTTTCAAGGGGGTGATGTGAGGAGAAATAAACAGCCCAGAATTTAAATGCTGGTTGACCAATGAAGTGCCAGGAGTAACGAGGATCACCTGTACAGGTGGGGCGCATGGCTGTCGGCATGCATCCGCGTCACCGGCGGATCTGGCGCTGACGTCACCGAGGGGGTCACATGACCGCAATCACAGACCCCAGCACCACGCCTCCAAGCACGGGACGGAACAACGACCAGCGGCCGATACTGACATGCCGCACGTAGGTGAAAATACACAAGGTTGGGGGCGAGAGTAACCCCCTGCAGTACCGTGTTAAATTACATAAAAATAATCGCCCAATACAATAAGAGGTCTCTAGAATGTTTACCATCAAGTAAGTATAAGAAACAATAACGTAAATGACTCATGGTATAATATACCGATGAGAATGCCAAAAACTAAATAAAGTGGTGTCCATCTGGAAGAAGTGTGGTGGCAGAATGTGTGAAAAGTGTTCGCCAATGTGTCCCAAGCTAACAAGGTAAGTGAATAACGACACTGGAGGTAAGTCAAAGAGGCCAGTAAACTGGTGAGGTCTAATAAGGATGTAGTGTGTAGTGTAGGGCATCTAATGAGTAAGAGTGTGTGACATATGTAATGTGTGCGTGCGATGAGGGTGTGAGAGAGGATGGGATGTCGGAATAAAACGTGCACGGAGTGTGGTGTGAAAAAGGTGTGTGGGAATGATTAATGGTGAGGTAGTATGAAGGAGTGGAGGATGTTGGTATGGATGAGCGGCCAGGCAGTGTTGGGCCATAGGTGAAATGCCACGGGATGGCAAAATCCAGACCGTGGCATTTCCCTTGGAACCAAACAATTTGAATGCCGCTATCACGTATACAAAGCATCCATCCACTCCTTCATTACTACACTCCCATTAATCATTCCCAAAACCTTTTTCACACACAATAAGTGCACGTTTTTATTCGGCACATCAATATCCTCTCTAACACCCTCATAGCACCACACAATTACATATATCACACACTCTCGTTATCATTAGATGCACATACACTACACATACATCCTGATTAGACCTCACCAGTTACTGGGGCCTCTTTGACTACCTCCAGTGTCGTTATTTCACTTACACTTGAGCTTGGGGGGACACATTGGCGAAACACTTTTCACACATTCGCACACCATCTTCCAGATGACACCACTATTGTTTAGTTTTGGACTTTCTCGGATATTTCTATACCATGATTCATTTACGTTATTGTTTCTTATATTACTTGATGGTAAACATTCATAAGACCTCTATTGTATTGGGGCGATATTTATTTATAAAACCATCGTACTGCAGGGGGTGTTAAACCTCCCCGCACCTTGTATTTTTTCACCTAGTGCGCATGTCAGTCGGCCGATGGTCCGTGTCTTCGTGCTTGGAGGCGTGGGGTGCTGGGGTCAGTTGATGGCGGTTCATGTGTGACCAGCCTCGGGTAAGTAAGCGCCACGATCCGAGCATAGGTGACAGCGGGTGATGGCCGAACGCAATGCGCCACTGTACAGGGTGATCCTCGTTTACTCCTAGGCACTTCATTGGGTCCACCAGCATTTTAAATTATGGGCGTATTTCGCACATCACCCCTGAAAAAACCGGCGGGTGATGAACCGCGCGTGGGTCGTTCACGGACCGTTAAACTAGGATTTAAGTAGTGTTAAGGTACTTTTCAGCAATGCTAAATGCTCAAGAACTAATGACTAATCAGTCATCGGATGATGCATTTGTTGTTTCTTTTCACACACTGCTGGAGTAGGTAGGCAATTGAGGGCTATAAACGCTTTTTTGAATGATTACGGATTTTTAACATGCCTCTACTCTCAGAATATCTTATCTGTATTCCATTGGATGCATGGTCTATGTTGAATTTCTGTCTCCTGTAACCAGGCTCCTTTTTATTGCTTTATATATGTTTTTAACAATATTGTAACCAATAAACTTTTTGCACTTTCTTTATACAATTGTATTTGATTCCTTTTTATTTCCCCTTCTCCTCCTTTTCGATTTATAATTGTTATATACGGGGATTAAGGAAACCTTTCCTGGCATATTTTTGATATATATCCACATAGGTGCGCTGTCACATGTGCATATGTCTTTAAACCTTGATCTCTTTTTTCAGCTGCACATTTTCTGATAATCATATCTTGACTGTGACATTCTTCACAGATACTATCCACAATGGATTTTAAGACCAGGGAGCTATCATGGAAAAATAAATTGGAACTGGCTTTTCAGGATGATACGGGTGAAATGGTTTCCGATGCAAGAGCCGATGTTTTATCATATAAGAGTAAACTCAAATCGTTATCTCACCGCAGACTGAAGCTATGGTGGAATCGGGCATTTCTTGAACAATACTTGGTTAAAGGATTGATACCAAGAGGTTTGAGAGTACAAGTTTTTCCATCCTTCGGTATAGAAGATGAATCCATACGTACACAATGGGAAGCAGCTTGTGACATGGCTTCAAAAAAATTCTTGGAGCTCCTAATTAATCTTGGCACGCATAACATCAACACATTAGATTCAGAGATTAATATTCAACAAGAACAACTGAAGACATTAATCTCTGTGGAGGATTTTGGTAAGTTCTCAGAGGAGATGGAATCTGCCTTCAACAAATGGGAGAAGGACATCTATGACTTTAAAATACGCAAACTACAGAGAGACCAAAAAGATCGGTCCACCAATCAAATATATAAATGGCAAAGGAACACACCTGGTGTCCGCATGGAACGATCCTCATCGATCTCTTCAATCTCCTCAATATCATCTATGAGCAACAGGAGTGACATCTCTGGGCGTTCTCAAGTTGATAATCCCAGACAGAAGCGTAAGAGAGACATGGGTACAATGCGACAACCAAGAATGAAGTATGACAGAACGAATGAACAACATAATAGACTAAAGGTAATCAATCTTTCCACTCACCAATTGTCACCTGTAGATTTACAGGTGTTATCAAAAGGCCTAACCTTTGCCCCCTCTTCTCCCTTTCGTTTGTTTACAGCTATAAAGGATCTACATCTCTTCACTCGAAATCTGTTTTTCAAACGAATCTTTTTTAATCACAATGATAATACCCCTCTCCCTTTGCAATTGGAAGGCACACAGGACGCCGCAGCGGTCCAAATTCTAGACGAACTTCTGTCAGAGCAGAACCACTCCACACAGGTAACATCTCCCTCCTCCCCGGAACACCAGGCCTCGCCGGTATCCAACATCAATATAGTTCCTACTACCATTAGACCTAAATCTAAGAAATTTCCTTCATTTTCAGCGTGCCCAGTACTCGATGTTTTTGTTAATGCAGTCACACGAGAGTTTGAGAATATACCCCACTCAGTGTCAAATGACAACCTCTCCCCACAGGAACGCATGAGCCTAAAAAGACTCAGATCTTTGGAGGATATCCAAATCAAGCCAGCGGATAAAGGAGGCAATGTCGTATTGTGGCCCACAGACATGTACGTCAGGGAGGCTCAGAGACAACTGCGTGACACAAGCTGCTACAAAAAATTGACGTTTAACCCCTTAACTTCTTTCAGATCTCAATTACTGAACATTTTGGATAAAGCCATTGATGAGCACATAATTTCAAGACCAGTCGCAGAAGCACTTTATGTGAAAGATCCGACCATCTCCACATTATATCTTCTTCCGAAGATTCACAAGAATGCATCTAATCCCCCTGGAAGACCAATTATTTCGGGAAGAGGTAATCTTACAGACAACATCTGTAAATATATAGATTTCATATTACAACCCATGGTAGTCAATCTTCCGTCTTATCTAAGGGATTCCACCGATCTCCTTCGGAGGTTGGATGGAATCCAGCTTGACCAAGACGATATCCTTGTAACATGTGATGTCGAATCGCTGTACACATCAATTAGGCATCAGGATGGCATTGAAGCAGTCTCCTATTTTTTAAGGATGACCAATTACACTGAACTTGAACAGCGATTCATCCTGACATTACTAGAGTTTGTCCTTGGCCACAACTTTTTTACATTTAACGGCTCCTTCTTCCTGCAGCTCCAGGGAACAGCCATGGGGGCAGCTTGTGCCCCCTCATATGCCAACTTGTTCCTGGGGCTGTGGGAGAGGGAGCTTTTCTTGTCCGATGATGCGTTGATGTGCCGGATCCCCATGTGGATCCGGTACATCGATGACATATTGTTTATATGGAGGGGGGATCCTATGGATCTGAAGAACTTCATTGATGGCCTTAATGTCAATTCCCGTAATATCAAATTGACTTATGAGTGCAATACTGACTCAGTTAATTTTCTAGATGTATCAGTGACCAGAGATCATCATGGATTCATTCACACGGACATCTACAGAAAAGCGACTTCAGTGAATACCTACCTGCACTATTCATCATCTCATCCGAGACGTGTCCTGAATGCCATCCCAATTGGACAGTTCCTGAGGATTAGGAGGCTTTGCTCCACGGACTCCCAATTCGAACGGCAAGCTCTTGATTTACAACGTAGGTTTCTGGACCGAGGGTATAGCAGACGCTCCATCAAAAGAGCGTACAGACGGGCAAGATACACCGATCGTGCAACTTTACTTCACCCACAACCGTCTCAACAAAAATCTGCTGCTCAACCACCACGGTTCATAACCCCGTATCATGATCAGTGGAAGCTGATGATTAATGCCCTAGATAAATTCTGGCCTGTCCTGAGGTCTGACCCAATTCTTAGACAAATTGTGCCCAAATACCCAGCGACCGCCCCAAAAAGAGCTCCGAACCTCCGAGATTTGATGGTTAGGAGTTACTTGACCCCTACTCAACTTCAACCACGGATATTCGGGGCTACCATGCCCAAACCAGGCAGCAAACCATGTGGACGCTGTATAGCCTGCCCTAATATGGAAACAACAGGGGTTTTTTCTAACTTGAAAGGCGGACGGGAGTTTAAGATCAGGCACAAAATAACATGTGACACAAGAGGTGTGATTTATTTTGCACATTGCCCATGCTCTCAAATCTATATCGGTATGACAACTCGAGAGTTGCGAGTTAGAATTAGGGAACATGTCAACGACATTTCTAAAGCATCAACTGTGGACTTCTCTCAGATCGATAAATTGAAACCGATCCCTCGCCACTTTAAGAAATATCATTCCTGCAATCCAAATCTCCTGCAGATTCGGGGCATTGATCACATTAACCTTGATATGCGTGGAGGAGCACTAAAACAGAAATTACTACAGACAGAGTCCAAATGGATTTGGACCCTGAATACAGTACATCCAGCAGGTTTAAACGAAAATTTCGGCTTTTCTGCGTTCCTATAAGACACCTACTCAAACTGCATGATACGAGTTTTCCTTGCATCGGCCCATTTCATCCTGTTCAGAATATTCATGATCTAACTCTGTTTTTAGCCACTTTTTAACTTCTTATTTTAGATGCACGTTTTATGTTGGATATGTTGTATATATTAGTTGTATATATTATCTGTATTGTAGATTATCCAATCCAGCTCTGGATATCTGATTCCAATGTATGTCCCATGAGAGGCCCGTTGATTGAGATGTTTTGACTATAATCTTCCAGTTTTCAAATTTATAGGTTCATGCTGTGATAATGTGATCCCGATATACATACACTACCGCCAGCTTAGATAGAGGTGAATCGATTATTTACAATCCACTGTTTATTCCTGTGCATTAAGTAAGTATATCACCACGTGTCACCATTTTATTTCACCACTTTTTTTTTTTTTTCTCACCTTTTTTGTCACTGGTGGTTGCAAGTATTCCTCTATTTCTCCACCAATTTTTTCACCGTTTGACACCCTTCACTTCTTAATTTTCCCGGAGCCTCACTTAATTATATGGCTCCTGCCACTCCGCTCACACACACTCACAACACTCTTCACTTCACATTCACGCACCCCTGGCTCACTCCCCACATCACCTCACGCCATCCTAGCTTCATCCATTCTTTTAATTTGTTTTTGCCATCCCGTGGCATTTCACCTATGGCCCAACACTGCCTGGCCGCTCATCACGTATCCAACATCCTCCACTCCTTCATACTACACTCACCATTAATCATTCCCACACACCTTTTTCACACCACACTCCGTGCACGTTTTATTCGCACATCCCATCCTCTCTCACACCCTCATCGCACCACACATTACATATATCACACACTCTTACTCATTAGATGCACATACACTACACACTACATCCTTATTAGACCTCACCAGTTACTGGCCTCTTTGACTTACCTCCAGTGTCGTTATTTCACTTACACTTGTTAGCTTGGGGGACACATTGGCGAACACTTTTCACACATTCTGCACACACATCTTCCAGATGACACCACTATTTTAGTTTTGGACATTTCATCGGTATATTATACCATGATTCATTTACGTTATTGTTTCTTATATTACTTGATGGTAAACATTCATAAGACCTCTTATTGTATTGGGCGATTATTTATTTATAAACATCGGTACTGCAGGGGGTTAACCTCCCCGCACCTTGTATTTTTCACCTAGTGCGCATGTCAGTCGGCCGCTGGTCCGTGTCTTCCGTGCTTGGAGGCGTGGTGCTGGGGTCATGTGATGCGGTCATGTGACCCGCCTCGGTGACGTCAGCGCCAGATCCGGCCGGTGACGCGGATGCATGCCGACAGCCATGCGCCACCTGTACAGGTGATCCTCGTTACTCCTGGCACTTCATTGGTCAACCAGCATTTAAATTCTGGGCTGTTTATTTCTCACATCACCCCTTGAAAAAGACCGGCGGGTTGAAACGCGCGTTGGGGTAGTCTCAGTGACCAGGTAACTATGGATACAGTGTTGGTACTTTTCAGCAATGCTAACTGCTAAGAACTAATGACTAATTCAGTCATCGGATGATGCATTTGTTGTTTCCTTCTCACCACTGCTGAGTATGTAGGCAAATTGATGGCTATAAACGCTTTGTACTGATACAGAGCATAGTACATACACTGCCAAAGTGTTTTTGTATAAGAAATAGGTTTTACAGAAAAAAAGATATGTTATATTGTACCTTTCATTAGCATGTGCTGTGTGACTAGGCAGTTGCCTAATGGGAGGGGCTGGAAAGGAGCAGTTCCCCCCCACCCTTTGGAAACCTTTTCAAATATATGAATAACTCCCCTCACTCGGGATTGGCTGTAGAGGAGCAGGGGGTGTCGCTAAGCCCAGTGATGGGTGTTTGCATATATTTGAAAAGGTCACATGGAGGAGCTGTTCCCCAAGGCTGGGGGGGGGAATGCTCCTTTCCCATTTGGCAACTGCCTAGTCACACAGCAGATGCTAATGAAAGGTACAATATAACATATCTTTTTTTCTGTAAAACCAATTTTTAATACAAAAACACTTAGGCAGTGTATGTACTATGCTCTGTGGGGACTGGGGGAGTGCTAAAAATGGGTCTCCTGGTGACAGGTTCCCTTTAAAGAAGATGATGTGAGACATGAGTTGTGCTAGTCACCGTCGGCTGTGACCATATTCACTGTACATATTAGATCAGATGTTGTAATTTAGGCATTATAAAAGGAAACAATGGCAGCCTTAGCTTGGCAGGTGCATTGAATCTATTTGGTGACAGGTGAACTAACTAATGAAATAGTAATGTATGTAGTTTCCTGTCATACATAACAATCTCTATGCTAGTTTGTGGTAACACAATGGAACCTGATCTGCCTTCTTGCTGTGACTTTGTGTGTTTGGTGTTTTGAACCAAGTCAGTAACTTGCCCTTCAATATACACTTATTAAATAATTCATTTTTTGTTCCCAGCCTTTAATTTGATAATATATCATAAATAAGGAATAAGACTTGGGGTTGAATGGCTAAAACCATTCACATAAATGATTTCCTGTTTGTGGTCTTTGAACTGTGCACAATCTGTAACCCGGGTGAACGCTAGTCTAACCTCCTGGTGAGAACTGTTATCAATGTACAGTTTCTCCCTGGTCTCATACAGTAATTGGGGGTCCCATGGGAAACTTTACTTGCAATGCTCAGCATTCCTCCCGGGAACTGTAGGGAGAACATTGTACTAAATTTGTCAGAGCAGGGCCACAAGGGTAAACTGTCATAAGCAGAAGAGATACATGAGGAGTTCATTCTCACAGATACGTTGTATACAGTTTATGCTTTGTGTACATACATTTACTCACCATGATAACTTTCACTGTAATATGGCATTTTCTCTTTTGAGAAATAGAATTCGTTATTATAAGTTGTTTTATTGATGTTGCAAAGATTACATTTGTTAACTATAATACTCTTATGTCAAGTGCATGAGGCTGACCAAACATGGCCAGGCTACAATTCCTGCACGAGGATTACTGACAAGTGCTGTGAATATGGCTTATGCAGAATATCAGTAATCTGAATGTAGTTGTGAGAACTGCAGAAGAAAGTTTGGGAAAATGCACCTCATCATTGTTTTTTTATTGTATTGTCTTATTTTCCGCCCATATAATACAGGGAAGGCTACAATGCAGAAATATAGATTTGTATTATATAGTTTTTACTCTGCATTATGTGTATTATTCATATGGCTCCATAATGAGAAACCTGAACTGCAAACAATCTACCAGGCAAAAAATGGCCTTGAAATATTTATTATCCAGACTAATTTACAAAATGTGCTATTATTTGAAATGCTAAGCTTCGCTCTCTGGTCAGACAAATGCTTACTGTTTTTTCAAAGTAGGATATCATGGCTATGGCGGATTTCACATTACAGGCGGTCCCCTACTTAAGGACACCCGACAGACAACCCATAGTAACAGACAGACCCCTCTGACCTCTGAAGCTTTCTGAATGCTTTACTATAGTCCCAGACTGCAATGATCAGCTGTAAGGTGTCTGTAACGAAGCTTTATTGATAATCCTTGGTCCCATTACAGCTAAAAATGTTTAAACTCCAATTGTCACTGGGGCCAAAATGTTTTTTGTCTGGATCTACAATTATAAAATATACAGTTTCGACTTACATATAAATTCAACTTAAGAACAAACCTCCGGACCCTACGTAACCCGGGGACTGTCTGTACTTATCTTTTTTGCGACTATAAAATGCCCAGATTTGTTAACATTCATGGGTAATCAGTTTTTCATTTGAAAAAAAAATAAAGGGAACTATGTCCTTATTGTTCTATTACTACTACTAGGAAAAAAATGACTACACATGTACACATCATAGAAGGTGTCCTTGTGAAGTATGAAGTGCTTGCAACTATTTTTTTCTAAGGGACTATAGGGCATTAAAACACACAGACATGAACACCACAGTAATAAGTTGATGGGTCTTCCTCTAATCCAAGCTGTAAAGGTCTGATCTGTGGTTTAAAGGGACAGTGCCCCTCTTGTTCCTTTGGTGTTGGAGTACTGTTATGGATTGGTAAGCTGTCTATCTATACCATTGGCATCACTAGAATAGGAAAACCAGCTGTGTGATAGATCTGTAAAGGTGTATATTTAATTGTATAGATACAAAAGGATATCTCTATTCTAATATTCCTCTCACTGTCGGGTTCCTCAGGGCTCTGTCCTAGGTCTTCTCTTTTCCCTCTATACTGCCCCCATCAGACAAACCATTAGCAGATTTGGTTTCCAGTATCATCTCTATTCTCATGATAACCAGCTGTATAAATCTGCACGTAACGTCACTCCTGCCTTACTTTAGAACTCTAGTGATTGTTCCTCTGCCATCTCTAACATCATGTCCTCTCTCTTCTTGATACTTAAAATTTTTTAGACTGAACGCCTTGTTTTTCCACCATCTATTAAACCCTGACCTCTCCATATCTCGGTCTGTGAGATCACTATAACGCAGCGGCAGTAGGCCCACTGTCTTGGGGATGTGCTGGACTCTGACCTCTCCTTTGCAATGCATATTTGGCCTCTTGCTTGCTCTTGCCGGATGCATCTCAGAAACATCTCCAGAATCTGGCCATTTCTTACAATTTAAACTTCTAAAATGCTAATTGTTGCTCTGATTCACTCTTGACTAAACTACTGTAACTCCCTACTTATCTGTCTTCCCCTCACTAAACTCTATTCTCTCCAATCTATTGTTAATGCAGCAGCCAGGCTTGTCTTCTAGAGCAAACGCTACACGGATGCCTCCAGTCTGTGCCAGGCACTGCACTGGTTACCTGTCTCTGTCTGAATGCAGTTTAAAATAATCACCCTAATCCACAAAGCTCTGCACATACTCATTGATCTGCCAGTGATGTCGATCTCGCTCACATCTCCAGGACTTCTCCCATGATGCACCAATTCTCTGAAATACCTTTCCCAGACTAATACCCAACCTCCAAAACTTCAAACATGCTCTTAAAACCAATCTCTTTAGGCAAGCCTATCACACTCGCTAACTGCATGCAATTTCATTATTTTATTCTATAAGATCTTTAGATTATTGTTATTATACAA
The DNA here is from genome assembly GCA_019512145.1 of Engystomops pustulosus. NCBI lineage: Eukaryota > Metazoa > Chordata > Amphibia > Anura > Leptodactylidae > Engystomops > Engystomops pustulosus. Next base: position 132,116,891 of record CM033643.1, read on the forward strand.
AAGTGAACAACGTTGATTCAGTCAGAAAAGCATAATTTTTATCCATTTTCTTTTTGCTTAAAGGAAATCAACCATCATGATGGCCCATCGGTGGGCCATCGTGAACGGGTTAAACAGTTTGACTTTTTCACTGCTATCAAAGTCTCACAGGGCTATTTCCTCCACTTCATTAATCTGGCATAAACATAGAACAACTGCTAGTGCAAAAAGTCCCATAAACAGTCCCCTGCTGGTGCAAGTGTTATTGCTATTTATGCGTTTTGAGACTTTTTGGGGACTTTTTAAAAAAGAAATCCCAGACAGAAAGTAGACCATAAGATCATTTATTAAATGGCCAAAGTAACTTTAATGAATCAGATGGGCTGCGTAGCTCTAGCAATAGACTAAGAACTGTCTAACTGTCCAAGGAGTTGACTAATGATGAATAACAATCCGTGTGTGCAGGCTTTACCATACAAAACATAGAAGTGCTGAACTCAGCATATCAAATCAGTGATTCTAGGTCCGGCCCTGTAAATCCTGCACATGTGCAGAGCGAGATTTTTGACCAAACGCTTTTGTGTGCAACCAGCCTTAGGCTTCTATTTTCATTCTGTAAATATCAATCCATAATTGATCTGACAGAAATAAAAGTTGCCACCAGTTTAAACAGCATTTTGCCAAATATAACCCTCATTACAGGATGACTGGCCTAGCTATTATGCTGAACTTCCTGTAACCTGTGCAGGAATATGATTATATCCAGTATTAATAGTACACTAGAATTAGACATGTATGGTATCACTTCCTGCACCTCAAATCAAGTACACAAGTAAATGACAACAATATCCTATGTCTCTTGATTTTGATACAATAGAGAAATACATTGTACTTGTCAGAGGAAGTTCTCTGTTATACAACAAGCCCTTTCTATAACCTTTATCAACCTACATATACAAGGCCCTTCTCAACTGCAACATAGATAAAAAAAAATACTAAAAAACGTCAGAATTCAGTCATGCATCATTGTATTACTATCTGGCAAAAAGAAAACTATAATTAGTTTATATCTGTAGTAACAATCTGTAAATTTTAAATACATATAAGTGGGGCAGTTCTATAGGTTCTTAGGTTCTGATACTAAAAATCTAATGTTACTGAAAGAGGAGATGTTTGGGACCTCTTTGTGGCCTCCATACTATATAATTCCCCCTATGTGGCCTCCATATTGAATATAAACCCTTTCTTTCGGTAAAAATGAAGTAAAAAGCGGCACTCAAGACTTACTTCATTTTTGGTTGTGGAGTCGAGGACTTGAAAGCGTGCACCACCGCATGGACTCTCTGTCTTGGAGGTGTTTGTAGGTGATTGGATGAGCAAACCAGACATATACCCTTTTCTCTTCCTCTCTGTAACCCCCTTTTTATAAGGCCTCTCCTGAGGAGGCTACTTACTATTTATATTTATCTCCCATTGTGTAAAGGACAACCATCACACCCCATTCACTACTTTTGGTTGGGATATAAATGGGTAAAAGAACATTTTTTCGGACAGTGAGGACACATTTATACATTAACTGCTATGTAAAAAAATACACCCCTATACTTGACCTTAATCTTTACTTGTATACTTTAAAGCTTGCAAAAGTACAGTAAGTACAGCGGTGTCACATGGATATTTTGCTATCTCGTTTTACCAACACTAATTTACCCCATGTTCTGAAATGCTCCATTGTCATTTACAGCAATTCAGTCAAACAGTAAACCACAGCTCCCATCTGGGGCTTATCTACTATAAGTAGGTCTTCTGCATTGCCCTCAAGGCTGCATATAACTGTATTAAAATGATTATGAGTATGAAGATGTATCAAAGCATCAACAAAATGAAGTGATTTTAACTTCCTCTTCCTTTCCTCTCATCTCCCGTGAGACAGTAATCCTCAGGAGACAGGAAGCAAGCATGTGAACACATGGATCTCTGGATTAAAGCTTTTGGTTTCTCTATTCAACAATAAAGCTTGTGTTAGACTTGATATTAATTTCCTCTAAATGAAAAGAATATCATTTCAGATGCCTACATTGCCTGAGTGCTTAACTTCATGTAATCTGACCTTTCAGAAATCGTACAGCATGGCAGCTACTTGACGTCACAAAGATTTTGAGGTTGCTTTCATTATTGAAAGAATGTTTTTTCTCTTTTTACATACAGGATACACAGTCCTGTGAGTTTTCTTGGTGACACTATATCTGGACATGATAGGTAAAATCTTTTATACAGTGTCAGATGTGGTATGTATTTGGTGTCACATTGATTATCCATTATAAAATGAATATTAATAAAATAAAACTCAAGTAATTCTGGGCCCAGGCTAGTTGTTGGGTATAATTAATATTAATGGTAAGGACACAGCAAAATTAGATGTGTGATGCTCTAATATATTGACCAGCAAAATGGTAACAATGTTTTGATCTTTTGACCATCACCAACCACTACAGCTTTCACCATCTTTATTATTTTCTAGACCTTCAACTCATACATATATTTGACTTGCAGCTATTTAGCATATGGGTAATTTTTTTTCTTCAACTCTGCCCAAAAATATTCGATTTACTTGAATTATGGAGACTTTAGAGAGAAACTTGTCCGTTTATATACCCATAGTACTCGAGTAACTCCTCTTGTAGGATACTCACATATAAGGTCTCATTCACACGAACTTAATGGGGAGCGAGCAACATTGTTGTCTATGATGTCTAGGGACATGTCCTATAATTCACTGTGTTATAGGGTCGGCCGCTTGCTTCTCAATGGAGAGGGGAGCGATGAGCAGCTCACATAAAATCATGTACCTATTGTCCTCTGTCTCCTCTTCAGTGGAGAGCTGTCAATGATCCTGGAGGATCTGCTCTATAACCTATGTCCTATAACCATATCCATATCTGCAAAAGTGATCAGTAGAAGACAACCTTCAACACTTGCGATGGACACTTTGAGTACGTGATGATGCACCAGCTGTAACGCGCCAGCTGTCTTCCGGGAGTTCGACAATGCCCTCTTTAGGGACTTGCTATATAACAGTTTTGTGGTCTATCTCGACGATATCCTGGTGTGCTCTCCAGACCTTGAATCTCACCAGTCCCACGTACGGCAAGTTCTTACTGGCTTAAGGTCCAATCACCTTTATGCCAAACTTGAGAATTGCCACTTCCATCAGAGGAGTCTCCCCTTCATTGGCTATATTATCTCTGACAGGTGTCTACGGATGGATCCTGCCAAGTTGTCTGTGGTCGTTCAATGGCCTTGCCCAGTAGGACTAGGTGCAATACAGAGGTTCCTCGGCTTTGCAAATTACTACCGGCAGTTAATCCCACATTTCTCCTCTCGTGTCTCCCATTGTGGCTCTCACCAAGAAGGGCGCCAATCCTCAACTCTATTGGTGGCCTGATCTGGTCAAAGATGTATGAAATTTTTCTCGTAATAAGCCATCTCGCCTCAAACCAGCCGTTACTGATACCCAGCCATCCGTGGTCACATGTGGCAATGAACTTCATAACAGATCCTCCATCTTTCTCTGGGAATACCGTCATCTGGGTGGTAACTGACTGGTTCTCCAAGATGTCCCATTTTGTGCCTCTGACAGGTCTGCCATCAGCCCCTCGCCTTGCAGTATGTTCTTCACCCACATCTTCTGGCTACATGAACTTCCTCAGCACATCGTCTCTGACCTGGGGTTCCAGTTTGTTTCCCACTTCTGGCATTCTCTCTTCAGTCACCTGCAAGTAAAGTTGAATTTCTCCTCTGCGTACCACCCTCAGTCCAAGAGAGAGTACAGAGAGTTAACCGGGGATGTTACCTTCGTCATTTTGTTTCTGCCCGTCAAGACAACTGGTCCACTCTGTTTTCATTGGCAGAATTCTCCTATAATTCCTTGGACTCCAAATCTGCCGGCTCTGCCCCCTTCTTTATTGTCTATGGACACTTCTACCACTCTCGTTGACTTCAATTGTTCTTGCCGTGAAGAAGTTGGTCAGAGATCTTAAGTTCATCTGGGAACATACTCGTATCTCCCTTCTTCAGGCGTGTGCTCGAACCACAGGCCATCTCCAATTTTCTCTCCGGGGTTAAAGTGCGGCTGTCATTCAAGTATGTTTGGCTGAAGATTCCCAGATGCAACCTCGGTTCTCACTTCCTGGGCCGGTTCAAGGTATTGAAGCGCATTACTCCTGTGGTTTCCGCCCACCATGTGCATTCCTTCCTTATCTTCCCGCTGAAACCTGTCATCCTGTATCGCTTCTTCCAGCAAGTGTCAAAGTTTTTGATATGAAGATGATCAGAGGGAAGCTCTGTCGACTGGAAGGGGTTCACCCCGGAAGAGAGGTCCTGGTAGCCTGAGGACAATATCCTGGACCATGATCGCCAGATGAGATTTCTCCAGCCTAAGAAGATGTGGAGGCCAAAGGGGGGGGTACTGTCACGGATGCTCCCGCGACCCATATCTCAGGTCGTGGGTTCACCCTTGCCCCTCCGTGTTCGCTGGCACGGCGCACGCGCTTCTTAACTGTCCCCGATCCTGTTCCCGATCCTCTGGCCGTGCGCGTCCCAGTCTCCTAGGGCTTCAGAAATTTTAAAGGGCGATCGCATTGTTAATTGGCGCTGGTAATTTCCCAGAATTCTATATAAACCTGCACACCTTGCCGGATCTTCGTTCCTTGTGCCGTAGAGATAGCTTTGTCTCATGCCCAGTACTGTTATTGTGATTTGCGATTGTGACCCCGGTTCCGTCCTTGACTATGCACCTCTGCTGCCTGCCTTGACCTATTGCTACTCTGATCCCATGCTGCCCGTCCTGACCTCCTCCCTGACTACGATTCTACTCAACATCACTGTACTTCTCCCTTCTCCAGCTGCCACCGCGGACAAAGTCACGCCTGTGAAAAGACCTAGTGGTACCACGCTTTGCGGGGCGCTATGGTAAAAACCAGGTGCAACTTAGATTCTGGTCCCAGGTGACGGCTTATGTCATCCATGATGGTCCAGTGGGTCCACTACCCCTGAAGCCTGACAATCATCAGCATCATCAGTGACTCCATCTCGCGCCTGAATAAAGCTGGCTATGTATCCAGTGACCCGGCAGTGACAGGACCACCAGTTTCTCCGGTACTCTGGTGGGCATGTCCGATGCTAGGCTCCATCAATGGTGTTGAAAAAAAAATAAAAAATAAAAACAATTTTGCAGAAATATAGCTGGGACACAGGTGAAATGTTGATTACACACAGTCCTCAAATACGGCCATTACAGCAACAGATTGCCGACATTTAAAAACAAGGATTGTGTGCATCTAGCCTAAATGTCAGGAGTCTGCAAACATACATGCTGAGTTCAGGGCTGAAAGGCCTCCTTCTCAACATCTGTGGAAGACAATGTCAAGTTATTGTCGCTACATTCAACTGTATTTGAAGTTAGAATTGAATGGGGGGCCATTACTGCCATAAAACCTAGTACTGCTGCACATTTTCACCTGTAGTTAAAATGCCTATGCAACATCCCCCATGGGGGCCTAGCCTTTTTGGCCTTGGGCAGCTCAGTTCCCTTTGGTACCTGAGTGGCTGGCTGAGCACCCCCCAGCGCTAATCTGGGTCACAGTCGCTGGGTACCAGAGGAACAGGCCTCGTCCTCGCTGGGCAGGTATCCAGCAGGTAGATTTGCCAGAAAAGAGGGAGATGCTGCGGATATATGATAGTTCTTCCTGTTGCACTCCTAATCTAGGGATTCCTCGGGTGGCAAATGGGGTGTCCTTGACAGCTTTAAGCAGGGATCATGCGAAGACAAGTGATGTCAACCATAAACTTACAGTTCTTTTATTTCAGAACACGGCAACAACAGCAGATAGAGATTCAATTGGTTCAAGGTCGCTGGTGGATGGTGTTCAGCAGAGGTTGTTCACAGCCTGGTATAGGAAGCTTCAGGTTGGAGACGAATGGCTGCTTCAGCAGTAGGGTTCTAGAGGCATTCGCTGGTATATCTCAGGTGCAGCAACAGGTCAGGTCAGGTGCTGAGATGCATGCTGTTCCTCATCACTTCCAAAAAGAAAGAACCCAGAACTTTCCACCCCAAGGGTTTATATAAACTTCCCTTGTGAGTGTCTACCTCATGTTATCCAACCAGCACCTTTGTATCATAGGTGATTAACAATACATTTGATTGGTCACAATCAATACCATTACTTCCCAAAGATCTATTAATCAGCTGCATTACAGATTTTAGACACTAGAGGCGGTTTAATTGTGTTTGTAGGGGTGTTGCACCTATATCCCATCAAGAGGAGTAGAACTGTTTCTGGGGGAAAAAACAAGTTCCTTTTTTCTAAGCTTGACCAACCATTTCCATCATTGCACATTTAGTAAGTATTTTATAAAAAAATATATATAAATATATATATATATATATAAAATATCTGATGACTCAATTCTTAAAATACACTAACCGGCCACTTTATTAGGTACACCATGCTAGTAACGGGTTGGACCCCCTTTTGCCTTCAGAACTGCCTCAATTCTTCGTGGCATAGATTCAACAAGGTGCTGGAAGCATTCCTCACAGATTTTGGTCCATATCGACATGATGGCATCACACAGTTGCCGCAGATTTGTCGGCTGCACATCCATGATGCGAATCTCCCGTTCCACCACAAACCCAAAGATGCTCTATTGGATTGAGATCTGGTGACTGTGGAGGACATTTGAGTACAGTGAACTCATTGTCATGTTCAAGAAACCAGTCTGAGATGATTCCAGCTTTATGACATGGCGCATTATCCTGCTGAAAGTAGCCATCAGATGTTGGGTACATTGTGGTAGGGATGGACATGGTCAGCAACAATACTCAGGTAGGCTGTGGCGTTGCAACGATGCTCAATTGTTACAAAGGGGCCCAAAGAGTACCAAGAAAATATTCCCCACACCATGACACCACCACCACCAACCTGAACCGTTGATACAAGGCAGGATGGATCCATGCTTTCATGTTGTTTGACGCCACATTTGACCCTACCATCGAATGTCGCAGCAGAAATCGGGACACATCAGACCAGCAACGTTTTTCCAATCTTTACTGTCCAATTTCGATGAGTGTTGCAAATTGTAGCCTCAGTTCCTGTTCTTAGCGAAAGGAGTGGCACCCGGTGTGGTCTTCTGTGCTGTAGCCCATCGCCTCAAAATTCGACGTACTGTGCGTTCAGAGATGCCTTCTGCCTACCTTGGTTGTAACGGGTGGTGATTTGAGTCACTGTTGCCTTTCTATCAGCTCAAACCAGTTCACCCATCTCCTCTGACCTCTGGCATCAACAAGGATTTCCGCCCACAGAACTGCCGCTCACTGGATGTTTTTTCTTTTCGGACCATTCTCTGTAAACCCTAGAGATGGTTGTGCGTGAAAATCCAGTAGACAGCAGTTTCTGAAATACTCGGACCAGCCCTTCTGGCACCAACAACCATGCACGTTCAAAGGACACTCAAATCACCTTTCTGCCCATACTGGTTTGAACTGCAGGAGATTGTCTTGACCATGTCTACATGCCTAAATGCACTGAGTTGCCGCCATTTGATTGGCTGATTAGAAATTAGAAATGTTAACGAGCAGGTGTACCTAATAAAGTGGCCGGTAAGTGTATATACCTGTCTATGAAAAATCCATTCAAGGTCTATTTTGCTAATTTCACCTAGAATTGGCTACATTGAATTTCTCACAAATAATCAATCTACTGAGAACACAGTGTGTCCCTGTACACGAAATAACAAAGAGACACTGTGGGAGATATCACTTAGCAATGCTTCCATAACTTGCTAGCGATCCATGCCATTTGTCTGCAAAGAACCTTCCAGAACAATGTGTGGGTTACTACCTCTGGGCAAAAATAACTCTCAGTGGCAAAATACATCTGCCACAAGATCATTTATGTTCAGAATGACTTTCTGCTTGCGATTTGGCATCACGTACAAAACAAATAGTGTGAGGTAGAGGCCTCACCAGTGAGACTTGTAGGTGCTCGCAGAGAGAGGCCAGTTGTCGTGGGCTTAAAGAGTATTTGGAAAACACGACCATGCAATTTGGACACACTGTCAGCACTCTGAGCTTACAATTTTCATCAGCTGTAAATGGTTCCATGTGTATTTTGTTTCCATGTGAGTTGGGCACCCTTCAAGGATTAAAACCAAACAGCAGGGGATATTATCAGTTTTTTTCCAAACACGCTTAGCTGAATTTGTACTTTAAGGAAATGGAATGTAACAACTTGTTTGCAGCACTACAGCCAAGAATTGGCTTTGTGAACAGTTATTTTATTGAATTATTCTGCCGTCATTTAGAAAGTAAAATGTGGGGATTGGAAAAATGCACACAGAACATCCACCCAGAGATATTTTCAGTATGAAACCATTATGATGTGCTTAGCAGCAATACAAGGCTATGCTTTAATAATAACATTATACCTTTTCGATAATTGCATTTATTAGGAAATCGCTAAAATTAAGAATGTTTTTTTTTTTTGCCAGAAGAAAGACTGAACTTAGGACAGATACTTCCAGTAAGAGACAGGGGGGCACATTTTGCCTGTGTAGACTGCAGAAGGCACCAGATTCATTAATTGTGGTGCCCATTCTTCATGAATCTGTACACCCATTTCAATGACGAAATTTGTGTTGAGGCATAGAAATGAGCTTAGAACTGATTGTGACTTTGAGACTTTTTGCAACTTTTAAAAACAAAAAATTTCACTAAAGACCAAATGCCACATGTATCAATAAAAAGAAACCACTAAGATACATGTGACTAGCAGACAGGCCAATAAAAACACAAAAAACAGATGGATAAAGCCATACTTATATGATATATGACCCCCCCCCACAAAATGTTTAGTGGGCTTATACAATATACTTAATTTCAAATATATGATAGTGCAGTCCTAAATGGTCTTCCATGAATGTGTGGCCTTTCATGTATGTTGCATTTGAAGCATTTTCAGGTCCTGGAGTGGCCTAGCCAGTCTCAAGACGTGAACCCAATCAAAAGTCTTTGGAGAGAGCCGAAACTTAATGTTGCCCAGTGACAGCCCAGAAACCTTAAATATCGGGAGAAGGCCAGTATGGAGGAGTGAGGCAAAATCCCAGCTGCAGTGTATGTAAGATCAAGAAATATAGGAAATGTCTGTGCTCTGTAATTGCAAACTTTTTGTTTCAATTATTACTTTCCGTATTGTATCAAATATTTTATGTAATAAAATACTTTGAAATCAACATCCTTTGTTATTTTGTATATGTTTTTTTTCATGATAGTATTGACTGTCATCATTTTATGTCAGTATTGAGAGGAGTAGTCTACACTTGTTTTAATGGTTATAATGTTTTGTGATTCTAATTGTCTTTACTGTATGCAAATGTACCCACCCTTATCATGTCTACAGTATATCCTTTTTTGTATGGATTTTTACTTATAATGATAAAGAAATGTAATAATAAATCTTTATTTCTCTGCTGCACTTTATAAATCCTGGAGGACATACACATATAAAATTGATTAAACAAATGGAGTGAGGGCCTTGCTCACAAGAGTTTCCAATTTTATGCTGCCATTAAGGAATAGTGGGGAGGGGTCCATACACATGAGTTGTGGTCTCATTGAAGTCAGAATATAGTAGCACCCCAGATATTAACTGCAGAATAATCTGGAAAATCCTTTTACCACCGCTGCCATGAAGTTTATAGTTATAGTCCTCATTTACTTAATCCCAATTAATAGAGTCTGAATTTTGGTTCAAAGCTTCCATTTAATTAAAATGTAATAGACGGTAATTGGATAATGACCAACTAATTGGTGGAAAAATAAGACCCTATTAAATCACTATGCCCAATTACATCTGATGCCACACCACAAACAAATGTACTGTTAAAGTTACATTATAGGCTTTCATATTTTACACTTTATAATGTTTTTCCTTGTAATATCAAAAGTTGATCTGCACTTTTTAGTTTGCAAAACAAAATAATTTTTTTTCTTAAGTGCAACATTTGGCCTTTGCACAAGAACATAAACTAGTGCCAGAAGTGAAGACAAAGCCAATATGTACTTATGGAACATACAAGGAACATAGCAGCAATTTATTCAATCTTGATATGAAAATCCTGGCAATCCTGGGTTAATACCATTTGTCTATAGTTTTTGCTGCCAATTAAAGAACATGGATTAAAGCCAAAAAGAATAATGTTATTGTCTCTACTGATAGCCAGAAGATAGACTTCATACATTCCCAACAGGTTTGTAATCTATTTTACCTTGCATTTATTACACAAGCCAGGGAAGCTGCTCCACTAAACACAGATTGAGTATATATGTTCACTAAGAATAGGGTTATCAAAAAAATCCCCAGAACACGTGCACATACCTATATGTATACAAACCGTATCTTATATTCCAGAGCTTACCATGAGGCATTGTGAAGAGATTATCTGAAAATGTCACTGACCTTATAGAGAAATTATTGTTATGGTATTTTTACAATCCACAGCAGGTTTTGAATCCATTATGTCATGAAACCATTTTAGGGCAGTTGCAAATCCAACAGAAGCTGTAGGCCAGGGACAGGCAGAAAATAAGCAAAACCCAAGCCACAGGTTGGAGGCCTAAGTCTAGATTAGGTCAGGAATCACATACCAGAATCTGATTTAAGGATTGAAGGGGGGGGGGGGGGGTCAAAAACAGAAATTCAGATAATGGCAGATAAAGCCATTAGAACCCAGAGATTGATACAAAAATCAATTAATTAATATAAGGGGGGATCATGTGGGTGTTGTAGTTTATCTTGTATCTATCTTAATTTTAAGACCTCCTGAGGACAAGATCATTATATCTTATATATGAAAAAAGAAAAAAGTGCTTATGCTCACCCACAAAGTTGCATATTCGCTGTTATTCCGTGCTAGACATGAAGATGGAAGAAATTCGCTTGGCCTGGGTCCAAGGTAAATATCAGGAAAAAAAGGAAAAAATATCCACTGTGTCAGCACTGGTGATAGGTAAAAGTATTTAGTAGTAGTTTATTAAATCCAACAATACATTAAAAACGACAAAACATCACTAAAAAATGCATGCGGTAATGTGTCGTGACTATATACATACCCGGGATTACATTAAGGGTCCCAGCAGTATTTAGGACCTCTAAAAGATACATGCTTAATCTTTACAGGACTTTACAGGAGTTTTCTACTCCCCTCATTGCAAAAGCGATAACTTTTTTATTTTTACGTTTACAGAGATGCGTGAGGGACAAATAGTAAATTTTTATGGTGCCATTTAATATTCTATGCAATGTAGAGGAAAGCTGGAAAAAAATTTGTTGTGCGTTGAAATTGACAAAAAACACATTTGCACGTTTTCTTTGTGTGCAAAGTTTTTACGCCCTTCAATCTGTTCTCCAAATGACACTTCCTATTTATTCTTTCGGTCGGTACGATCAGAGGAGTAACTAATTTATAAAGCTTTTATTCAAATTTAGTAGAATTTTTTTGCCATATTCTGAAGCCAATTACTTTTTTACTCTTTAGTGTACGGAGCTATACAGGGTGTCATTTTTTTGTGGTACGACATAGCGTTTTAATTTACATCAATAAGGGACCTAGGTGACTGTTTGATCATTTTTATTCAAATATTCATGGATGGAAAAATAACTAAAAAGTGGCAATTCGGACACTTAGGTGCTATTTTCCATTCATAGAATGGGCATTTTAAGACGATATCTAACATGTTTTACTGTTTATTTATTTTTATACCGGTATGTGTTTTAGAGAAAGGGGAGTGATTTAAACTTTTATTTTTTAAATAATTATTTTAATGTTTGAAAGAAGGAGGGGAAATTTTGATTATCATTGTATCATCCGCCCAGGAGGACAGGAAGAATAGATGGGCTCACAGTGAATAACCAGTCCTATCCACAATTCCTTGCTCATCCTGCATTTACAGGCAACCAAGAAAGTGTTGTGACTGGGAGTGCATGAGGATACCATAAGTTCTTTCTCAAAAATGGAGCGTGTCTACAGCGGGATCTGTTTTGTTCGTTTTTGTGGAAGCTTTCCAGCCTGAGAAGCCCAGGTGATCCACGCACAGGCCAAGTCTCCACCTGTGTACTCCATCAAGAGAGGTGAGCTGACTATTGCCTTCTCGTTTTGTATAAGTCCTTTCTGGTCAACTCTGTGCTAGGGCAATGTGCTGGGTGCCCACAGAGAGGGCCCTGAGTGCCGCCTCTGGTTCCTGTGCCATTGGTTCACTACCGCTTGTATATACTGTTTTAAATGTCAGCCCAAATGCTAGAGATATTACAAACAGGGTATATTTAGTTTAACATGGTTTCAAAACTCATACCTTTACTAAACCAATTCCAAGTTTGGCTCAAGGCCAACCAAATAATTGTACCACCATACTGTTACCAAATAAAACCATAAGACCAATTCTCCAAACAATAGCTCTACAATTTTCAACATGATACCTCCAAACTGGGACCCACAGCATTAAAACAACATAAAGAATATACCAAAATACTGACAATGAACACAATACTCTATACATAGATTACCAATAATTTTACAAATATAAACTCTATTTATTGATGATCTTTATAATAAACATACTTATTATACAAACACCACCATGCAAAGGGCAATATCATAATGATATTTCTGTACAAGGCCAAAATATTACCACCATACCATGACCATTACCATTAAATAATGGCTGAATGCAAACCTACACACACAGATCAGTACTTACCACTATATAGTGACCATATAGTAGTAGATAACAGTCCTGTACAGAAGCTGCAGTGTACATTGACATGAAACATCTCTGCAGGTTTATAAAACAAACATGGTTAGCAACATCCTATATACTCCTCACAACTGTTCCCCACATATCTTATATATACCCCTCACACCCCAACTGACCACACTGCCCCTTCTAATCCATTAGAAGGGTCCCCCCATATAGTAAATCATTTGACAGGCCCCACTCCATAATAATTCATTAGACAGCCCCCCTCCCATAATAATCTATTAATCAGGCCCCCTCCCATAATAATCTATTAGGTAGGCCTCCTCCCATAATAATCCATTAGGCTAGTCCCCCCTCCCATAATAATCTGTTTGACATCTCACCTCTCATAATAATCCATTAGGCAACCACCCTCCCATAATAATCCATTAAGCAACCCCCCTCCCATAATAATCCATTAGGCTACTCCCTCCCATAATAATCCATTAGGTTTATTTTGTCCTATTCCCTTATGAATAATGGCTGGACCATTATATATGCTTTTTAGCTCTTGTTTCCCCCAATTCTTCCTCAAAGATTGTTAGTTCTTATGAGCAGGGACCTATCTCCTTTTGTTCTGTATGAATGTTTGCATTATATTTGTATATGTCCCCTATTATTTGTAAAGTGCTACAGAATATGATGGCGCTATATAAATAAAGATTATCATTAATATTAGGCAGGCACCCTCCCCTAATCATCCTTTAGGCAGGCCTCCCTCCGAAAATAATTCTTTAGGGAGGGCCCAAGCAACATACAAAAAAATGATTACTTACCTCCACCACTGCCACTGGCATCCTCCGTGTCTTCCCACACAGCTTCATGTGGATGACACAGGGGCACAGTGACATCACTGCGCACCTACGTCTTAAAGAAGCTAAGTAAGTACTATACCCCACCGGAGCTGTTGGAGCTCCAGGCCGGTGTAACAGGTCAGAGTATACCTGGGGTTAAATTGGCCTAGTCCAGATTATACCCCGGGTATATTTTGGCCTAGTTCAGATTTTCCCCTGGGGTACAAAGTGGGCAAGGCCATTTTATACCCCCTCCTCCCTAAGTCAGAGTATACTCCCATCAGTAGCATTGTGATATACAAGAATTACTTAATTTTTCAACGTTTTATTAGTGATTCAGCTCTGGTAAATTGAGTGAGAAACCTAAGTGTTTCCAAACACATAACCATCACTGCCAGGCTTCATTCAGACATTGAAGTTTTCTGATGCAGTTTTGTAGCAGGTGCGGACCCTCATGGGTGAGAACATATAATGGAGAAGCTGCTCCTCCTCCTATTTTTTCTCCACTCCTGGTTTGGATATCAAAAAAAGCTTTCTTTTAAAAAACTTCTTATTCACATTGCCTTATATCGACATCTCTTCAATCACTTTTCATTAAAAAAAATTAAAAAATGAATATAATTTCTCATAAATGTCACCATTTGTCCCTTAGAAACAAAACAGTTGTCCCTGGACTGTTTAAATCAGTGCAATGTTAACACTATGTAAAAGCAATGTCTGAGTGTAGCTTAACACCCTGTTGACATTGGGCCACATTTATTAAAGGTATATTCCCATTTGGGCATTCGCATTTACTTTAATTCGTTTGCCATATGTAAATATTTCTTCAGTTTGATGTTATTAAAAAGAAATGTTGCTGTGTGAAGATAATGGGGGGTCATTTACTAAGGGCCCAATTCGCGTTTTCCCGACGTGTTACCCGAATATTTCCGATTTGCGCCAATTTTCCCTGAATTGTTCCGGGATTTTTGGTGCACACGATTGGATTGTGGAGCATCGGCGCTGGCATGCATGCGAAGGAAATCGGGGGGCGTGGCCAAACGAAAACCCGACGGATTCGGAAAAACCGCCGCATTTTAAAAAAAAAATGTGTCGCGGAGCTTGCACTCACCTTCACTCAGCCCGGCTCGGTGTATTCCAGTGCGTTCCAGGGAACTTCAGCACAGCAGCGCCACCTTAATGAATCCCGACCTGATCCGAATCCTCCGCAGAGAACGCGCCGCTGGATCGCGAATGGACCGGGTAAGTAAATCTGCCCCAATTTCTCATAAATGTAGTCATGTTGTCCCTGAGAAACCAGATAGCTTCCTCAGATACGACCACCTCACATTTTGGCAGCAATGGCCAGACATGCACTATTGAGTCCTGCCTGACCTCCTGGCTTCAGCAATCACTACCACAGGACGGCTGTGGGACATACAGTAACTCCCCGACATTTCATATACTAAAACCTTTGGTTTTTTTGTGCAATCCCTCCACAGTCTTGTTTCTAAGGGACCATATGACTCCATAATGAGAAATTATCTTCATACAGGTAAAAAAAATTTTAATAATGTATAAATGAAGAAATATATATATATATATATATATATATATATGAGAGATTAATTAACCCCTTAGCGCTCTGCGCCGTAGCTGTACTACGCTGTGTCCCTTAAATAGCGCTCAGCACAGTACAGCTACTGCGCAGAGACGATGCCGGTTCAGCTCTGCACAGGAGCCAAACCGGCATCGCGGGGTTGCGGGATGTCAGCGGTAATCTACTGCTGACATCCCTGGCTAACACCCACGGTCAGAGTGGTCTCTTTTCCTGGGTGTTTAACCCGTTAAATGCCGCGGTCAATGCGACTGCGGCTTTTAACCTGCCTTCCGAGGGTCTTTCCCCCACGATCGGCGCCCAAAAGCCGTTTTCGGGGTGGCGCCGATTGCTGCTATGGCATCTCTGGGGTCTGATCGGGACCCCAGAGAAGCCTGAAGGCAGTGCCTTTAAGATGGCGTCTGTGACACAGTGTCAGTCTACGCATGTGCATAGGCTGACACTGCTAATACCCTGCAATACATAAGTATTGCAGAGTATTAACATGAACAAGCAATCATCTGGTGGATCAAGTAAAAATTGTAAAAAAAAATGTTTTTCAATAAAAAAATAACTTTATAAATCACTAAAAATGCCCATAAGCCCCAAAACATATAAAAAGACATAGAACGCTCAAAAAAGTTTAAATCATAACACAAACCCCACATATATAGTATCACCGCGTCCATAACAACCCGTAGAATAAAACTAAATAACTATTGAACCCATACGATGAACACCGTAAAAGAAAACTTTAAAAACCCAACAAAAATTATGATTTTTACCTATTGAATCCCACTAAAAATGCAATAAAAAGTGATCAACAAAACATATGTACTCCAAAATGATACTGTTGCAAAGTACAATATGTCCAAGCCATCAACCAGCTCCTTAGCCAAAAACGTAACAATGTTATGCCACTTGGAAGACGGTGATGCAAAAATGATAGATTTCCCCCACATTGGGGTTTTGTTTGGCAAATTTAGTAAAACATAAGAAAAAATGTCTGGTATCTCCGTAATCGTATCGACCCATAGAATAAAGATAACATGATTATTAGGCTATACGGTGAACACGAAAAAAAAAAGGTAAAAATCCAGTACAGAATTGATGCTTTTCTACTCGTGACCTCAAAAAAAGTTAAGAGATACCAACCCCAAAATGGTAACACTGGAAAAAGCATCTCATCTGGCAAAAAAAAAGCCGTCACATGGCCCCAATAACGAAAAAGCGAAAATTTTATAGCCTTCAAAAGGGGCCAATGAGGAAACTAAAATCCTAGCTGCAGGGGGCTTCTTCCCTTCTGCGCCTCGCTGTGCCCCCATAACACAAGTAACGACCACATGTGAGGGGTCTCTGCAATACATTTTATGGTGGGCTTTCTCTTTTTATCTTTTGGAAATGTGTAAATTTTAGGGCTAAATGAAAGTATAACCGACAAAATTTGACCATTCTAAATTTCACCTCCATTTTGATTCAATTACTATGAAGATCTCAAGGGGTTAACAATCTTCTTAAAAGCCGGTGCAGATTTGATAATGGGTTGATTATATAGGGGGTTTTAATGCTAAATATGTAAAATTTAATTTCAAACAGTATTTATTCACAAAATAGTCAATTCTGAAAATACGGAAAAAATCGCTATTCGTTTTGTAAGCCGTGTGACGTCAAAATAAATTATCCAAACATTTCAAAAATTATGAAAATGTAAAGTAGACATATGGGAAATGTTATTCGGCAAGTTATTTGGGTGGTAAATCTATCTGCCTGAAAACGCGATGATTTTGAATTTCAAAAATGGCTAAATTTTTCTAAAAATTAATAATTTTTTCTTTTTTTTTGTAAATAAACGCAAAACTTATCAGCCAGAATTTACCACTAAAATGACGTACAACATGTGGGGAAAAAATGATCTCAGAATCGTTTAGATAAGTAACAGTGTTCAAAAGTTATAACAAAATAAAGAGACACAGGTCAGAATCCAAAAAATGGGACTGAGCCTTAAGCTACAAAATGCCTGCGCCCTTAAGGGGTTAAACTGAATGTGAATGCCAAGACGAGAATTTCCCTTTAACGTGCTTTCACCAGTTTTTTGTCTGACTTTGTACTAGAAAGAACGTGCAAACTGCTTGCACTGTAAAATAATGTGCACCTAAAGGGCAAGTTAGACTGTGCACCCCAATTCTGTCCAACATGTACCACAATTGTGTCTGTGCCACAATTCTGCAGCAAAATGTAGCAAATGAACAAAGTGCAGCAAAAAAAAAAAAAATGGTGCACACTTCCCGAACAGTGCAGGGGGTGCCAGATTCATGAAGAACATGCACCATAATTCATGAATCTGACACACCCTACACACTAAATGTGGGCCATTGTGTTTACGCAAACACCTTAGACATACGGACGCACTTTAGTCTGATTTTCCAACATTTTTGGGGATTGCACGGCTGGGACAGGTATTTAGCAGGGGATTATGTCTCACGCTTTCTGATTTCATGCAACAGAAATGGGGGGGAAGGAGGGAGATGTCGGACGATCCAACTAATCTGGACTAAGTGTGGGATTTCATATTCAAATTGTGTCGCAATCCAATACACTTACATGCACCGGGAAGAAGATGGTAAACTCTGTCGGACCTGAGCGGGGAAGCAACATATGCAGGAAATCGGGCGCACGATCTTACTGAAATGCTGCACAGTGCATTCTCGTCGCATAATGCACTCTCGGTGAACAACTCCGGACGGGTAAGTAAATGTGTCCAAATGTTCCAATTGCGTTTAGTAAATGCTGTGTAATTATCAAGTGGTGATAATTATGTTCTGGAGGGATTTATTTTGGCATAGACTATTTTATAGCCCTTAGTATACAATATACTGGTATCACTTTAACCAGAAAACTTCTTGAAACCTATAAAATTTTATAAAGGTGGGCAAACCAGTGAAGTCAAAACATTAAGGTCTGAATTCAAAGGGCTGAGGTAATTTTATACCTTCTGGAAAAGAGTTTATCAGGCCTGGGGGAGGGTGTATGCTGTGGCCTAGCTCAGACTATACCTTGGTATTATCTGGGACGGGGTTATTCTGGCCTACTACAGCGGGGTTCCCCCCTTCCCGATAAAATCCAGGTTGTGTGGTCTAGCGCTGGTGTGCCCATACCACCTGATAATCCACAGACACATGGTGCTCATTTACTAAGGGTCTGCAGACCACGATTCTGTCAGGTTTCCCAAATATTTCCATTTTGCGGCAAATTGCCCCGGCGTTTTGATGCACCTGATCGGATTGCGGCACATCGGCACCGGCTTGCAAGTGACAGAAATCGAGGGGCGTGGCAGATTCGGACAAACTGTGGAATTTAAAAACGAAATTGTGTCGTAAGATCAGCACTTACATGCACCAGGAAGAAGAAGGTGAACTCCGACGAACCTCAGCGCAGAAGCAACACATCCAGGAAATTGGACGCACGACCTTAGTGAATTACGGCAGACCCGACTCCTCATCGGACAACGCACCGCAAGGATCGCGGCAGGACCGGGTAAGTAAATCTGCCCCTATATGTCATACCTGGATAATTTATTCTTAATTCTTTTAAAGGAACTTTTCAATAAGACAAGAGCTAAATCATGACCATGAGACATGGAAATGTTTTAAGTTGGCAGCAACATTTATAAGAGGTTTTATTGTATATGGACGCTGAGCAGCATGTTCTTTCTGGCTGACAGGTGCAGATGAAAACTAAAATCAGCTTACACCCTTGGTTTTGCTGTTTTTGGCTGCGTTGGTGATCCGAAGTACCAAAATTTTATGTGGCTGAAATCATCTCACTTTCCTTCACAGTTTTTGTGTCCAAATATCCATTTTTGCATCCTCTGATATCACACCATTATAGAAAATGTCTGGAGAAACCAACCCTACCCATAAATTTCAACTCCCACAAAATGCCACAAAATGTCACAACTCTGCAAATAAATGTGTTTCCATTTGGTGAAATCCAAGATTCTCAGTTACATTTTATTCCGTGTCCAAAATGTTGGGCACAGAACCTAGTAGTACTGTCTCCTTCTCCTGTTACCAAGGGAATGACCCCCTACAATATGTTTGGATGCAGTAATTCCTCCTTAGTTTTTAACTTATCCATAATTTTTTTATCAATCTGTCAAACTGTGAGGAGCCATTGCTAAACTTATACTTTTGCATGTGTTGACCACATGTTTTATGTTAAAAGTTTATGTGTATTTATCCTGGATCACAACATAGATGCTCCCTTTACTTTATCTGTCAGACCTTCAGCAGGAGCAGGAATAAGTGTGAGGTGGTGCCTATCACTCCTATGCCATTGTAGTGCAGAGCTGCGCAGGTATGCAGGGGCAGCAGGGGCTATAGGGGCATAGCGTAGCATTTGCTCACACTTCACGTAGAAGCTACTCGATGCCCCATTGGCCTCTGAAAAATCAGTGTATTAGATAGATAAAGTCTAGATTAGGTTAGACATTATTATAGGGGTAGGCAAGCATAATGAAGGGTTAAGGTTATTACCTTAATGGTAGGTTTCCTTTGCGGGGCTATACATAATGTACTTTGGGATTCAGTATACAATGTAATTAGGGGTCCTATAAATAATTAGATAACTTGAAGGGAGGTGTAATAAAGTGGTGACTATAAATATGGGATTCTCATTTCATTATTTTTGGGATATTAAAATTTTAGGCTTAAAGCTAAAAAAAAATAAAAATAAAATATATATATATTTTTTTTCATGTATTAATTTTGTACTTTTATTTTCTTATTTTTACTTCTTGTTCCTCTAAGGTCCGACCCTTTGGGGACATTATTTTTTTAATTTTGTTTTTTAACAGTTTAGATTCCACTGTAACTTGGGTTGATGTGCAATCCCAAGTCACAGGTAAAAAGGAACACCCTAAAAGTGACAATTATCACTATGTAAGCTATGCTGGGTCCAGACTGTCCCAGCAGCAGCCTTTTAGTACCAGTATCACAATGATCACTTGTTCCGTCAAGTGACTGCCAGGCTATACAGAGGCAGTGGGCCAGTCACTCCCTCTATTCTGTGCAAATACATCGACCAAGCACTATGTATGAGAAAAGAAGATGGCAGAAGATATAAATAACCACCTATGTCATCTTCCCTGGGGCCCCCTACAGCTGCTTGTGGCAGTGAATTCGACATTCAGCTGCCCAACAGCCTCCTTAAAGGGGTATTCTCGTCTGGGCATTCATACTCAGTTTCATTAATCTGCCATAAACATTTCTTCAATTAGATGTTATTAACATTTTTTTATCTGTGTGAAGATAATTTCTCATAAATGTAGTAATATGGTCCCTTAGAAACAAGACTGTGTCCTTGGATACGGCCACCTTTGCTGGAGGCATTGCCAAAAGAAACAAAAAGTTTTTGTATATGAAATGTCTGGGACTTACTGCATGCCCCACAGCCACCCTGTAGTAATGAACACTGAATCCAGGTTGTCAGACATGGCTCAATAGCGCATGTCTGGCCACCGCTGCCAGAGTGCAGGGTGGTCGTATCCGAGGAAGCTATCTTGTTTCTAAGGGACAACATGGCTAAATTTATGAGAAATTATCTTCACATAAGAACATTTTTTTTTATAACATCCAATTGAAGAAATGTTTATATGTGGAAAATGGATTAAATTAAATGTGGATGCCCAGATGGGAATACCCCTTTAAGTCTGTGCAATAAATATGCTATGGCATAGGCTTTAGGGAAATGGCACGCTCACCATGAATATACAGTGGGTGGTCCAGAAGCAGTTAAATAATTTTACGAGGGCCCACCATTTTTATTGTATGGCCCAAAGAATTGGGCTATTGGTTGGCTTGGTTTAACTCCAAAAAAACTGCCAATATTTGATGTATGATATACATCTAGCATATCTACATATGGAATATTCTTACAGTGTTATCAATAGAAAAGTACAATAATAGACAATGTTATGAAGCTTCATTGAGAAGAGAAAGTTGGTTAGTAAAGCAGTCATTTTTTTCTATTACAGCAAGGCCCTATGGGGTAAACATAACAAAAGGAAGATGAAACCAGAACAAAAAAACTTCTATTAAAAATGTCTTAGGAATGATTAGAACATCCCAAAAAGGAAATGAATAGGATATTTGAGTTGGAATGAAAGAAAATTTCTTTAATGCAGTAGGAACTATGGGGTATTTGACAGAAGGAATTAAAGTGGAAATGGCTCGGCTTTGTGGGGATACATTTACAATGTCTTAAAAGTTGAAATAGTTTTTTTTTTTTTATAAGGAGATACAAAATGAAAAAGCAAATAGTAAACATTATCATTGGATTTGGTGAATACACCAGGGACCAAGCTTACGACTTAGCCTATTCCTCAATCTGCAGCTGCAGAGACACACCCAGCTTTCCCAGCATCAGAAATGGAGCTGTCAAACACAGGCAGCTCTGGGTGTGGTTTTCCAGCAAGAAGCAAGAAGCCTGATCCCATCATACAATTTGCGAGTTCTGACAGTACCCCTCCCTTTTATGAGGGGCCACTGGACCCTCAACTAAAGATGCTCTATCTGTTCCCATGCAAATAAGATCTTGGGCCTGTAGCAGATTTTTGCGGGTTACTGGACGAATCCATAGACACACAAGAAAAACAGAGAACAAAACCATAACTGCAGAGAAACGGGGACTTGGCAGTAGATGGGGAGTCTTGGTGATTGTACACAAACTAGCTAGCTATGTACCCCAATCTTCCTGGCAGTCAGATACAAAGCCCCTGAGGTACTGCTCAACCCACAAACTGTCCTGATCAGATTGTCCAGCAGTCTCAGGATGACAGGACGGTGTTCCAGACAGATGTATCTCCAACTTTTTACAGAACTCACTCCAGAAACTCACAGATACAAATGGTTCCCCCTGATCAAAAATAACAGACTCAGGTACCCCATGCAATTTAAGAACATTGTCAATGAACAGAGTGGCAAATTCCTTGGCATTAGGCAATTTCTCTAGCGGAAAGAAATGACACATTTTAGATACACGGTCAATAACCACATAAACTAATGTCATGCCCTGAGAAGGAGGCAAATTTTTTACAAAATTCATAGATACATGTGTCCATGGTTTAGAATGAACAGATTGATGAGCAGAGGATACCACTGGGCAATCTCTGGAAACCTTGGCCTTAGTACAATTACTACATTCTGCAACATATTCCTCAACATCATGTGACCATTCAGACAACCAATAAGATTCAGAAACCACATTTCTAGTAGCAGGGACTCCAGAATGTTCAGCAAGTGCAGTACCATGACATTCCTCCTTAACCCTGACCCGGTGTTGGGCAGGTACATATAGTTTATCTGCAGGGTGTTATCAGGAGCCAGATGTTGATTATCATAGATCACAGTAAATAAATCTGGTTTTATATACCACATAACTCAAGGTTAATGGACTTGTGGTGCTCAGACCCAGAGTCAACAATGGCCTTGTCAGACATCTTATCCTCAGTCAAGGAACCAATAACAGGTGACCTCATCTGCGGTTTCTGAAATACCTGGGCACCTAAGTGACCTCCTAGATTAACACTTAGATGCTGATGCTTCTTCACTGGAGGTCTGACAGGACTCGATGAAATGACCGGAGTTCCCATAGTAGAAGCACAGGACATTCCTCTTACGTAGATCTCTGCGTTGCTGAGGTGACATGACTCCCACTTCAATGGGCTCTTCCACTTCTATTTGCTTGGGCTCCACAGTATTTCCTAGGGACTCATTAGATAGAGCAGGTAAGGCAGTGGAAGAAGGTAGGGAAGAAGGAACAGGAAAAACAGACTCACGTTCATGCTTACGCTCTCTATGACGTCTGTCTACTCTGACTGCTAGAGTCATGGCCTGTTCTAAGGTCTTCGGCTCAGGATGCCCCACTAACAGATTTTTAATAGCATCAGACAGGCCCAATCTAAATTGGTATCTTAAGACTCTATCATTCCAACCGCTTGGAATGGACCATCTCCTAAACTCAGAGCAATAATCCTCCGCAGCACGTTTACCCTGATGTAAGGCAGTAAACTGAGCCTCAGCAAAACTGGTTTTATCTGGTTCCTCATACAAATACCCCAAGGCTGAAAAGAAAAGGTCTAATGAGGACATCTCAGGGGCTAAAGAAAATGCCCATTCCTGAGGGCTACCACGCAGAAGTGATATGATAATGCCGACCCTCTGGGCATCATTACCAGAAGACTGGGGCCTAAGGCGGAAATACAGCTTACAACTCTCCCTGAAAGGAAAAAAAAATCTTCTGTTTCCAGCGAAGAGATCAGGAAGCTTAACCTTAGGCTCATACACAGACTGACCTGAAATCAAAGGGAGGCGCTGTTCCTGCTGCTGCACACGTTCAGACAGATTCTGAACCATGTGAGCCAGACTCTGTACCTGACTAACAACAGCTTCCATGGCCTCCATAGTGTAAGTAAAGCTATTAAGTAAGGTTATTATGTCAGCGCCTGTCCAGCAACTGTGCAACCACAACCAGGCTTGGCGCTAGCTGTCAGACTAGGTAGGTAGTGGACAACTCACCCTGTGACGTCCCTGCGGGCTAAGGTCCCCCCCTAAAGCAGATAAACCGCCCTGACAAGGGCGAACTCACTGACGGTCCCTGAGCGACCCTACAAAGTGACAGGGAAAACCCACCCTGTCTGGCAGCTGCTGGGTGGTGGAGCGGACAGGTAACTGGAATACAGATATAGGTCAGTGTTCACACTGGTAACAGAAACCAACACAAGACAGACAGGAAGGTGGGGTCATAATAGGAGATAAACGGTACTGAGGGACAAACAACAGATACAGACAGACAAGCGGAGTCAAACAAACCGGGTCAAAACCAAGATGGCGGCAAAGGTACAGATATGTATAGCAAGTAGAATTGTCAGTAGGCAAAGCAGAAGTCAATACACAGAATAGCCAGAAACACAATAGCAAGAGCACTAGATACACAGATAGCCTGCTTAACCAGCACCCAATGAAGGGCTGGGCAGTATATAAGGGAGTAATGGACACTACCTCCAGCACTGACTGGCTCAGCGTCCATTATTCAAACAACAGCTGCTGGCAAAACGATTACAAAGACACACCAGCTTTCCTAGGATCAGAAATGGAGCTGTCAATCACGGGCAGCTCTGGGTGTGGTTTTCCAGCAAGAAGCTTGAAACCTGATCCCATTAGAACGATTTGCGAGTTCTGAGACCGCTGCTTTAAGATACCTCATTTCCTACTGCTGCCTCCTTTATAACACCCAATTTTCTGCAGATCCCTTAATATAGTGCTGCCTTTTCTGTGCCCCCCTTTATAGTTTTTAGTGCCCCCTTTCTGTAGGCCCCCTTTATGAGTATAGTCCTGAAACTTCTTAAATTGACACGATTACATTCAGTATGATAAACTTACAATTCTGCAAAAAACAGAGAAAATGTGAAATATGCGTGTTATGTCTTGGATACTTAACCCCTTAATGATGCAGCCATTTTGTAGCTTAAGGCTCAGCCCCAATTTTTGGATTCTGACTTGCGTCGTTTTATATGGTTATAACTTTTGAACACTGATACTTATCAAAATGATTCTGAGAATGTTTTTTCCTCACATGTTGTACTTCATTTTAGTGGTAAATTTTAGCTGATAAGTTTTGCATGTATTTACAAAAAAAAGAAAAAATTTATTTTTTTGGAAAATTTTCCATTTTCAAAATTCGAAATCATCACGTTTTCAGGCAGATAGATTTACCACCTAAATAAGCTGCTGAATAACATTTCCCATATGTCTACTTTACATTTTCATAATTTTTGAAATGTCTGGATAATTTATTTTGATGTCACGCGGCTTACAAATCGAATATCGATTTTCTGTATTTTTAGAATTGACTATTTTGGGGATAAATACTGTTTTGATGAAATTTTACATGCTTAACATCAAAAAAAAACCTACCTTAAAATTTGTTATGCAATTTCTCCCGCGTAAAGAGACCCCCACATGTGGCTGTTACTGATTTTATGGGCATAAAAGCGAATTGCAGAAGGGAAGGAGCATCCTGCAGCTGCCAGGATTTTAGTTTCCTCATTGGCCCCTTTTGCAGGCTATAAAATTTTAGCTTTTTTGTTATTGGGGCCATGTAATGACATTTTTTGTGGGATGAGATGCTTTTTCCAGTGTTACCATTTTGGGGTTGGTATCCTCTATTGTTGAAAATTTAGGAACTTTTTTTGAGGGCAGGAGTAGAAAAGCATCAATTCTGTACTGAATTCTTTTGGTGTTCATCGTATAGCTTTATAACCATGTTATCTTTATTCTATGGGTCAATAAGATTACGGGGATACCAGACTTGAAAATTTGAACGTTTAATTAAATTTGCCAAATAAAACCCTAATGTGGAGAAAAATCATATATACGTCGGACGCACAGCGCTAAGTGGTTAAAAGGAACCCATGAGAAGAAACTGATGTAATAAAACCACTTCCAGTATGTTGTTATACAGGTTACTGTTTTCAGATGTTCTGAGTGAGATGTAGAATAGAATAGTTGTATAAAGTCAGGGATGTAGAGAATTCAGCACTGAAGTCAAGTTCTCCGCCCCTGCTTCCAGGGACATCACTATCTGGCTCTCCTGATGATGTATGGTGTATAATGCCAATGACAACAGAGGGGCAGGGGTTGAAAGCTTTTTTGCTGAATTCCCTGCCTTTGTGACTTTATACAACTTCAAAGTTGATTGTTTGGATGATGCCACAACACTGGGCCATGAAAAAAAAACATTATCTAGAAGGTGTTAATCAGCTTGACAACATGATGATAGTGGTTTATTGAGCCCCTTTCTGCTGACAGGTTCCCATGAAATACATTCCATGTCTTCTGTAAATCATTTTTA
Organism: Engystomops pustulosus; assembly: GCA_019512145.1. Classification (NCBI taxonomy): domain Eukaryota; kingdom Metazoa; phylum Chordata; class Amphibia; order Anura; family Leptodactylidae; genus Engystomops; species Engystomops pustulosus. The sequence goes on from CM033643.1 coordinate 132,143,004, forward strand.
AGTTTTGTCTTTTGATTTTTTAGCACATGTTAGAAGGACAATATAAATTACACTTTTTGATACCTCCTAGTACACTGTATGTAGAAGAATGCATCCATGTGGAACTTTGTATCTGCTGTTATCATCTCCCTTGTATCTCTTCTGCACACAGCTGGTTTGGCAATGTCAAGCTCTGCTGTTGTGCAGACAGCCCTGAGACACTGAGGTGGCCTTTCGAGTGGGAGGCAGAAAACCCTTGAAGGCAGTGAAACACAAGCAGCAATTGAAGCTTGGAGAGGTCCTGTGAAAAGTCTGTGCTGCTTGGCCTGGCAATCCTCCAAGACATGTTCACGTTACTGTTCTCAGAGGTCCTTGTTCAAGAGAATTTAACTGAGGACAAAAAGTGAAATACTTTTTCATCAACCTCACAGAAGCCCTTTAATGGCTAACCCTATGACTAGATGGTGTTTGATCCCTCTTACACAGTGACCCTGCTTTCTTGCAATGAGTGACCTTAAGCTGCCAACAGGTGAAAAGCTAAACTATTGGCTACCATTCAAAATAGGTCTTACTTTAGTTGAGATAAATGCACTGGGCATCATGTGCCACTCCACTGCATCTTGTTAAGCCATAGCTTAATATAAAAAATATTTTGCGGTGTATTTCATAAGTTCTGTTTTAGGGAATATTAATGACTTTTAATGGGTACAATGTATTATAAGGAGATCAGGAAAATGATTACCTCGACCCTTATCTTCTGAAACTGCAACCTCTAGATTTAAGGAGTTGTCTACTTTCAGCAAATATGGTTTGTGTAAAGGTGATCCCATTTCCCAATATACTTTCTGTATCAATTTCTCACATTGATTCCTTTCTAGATCTCACTTGCTGTCATTCTGTAGAAAACTTTGATGTTTACTTGCACTGGATATAAATCTGTCCATGGTCTTGTAATCGACACACAGCTCCTATTACTCTCTGTTATAACAGCTTGTGCACCTGCGTGTTCATTACATCACCAAGATGTCTATCCACTGGAAGTAAACATAGAATCTTTCTATAGCAGGACAGCAAGCAGAGATCTAGAAAGCCGTGAGGAATTGATACAGAAAGTATATTGGAAAATTGTTTAACTTTTCCAGACACAAAAAATATAAATTATTTGCTGAAAGTGGACAACCCCTTTAATGAAGTTGTCCAAACCCAGAAATGGTCCTCCATGGTTTTTAAACAGATATGAAATCATAAATCATAATGATAACAAAGATCAAACAATTTTCCTCTTACCTGCATAGTCCTAAAAGTGGTGCTTCTGCAGCATAAACAATGCCATTCTCATACAGGCAAAGAGCTTCCTCTCCCTCCCTGTGTGTTATGAAAATTATAAAATGAACCCCTTAACAACCAGACCCTTTTTAAATTTTACGTTTTCCTTTTCCACTCCCCACCTTCAAAAATACATAACTTTTATATTTTTCCATGTAAAAAGTTGTACATGGGCTTGTTTTCTGAGTAACAAATTGCACTTCATAGTGACAGAATTTAATATTCCATGCCTGGGAAGCAGGAAAAAAAAATGTCAAATGCAGTGAAATTGGTGAAAAAATGCATTTGCGTCTTTTCTTGTGGGCTTAGTTGTTACATTGTGGGCCCCGAATGACAAGTCTCCTTTATTCTTTGGGTCGGCATTATCAGGGGAATACCAAATTTATATAGGTTTTTATAATGGTTTCATACATTTACAAAAATTAAAACCTCCTGTACAAAAAATAATAATAATAATAATAATTCCTTATTTTGCCATCTTCTGGTGCTTATAACTTTTTCATACTTTATTGTATTGTACAGAGCTGTTTGTGGTGTAATTTTTTTGCAACTCTTGATGATATTTTCAATGCTACCATTTTGAGTACTGTACAGTCTTTTGATCACATTTTATTGAATTTTTTTATATTTTGCAAAATGGCAAAGAAGTGGCATTTGCAATGTTGGGCGCTATTATATAGATATTTTGATAGATCAGACATTTTGGGACCCGGAGATACCTAACATTTTTATGATTTTTACTGTTTACTTATATTTACATTATAGTTACTGTTTATATTTTATTTAACACTAGGTCGTCTGAGTGATCCTACCATATACTGCCATGCTACAGTTTGGCAGTATATGGGGATTTTACACATCATTCATTACAATGTGCAAATCACACATTGTAATGAATAGGTTAAAACCAGACAGCCTGTCATGGCAACTGTTAAACTTCTCCCCCCACCCCGCCCCAATGACGTCACGGGAGACAGCAATCTAATCCAAGATGGTGGCACCAGGATTTAAATGCCCTTGGCTGCTTTGCCAGCCCTGACCATAGGGCCTAAATAATAGCTACACTCGTAAATTACCCAATTATGGAAAATACAGCCCTCAACATATGAAAAACCAGAAGTTTGTTAACCCTTTAGGTGTTTTATATGGGTTAAAACAAAATGGACGTGCAGTCTGCAAAGTGTAATATTTTTTCACAATGCACTCATTTTGGGTGGAAAGTTAAACATTTACAATGTATTACATGAAAAAAGGCTCCACAAAGTTTGATACCCAATTGCTCCCGAGTACACCGATGCCCCATATGTGGTTGGTAACCTGCTAAATGGGCGCACGGCCGGGCATAGGAGGGAAGGAGGCGCCATCCAGATCAGATTTGCTATGTCACATTGTACAGGCTATAATTTTTTTCTTTTTTTAATGTGAACCTATAGGGGCTTATTTATTTTGCCACATGAGATGCACTTTTCTGGTACGTAATTTTGGGGCATCTATAGCTAATTGGTGAGATTTTATTAACTCTATGTTGGTGGAGGAAATGAAAATCATCAATTTTAAGGAAAATTTTTATGTTTTTTTTTGGCTGTTAACCATACTATAAAAATAGTATATTATTTTTATTCTATGGGTCGCCACGATTAGGAAAAGACCTTATTTATATAGGTTTTTTTCCCATTTTTACTGAATAAAAAGTAATTTGGCAAAAATGTTTTTAATTTTAGCATCACCGTATTCATATGCATAACTTTTTTATTTTTCGCCTCACAAATCTGGCTAAGGACTTCTTTTTTGCAAGAAGGATTGTTCTTTTTAGTAGTCTTATTTTAGAGTGCATAACATTTTTTAAATCACTTTTTAGTGCATTTTTTATAGGGTATTAATTGAAAATTATTTTTTTGGAGCTTTTTTGTTTTTTTTTACGGGGTTCACTTTGCAGAGCTAATAATGATTCTGTTTTATTATGCAGATTGTCACGGACGCAGGGATACCAAATATTTTGGGGTTTTGTGTATTTTATTCAATTGTACTGAATAAAAGCTAATTTGGAGAAAATCTTGTTCATTTTAGCATCACCATCTTTTCATATGCATAACTTTTTTATTTTTTCGGCTGACAAATCTGGTTAGTGCATAACATTTTTTAAATCACTTTTTAGAGTATTTTTATTATACAGATTGTTACGGACGCGGCAATACCAAATATGCAGGGGTTTTTTTTGCGTTTTGGGGTTTTTAATACATTATTAAGTGTTTTTATGGGAAAGTGACATTCTAGAGGCTTGCTTATATTTTAATGTATTTATTTTTTATTTATTCTAATGTGTTAACTTTAGTGTTTTTCACTTTTTTTTACTTATACTTACTTGAACTTGAACCAGTGATGCTCTGATCGCTGGTTCAAGTTCAATACACTGCTCTAGTGTATTGTATACTATTTTATTGTAGAGCAGTGTAAAATAGTATACAATCCTGGGAGCTGCCCAGAAGAGGATCGGATCCCACGGTATTTTATTGTAGAGCAGTGTAATGTGTCTGGCATGCTTGCGCATGCTCAGACACATTACAGTCAGACCCGGGAGATTGGGCAGCTCCGGGGCACATGGCAGTCCTCGGAGCTGCCCAGAAGAGGATCGGATCCCCCGGTAAGCGGCACGGAGGATCCGATCCATAGCGCAAACACCCTTACACATATAAGGGGTTAACACCCGCGATCGGAGCCGGCTCCGATCGCGGGTGTTAGCGCAGGCTGTCAGCTGTGATAGACAGCTGACAGCCGCTGCTTCTGGTGCCGGCTCCGTTCGTGAGCCGGTGTCAGAAGCAGGACGTTATAGCACGTCCCTGTGCGCTTAGCATCTAGCCCTGGGGACGTACTATAATGTCCTGGTGCGCCTAGGGGTTAAAGTTCTCTGCTGTCTCTGTTGTGATCAGTTTCTTACACAGGCTATTCCATAGATTCCCAAGTAAAGCAGCCTTATAAGTCTATCTGGAAATTTCACTTTTTTTTCAACAGAGAGCATCACATTTCATAATTAAGTAATTTAAAATGGATGACTTTTAACCACAGACAGCAGAGGTGCTAAAAAAAATAAAAGATAATCACAACTGACATCATTGTTAGGTCACAGTGGATCATGTTACCATTGCCACTACCAGATCAACCAGAATTTCCAACAAACAAATGGACACTGTGATACTGGAGTAATGTAGGATATAATATTTTGCTTATTTTTTTGAAACCCCTTCTTGAACCTTTGTGACCAATGTACTTTAATACTTGGATGTTCACATAAAATATGTTGCTTGTGAAATATAGGTTTTATAGTCAATGTGGGCCAATAGGTTTTAATACCTTTTTTATATTTGTGCCACATATTGAACTTTCATATGTTACCAAAACACAATCAGAATATATTAATTTTAAGATTTACACTGGGTAACATACCCCTTGAATACATTTAAATGTTATAGCCACACTATAATAAATTTGTGTTTGTGGTATGAAGTGTAGTACTATGAATACTTTTGTAACTCAATGTATAAGGGAAAAAATTACTTCTCACTTTTTTTACCTCATCATCATTGGAATACCCTAGAAAACAAGTCACTAATTATTCATTTTGTCTCCCCTGTTATAGGGTTTGCTTTGAGTGCTTTATTTAACACTAGTTGAGGCATTGTTTGACGGGAACCTGTCAGAAGAAACTAAAGTAATCAACCGCTACCAGTATGTTGTCAAACATGTTAATACCTTCCAGTTCATGTCTCTTTCATGATCCAGTGTGGTGGTATCATCCAGAAAATCAATTTTGATGTGAGATGTAAATTGCTTACAATAAGTCAATGAGGCATAGAGTTTAGACCTGAAGTCAAGCAACTAAGCCTCAAAATACACCTTGTACTGTAATTGATGGTCCTGCATCCCATTCTCCTGAAATCTGATGTATTTTGACAATCAAAACACAGTTGGCATGCTGAGGTGGCGAATAGCTTGAGTTCAGTGCCAAACTCTCTGTCTCATTTCTAAATTGGTTTTTTTTGATCATGCCACCACACTGGGCATGAAAGAAGCATGATCTAGAAGGTGTTCTCTTTAAGAAGTTGTATTATATATGCATCCTAGCGTCATGGTGCATTGATATTTGGGATCCTAATGCATCTAAAGGCAGCTAGGGGTACTTTTTCTTTACCAAGTTATAAAATTCCCCTTTAGTTAATTAAACAAATAATACCTGTTTAAATGAAGCGATGTGAGCAAAAGTGATAAAAGAAATTGTAGTTTGACAAGTATTCTCATGAAAAGTGATTCACGCAGATATTAGAAAATACCAGTTAGATTTTGGAAAAGCATAACCTTTTTTTATTGTGGTTATGTTTTTCATTAAAGGAAATCTATCATAGTGAGTTTTTAAAGCAGTTTCGCTTACGGGGGCATTTGGGCACAATGAGGTCTATGTTCATAGTCTTCATTTATGGTTTCCTTTATCAAAAATCAACTATCTTTGAGTGAGAAGTGGTCCAGGGGGCATCACTAGAGACCCCCTGGGCTTTGGCTTCACAGGCTATTATATACCCCCCGGAGCTCTTCTTACCTGCACTTCCTCCTCAAACTGACATGTCAGAAATCTTGCATCTGCGGCTTTGGTGTCAGCTATGACTGGTTGCCATGGGGTTGCATCACTAAAGAAGGCAGGAAGAGTGTAGGTAGGTAAGGGGCGCTTATCAGCCTGTAAGGCTGGCAGCAAGAGTTGAATTTGGGATAAAGGAACTCATAAATAGAGGATATATCTGTAAATCTATGATCACTGTGCCCAGATGCCCATTTAAGTAATGCTGCTTTATCAACTCACTATTTGATGATAGATTTCCTTTAAAGAGCTTTTTCACAAATCAATAGCTCTTCACATGTAGAACAACTTTGCCAATCATCTTGATTACCTATGTCCAGCAGTTTTTTTGCAATTCTGCTCCCTGCTCGCTCTGGAAGGATGAGAGGGAGGTCATGTAACTGCACTCTCTGTGCGTAGCTGTGCATGCTGCTGTGCAAGCTTGTGCATTCAGCTGTGTGAGTGCATAAGTCCCTTACACAGAATAGTAAGGTAGAAGATCTCCCATATCAGTTCCTCCTTCCAAGTTTATATAGCACAAAGTTAGGATATTGCAAGGCTAAAACATGACATTAGTATTTGAACGGAAACATGACTATAAAGGTTCATAGTGCATTTACGTGCTTTGCCACGTTATTTAAGGATCTGATTGTATGTTGGGTAGCAATCTCAAACAGCCTGCGTACGATATTCTAGCCTTATGTTTCAAATGGGAAAGACAATTTCTGTGCTTTCACATGCTGAGTTCCCTTGGGAATGTCTATCCTTGGTCACCATTTGTGCTCAACTGTCCAGCTTATCTCACTCTCAGACACAGGCACTACAGTTTCTTCAACTAGTTTTCCTACTGTCTGGGAAAACATTATACTCGTAAGGGATCTGTGTTTTTATTCAAGATTTTAGTCTATTTTAACTCCATCTTAAAAGAAAGTATTTCAGCCATTTAAAAAAAAATTTAAAAAGTGTTTTGAGGGGTGATATAGATTTAGACCATGACCAGGATGTAAAACATCTGTCCAACAGAAATATTATGATGCACCCATGCCCTATTGGAGACACTTGGCATGTAATACCTAATGTATAAATGTTAAAATATAAATTGACTGTAAATTTATAATGATTTTACCAAATTATTACATCTGATTCCCCCTTTAAAAACAAACAGAACAATGCCTACTTTGTGCTGGTCACCCCTTTCTTTCTAAAGTTATGGCATTGTCTGTTCTGAAAGTGTTGTACAAAAATCTTTATTACCAGAGTTGAAGTGGGCAGGGACTAATGTCTGTCAGTCTATGCCCTCAAGCTGAGGCCAGTTAGCTTGCCCACAGATCTCATGATGCCTTGTGTTCTCTTTCAAAGTAATTTGAAGTAACAGTTTTGAACTCTCTGAGCTCTGCTACATACACCGAGATCTCTGTCACATAAACTCCTCCTGTATAAGCAGGGCACAGCAGCCCCTCCTCTCACATGAAACTGTCCACTTTGTAGAGTTTGTTTATACTACAGACTCCAGGACTTGTTAGCAAAGGCAGAGGAAGCAGCTATTGCAGCACTAATCTGAGGAGTATACCAAGAACCTGCTGGATATAGATAACAAAGATAATAAGCAAGTTATTTTACATATATAACTTATATAACATATAACATACATAATTGCTATTGATTTATGAAAAAAAAAACTTTACAGTTAAGCCATCTGATAGGGAGTTGTGTGGCGCTATAGCAGAAAATGTCATATAATACTTAATGGTTAAAGCTGCGCTCAACAAAATTGTTAAAAATATTTAAAGGCCACATTGCAAAAATGGCCAAAAATTTACACTTCTAGGACTTACATATATTTCAACCGTGGACCATTCATTTCTAAGGGATCATCTGAGTAAATGGTTTTATAACATTTTCTCAATTCCCATAGAAATAAATGTAGAGAGCCATGCATATTTGTACAACTCTTCGTACATACCAGCCAAATTCTATGCTTACTATAGAGGTGGGAATTGACTCGATAAAACATTTATGGTATACCGTATCCTGTGAATACCATAATTTTTTTAAAGATAAAGGAGTTGGCACTTTTAAATAAATCTCTTCTATTAAATATGTCTGCATGTCTATGTACTTGTGTCATTGGCACCTTTGTATGCTGCAGTCTTTCCTTTTACTCTACATACTTAAATAGCTCCTTTTTGTTAAGGCAATGAGACCATGTGACTTCATCATCACTGCTCACATAGTCCGTCCACTGCAGCCCTTTCATATACTTCCTGGAAGCCACACACTGGCCAGAAGGGGTGAGTCATGACGAAGAAGGAGGAACAGAGTGTTGTTCCAGTTCCACCTATTCAGCAGTTAAATATAGGGTGATGGTTCTGTGCACAATACAAACAAAGTTTCAGGACAGCTTAAACACTACTTCCAGAGATTATGTACAAGGCAGTAAAGGCACATGGACAACTTTAATGAAGGAAAAGCCACCCCTTACATTTTGTGTCTTACTTTTAATTTAAACACTCCCTTTAAAACATTGTTAAGAATTTTTCAAGCATGTAAATCCCATTTTATGCAACCTAAGTCTACATTCACACTAACTTGTGCCCGCCGTACCATAGTATGGCGGGCACAGGTTGGCGCCAGGGAGAGGAGGAGGGAATGAGCGATGCTCACCCCCACCCTTCTCCATAGAGAAACGGCGTTGTATTCCAGGGAAAGATAGGGCATGTCTGCTGCACCGCTCCCGCACGGCGCCGTGCGCCCATTGCCGTCTATGGGGGGTATATATGCAGTATATATATGTCAGCCTTGTATATGTCCCCCATACAGCAATGTGAATGCAGCCTAATAGTGCTAGGTCCCTCATTTGGAAACTTCATAAATTATCTAGAGGGGCAACATGCAACAAAAAGTATTCATTCATTACATTAATGGCCAATTATTTTAAAGAGGTTGGCTACAATTAACAAACTTTACTTGGGTATATACAACTGGTAAAGTTAAATGTAAATGTAAATGTTCTGTATGAGCTGCGGGTCACATGACAGACAGCTGGCTTTATCACTTTTTTTATGTCCTGTATCCTACAGGTCAGAGCGGCCAAATGTTCACCTGTACTCATTACTATGTGCATGTGCAACATCCCACACCGAGGCCTAGACTTTTCTTGGGGCCTGGAGACAGCCGGGGCCTGCAGTACCTGAGTGGCTGGCGGTTTCGGCCTAGGCACGCTAGTGTCACGGTGCGTGGTATGGGGAACCGGAGGGCTGTCCTACAGCCTGGCAGGTCTCCAGCAGGGTGGTGTTGGCAAGATGAGGGAGAGGCTGCTATAGCGGTTCTCCCTGGGGCAACCCTTTGGTATCTGGAGTATGAGTCTCTATGTGGTGGACAGGGTGCCCGTGATGCTGACAGCCGCAGTAGCAGGGACCAGATGGAGGCAGACGTTGAACAAAAATAACTTACAGTTCTTTATTGGAACCGACAGGAACAGTAGCAACGTGCCTTGATAAATATTAGAATGCTGGAGATGCAGTTGGAGGGAGCCACAGGAGTAGATCACCAGCCTGGATGCAAAGGGCCAGCTGGGAGGTAGCTGTGTCCTAGTAGGATGCTTCAGCTTGTCCTGGGTTGCTTCAGACATCACCCTTGAAGGTAGGATGATATCCCTTTCCTCTCACTAACTAACTCACTACACTCAGGCAGGGAGCTGAGCTCTCCTGCTCTGGTCTGGTGTGCTGGCTGCACTGACTCTTCTGAGTCTCTGTTCAGACTCCCTGGTCTGACTGAACTCTAGAAGTTTCCTGACCAGGGGTTTTGTTACTCCCACTGGTCAGGTGATGGCTACTCCTCCAATTACATATCAGCTTACAGATACAAGGTATAACACATGTGATTGGTTGCTGGAATTGCATCACATAAAACAATTAACTCCTGCCTTACCAGGCAGACTCTACCACTGCAGTGCTCATCTGTGTTATGTAGTGACATGCTGTGGGGCTGATCAGACCCTTCACAGGCTGCAAGCTACATGGTGGGACGTATTCGCAACAACCCCTCTGCCTTGCATCGGCAGGGGTGTTGCACATGCTTTCTCTCTGAACAGCACTCCCATTACAGGCGGTCCCCTACTTAAGGACACCCGACTTACCGACAACCCATAGTTACAGATGGACCCCTCTGCCCACTGTGACCTCTGATGAAGCTATCTGGATGCTTTACTATACTCCCAGACTGCAATGATCAGATGTCAGGTGTCTGTAATGAAGCTTTATTGATAATCCTTGGCTCAATTACAGACTCCAATTGTCACTGGGACAAAAAAAATTTTTGGTCTGGAACTTCAAATAAAATATACAGTTTCGACTTACATACAAATTCAACTTAAGAACAAACCTCCGGACCCTATCTTGTATGTAACTGCCTGTATACTGGTTTAAGGGGCATGCGAACATTCTTGGCACGCCCTTCCAACCAGCGACGTGGGAGTGGTGTTAATGAAGCAGGTGTACATACAGTATTGAGCGTAGGTTAATTCTCGTCCCTATAACCCACCGGTTTGTATGTACCCTAGTAATCTTCACTAAATGTAGCCAAACCCTTCCTGGAGCATTGTGTAATGTTTCAGTTTCTCAGCGGTAATGAATGTAGGCCCATTGAACAGTTGCTTTGAGTCCTAGTACAAGGAGAACCTGGGATGTGCTTATTTTATGGGAGTAACTACCATACAGTATGGAAAATTATTTATAATATTCTCTTGTTTTATTGACAATTAGACATCAACTACCAGAAGAATTATGCCTCTCATATACATTTAGGCAAAGAGGCCCCTTAACTTTTGGGATAATTTTCTTTTCTTTGAAAAGCAAAACAGTTACCTTCATCTAATATATTTTTTTAAATAATATTATGTTTGTTATGTTTTAAAATAATTTTTTTTATATTTTTCTAGTATTATTACTGTTATTTTACTTGAGTATTATACACCATGAGTTATGTAAAAGCTGACTGATGTAATGTATTGGTATAATTCAGGACAAGTGCAGGAAGTAGCAAGTGTACACGTATAACTCTTTCTGCTCTAAGAAATAAGTGGCACAAAATGACCACAAGTTGCCATGTAAAGATGTGACAAAATGGTAACACTGCTAGGATTCACCAAAGCCTTGTATCTCCTGGCTGTAAAATTCATATTTTGACAGAGTTTGCCTGACTTCACCAGTCATATAATTCATTGTTATATTTTACACCATATACAATTATTAGATTAAAAGGTCTCATGTGCTGCATCATGTCCCTACAGCGTCGCTACATTGACAAAAAACAAGGAATGTTGCCTCTCAGGAAATCCTTTTGTTGAAGGGACTGAAAGAAAAAATTGAAAACTTGGAATAACTTATTGTAAATGCGTTTAACTTAATAAAGATGTTTCTTTGCTGCCATGTGATGAAGAATCATTTCAGCCATTAAGCTAATGTTTGGCAGGCTTCATACATAGACAGAAATAAGCAACATGACCATATTGCCTCCTACTTCCCTTCCTGTTTTCTTTTCAATGAAAGAATCCCATTCAGTGCCTAACATTAAATGGTATTTCCAGATACATAGATGACAGAGCAAAAGACCACATAATTATCCTCTTATCCCTGCCTTTCAATAGAGGCAATATATACAGTCTAATGTATATGTATATCACACATTAAGTGATGTGTTCTGGCATGTCTATGCAGCACTAGTACACAATTGTATACAGGCAGTCGCTGGGTTACGTACAAGATAAGTTTTGCAGGTTTGTTCTTAAGTTTAACTTGTATGTAAGTTGGAACTGTATACTTTATAATCGTAACCCCAGGCAAAAATTTTTTGGTCTCTATGACTACTGGGTTTTAAAAATGTTGGATTGTTATCAGAACCAAAAATCATGGATCGGGCGCTTCCCTGCACTGGCCTGACAGAGTTCACCAACTTTTTTGTGGTGCACCTTTAACATAGGGTGTGCGACAGACTTTGCATGTTAAATACGGCGCTCGGGCTGACCAGCGCAAAGTCCTTAGTAAATGAACCCCATCGTGTTTTTAAGGAATAAACTTTTACACTTGTTATTCTTCCACTTAGCATCTTAACATAAAACCATGCTGTGTTTCAGCAATATTGTTTCTATATTGTAGTATATTGATTGTACAGTGGGTACAGAAAGTATTCTGACCCTTTAAATGTTTTACTTTTTGTTTCAATACAGCCATTTTTTTTGCTCATTAATGTAGACTCTGCAACCCATCTTGACAAAAAAAAATTGAAATGTAGCTATCTTTGCTAATTTATTAAACAAGAATAGCTAAAATATCACATGGTCATAAGTATTCAGACCCTTTGCTCATTATTGAATAGAAGTGGACTCACTGGACCACCGGAGACGATAATGTAAGCCGACACCTGGGACTGGAATCTAAGTGGCAACTGGTTTTCACTAGAGCCCGCCACAAAGCGAGTTGGACTTGCTGTCGCGTGGTACCACCAGGTCGTTCCACAGGTGCAACTTTGTCCGCGGTGGCAGCCAAGACGAGGTTCAAAAACGGAAGGCAGGTTCATGGTCGGGGACAGGCAGGGGGTCAGGGAAGGCAGCACGGGATCAACGCCAGAGGCAGAGCAGAAGGTCAGGGCTGGCAGAGGAGGAGTGTAAACCGGAACAGGTCCAGGGTCACAATGGAAAATCAATAAACAGGTACAGGGCAACAATACAAGCTTTCTCAGAGGCATGAAGCACAAAGATCTGGCAGGGAATGCTGGGAGAGGCCAGCTTTTCCTAGAAATGGCTAGCACCAATCAGCGTTGCACTGGCCCTTTCAATCATCATGAGACGGCGCACACGTGCCCTAGGAGTCGGGGAAGCGCACACACAGCCATGGGAGCTGGAACAGGAACAGGTGAGTGGTGCGGGCGCTGCGCTGGCGGTGCACGGGTGAGCCTGCGAGCTGCGATATGGGTCGTGGGAGTACCCCTGACAACAGTCATGAGTCATGGGAATGATGCAACAAGTTTTTCACACCTGGATTTGGGAATCCTCTGCCATTCTTCCTAGCATATCTTCTCCAGATCCCTCAGGGAATGCTTACTTGGGTTTAGGTCAGGCTCTGGTTGGGCCAGTCAAGTTTGGTCACAGAGTTGTCCAGAAGCCACTGCTTTGTAATTTTATTTGTGTTCTTAGGTTCATTGTCTTGTTGGAAGGTGAACTTTCCGCCCGGTTTGAGGTCCAGTGCACTCTGGAAGAGGCTTTCATTCAGGATATCTCTGTTCTTAGCTGCATTCATCTTTCCTTTAATTGCAACCAGTCACCCCCTTAGCATGATGCTTCCAGCACCATGTTTTAATATTGGGATTGTATTTGGCAGGTGATGAGCAGTATTTTCTCCACACAAAATCAATCTTCGTCTCATCAGACCAGACAGTCTTATTTCTCATAGTCTGTGACCATGTCTTATTTCTCATAGTCTGTGACTATGTGATATTTCTAGTTTAAATTAGCAAAAATAATATATGGGGTGCAGAGTGTACATTAATGATAAAAATAATTACTTTTTGTGATCTTACCAATGAAGGAAACACAGATTGAAAAATTTAAAGGGGGCCTAAATACTTTCTGTACCCACTGTATATAAACCCAGCATTGCTTTAGCTGGAAAACTTTAATAAGTTAGAACAAGTTTGTTTCTTGTCATTTGATATTGTCATACATATCATTTCTGAGATTTTCACTCTCTGTGAACCCCCCACTCCACCCCGTGGGCTGCCTGTAGTATACTTTTTTCACCAAAAGGATTAAATTATGCAAATGAAGCTCACTAACAAAAATCTGATTAATTTGGTGCTGTGTGGTGTCTATTGACCCAGAGAAAAATGTGTTTAAGTTATCTAGGTTCCATAATAAATGCAGACAATTTTAGATGACAATGCTATTGATCATAACAGCCTCAGTGACTTTAATTTATTAAAAAGGGCCAATGTTTTAAAATAAATATACCGTATATACTTACTTAAGTATAAGCTGAGCTTTTCAGCACAAATAATGTGCCCCCCCACAAGTCTTCTCCTTTCTTGCAATGCTCCGACTCTGAACACTTCTGTCACACACACCACTTGCTGACATCATAGTGTGTGTGTGCCGATGCTGCATGAAGGAGCTCAGGTAACACCCCTAGGAGCCTGCCAGGCTCATTAGAACATTTATAAATGTTGGGTTTTAGTATGAAGGAGGCCATGGATAACAAATATAAAAAGATTAATACAGTCACAGTTTATTATTATGCTTGATTTAGATGGTAGATTTTCTTAAAACACTTGGTGCACAGTTCCTACTTAGCCAATTCAGCAATAGACATTTATCAATTTCAATTTTAATATTCATTTGCTATTTCCTGAATATTTGTCCTGGGAAACCCCTTTGTATAGCAAGCCTGTTTAAGTTGTATCTGTGGTACATGTATGGTATAGTAGGTTGCAGCAATCCAAACCTAAACATGGTAAACCCATGGAAAGAGTTCAAATCAGTTTTCAGTTTTTATATATTTAGACAGGTTGTAATAAATAAATGAGCGACCTGATCGGTTGCATTGGGTAAATGCTGCACTTTCTGTATACAATATCTAATAAACACAAGATTCATTACAGCATATTTTCATAGATACTCTACAATTCCTTGCCACGTAGGCATAGGTTTTAAGATGACATTTTATTTAAAATGTTCTCTTGTTCTCTTATGGCTGAAGGGATTATACACTTTCAGTTTTCTTCCCTTCTCTTAAAATAATCATTCTGGCAATCAACCACTACTTTCTAATACTTCATCAAAGCAGGAAAATGTACCCCCTACTGCACAATGCAAGGACATTAGAACTCACTCAGGGGTCCTCAAACCATGTAAGCAAACAATATGCCAAGCGATTTCATATGGGTCGTAGAGTTGCAATGTTGTTGGTATGCAGGGCTTTATTAATATTATTTATTTTAAACGTATATTCATTCTAAGGCATTGTTCATATGAATAGGGTTACATTCAGAACATAAGAGAAGAACCAGCAATTCTGCCAGTTTTTTTTAGTCTTGTTTGTAATGTTGTCCTAAAATGTGATTAATTAGCTATGGTTATTATAGGCATACCGATACTCAATATGTGTGTTCATATTTCTAATTTAACTGGGACGAGTCATTTTTATTTTTTATTAATGTTACTTTTTTATAGAACTGGCCAGGGTCTCTATTGGATCCATCATCTATCGTGTAACAACATTGTTACCCCCTTAATAGCATTTGTGGGGTGCCAATTCCTTATGGGGGGCAAATCTTCCATTCAAAACCTGAAGTTATGGAATAGAGGGCAGCAATGATTCCCTTCTCTTACATTTTACTTAGGGCTGCAGAGGTAGATGTCGTGGAACAGGAGGTGAAGTAATATGGATGCGTTGCGCCAGGGAAGTAGTTGCTGTAAAGCATGGAGGAAAGTATGAAGACTACTGTGGGAAACTGTCATTTGGTTTAGTTGTAGAAACCTGATGACAGGTTCCACTGTTGCATCTGCATAAAACAGGTATCACTGTATACTCCCTATATAGTGGTTGTATTAATATTTGTATAGTGATACAAATAATAATACAGATAGTGTCCAATAGAAGAAGAAAGACAGCGGTACTCACTGGACTTGTGGACATCTTTATTAAAGTGAAACACACAGGGAGGTGCAAACCACAACAGCGACAGGCTGTTTCACACCAGATGGTGCTTTCTCAAGCCGAGAAAGTGCCATACGGCATAAAACAGCCAGACGCCATTGTGGTTTTCACCTTCCTGTGTGTTTCACATTTTAAGAAGATGTCCACAAGTCCATTGAGTACCGCTGCCTTTCTTTTTCTATTGGACTGAATTTATCTATTTTGGTTGAGCACCACCATCTTTCCTCCTGCTACTCAGGCTTTGCCCCAGGCTGGACTGTTTAATTGTGTGTTATACCTTTGGTTGGCAGTGCCCATGCAGTTTTTTTCTACTTACAATGATACAGATAATGTTGTCCTACTTGTTTATTCAATAACTATACGACAATAATATTAATTATTGCATGGCAGTGATATTAATCACTGTATAGCGGTGATATTTAGGGGATTACATATTAGGGGTGATATAAGTAAATTTGGGGGTAAAGGTTTAGTTATGGTGTCAGGCGGTTCGTATTGCTAGGGTAATTGCTGGCAACCTATTGTTAAAATTCTATTCCTTCCCCATGTAGCAGGGTAGCAGAGGACAGGGTCGGAGCAGAGGACAGTAGGCGTTTCTGCGATGCAACTGAGCTGCTTCGTACATAAATAGAGCTCTTGCCTTAATTTATGTTATCCTTAACAAATGACAGCTGTTGCAGCCATAAATAGGATACCTCAGTAAAGGGCGATCACCTGTGTTACTTGTAATTATATCTGATTAATATTGTCATCTTTGACACAATTGTTATGAAATGTGTGTTGGTTGTTAAAATTTCATTAAACTTGGAGCACGGACCACAATCTTTGATGATAGAAGATCCTTCATTTTAGTGGAACGAATATATGTCTACTATTGACATTTTGGAGGCACACACATTATAGTCTGACATCCTATAGTTGATCATTTTTTTTCAATGCACAGAAGATGAAGATGATACCTACTGATCCAGAGACATGTCTAAGAGGTTGAGCAGCATCTCAAAGTGGAAGTCTATTGTATTCATGTCTATGAATTTATCTTGAACTAAGAAAACACATAAATTGATGTCTACTTAGACATATATTTGTGTCTTTTAGTGTTGAATATACTTGCTCTTCAAATAAAACCAAAGCTCTTTTAGTTTTAAATTGTATTTGTCATGCAGTGAAAATTGTCCATATTTTGCAAGAACACATGTCCCTAAATATGTATTTTGTTAGTTGCACGCCGACTAAACTTCTTTTGTGAAGGCTATTTTCTATATAATTTATAACAACAATGAAAGAGATATCATTCCTGCTGCAATCCTTTAGGAACACAGAAAACTATTGTGCAATTGGGAAAAAAGACCAAGCAGGACTGTTTTTAATGGAAAAATCATGATGTCAACACTCTTTTTTTCGTGTTTGATGTTTTCAGCCTCTTGAGAGAACATCTCAAGCCATAATAAAAAGTTGGTTTGTCTTTCATGTCCTGCACAGGGATGTTGTTTTATTCTGTGTGGCGGTTTATTAAATTGTTTTATGGGTAAAAACAATGTTTCATTTCAATGTGATGAAAACTGCTGACATCATTCTAGTAATGGTGAATGCTGTTTCTATGTCTGCTTATTAACTATGTACTGGTGGCCCTTTTACAACTTTTAGTTAAGTATTCACTGCATCCTATACTTTTAGATTTCAAGCGTCAAATGACTTGAAACAGAAGTCCGGAACATCACTTATCTTCACGTGACAGCATGTTTTTAGGGGTTACTGTATAGATTTTGTTTAGGTGATCATATGGCTTGCTCTTTGGTTGCAGTAGTATGTCCTATTTTTATTGGATATGGTACAACTATCTTGTCATCCTCCATTCACTTTCTAAAGAAGGCCTCTGCTATAAATCTATGAATCTATAATTCCAGTTGTCAATTAGCTCAACCAGTCATCTAGCCATGGGCTTTACTTTACCTCAGAAGAATTTATAGATCCCATTGACTACTACCCCATCAAGAGGTGTAACTTGAAGCTGCTGGGCTCCTATGCAGTATCTATATCAGATGCCAAATTGTAATTTAGTGTTGTTCACTTCCAATACAGAAGTTGCACCCTCTACTATTCTTTCTCCATTATAATTTTGTCAGGGCTCTGAGTCTGTGGATCCTCTGGACCACAGCGGGAGATGGTACTAGCCGACACCTGGGACCGGAGTCTAAGTGGCACTTGGTCTTCACCAGAGCCTGCCGCAAAGCAGGAAAGTGTTGCTGCAGCGGGGTACCCCCAGGTCGTTCCACAGGTGTGACTAGCCCACGGTGGCAGCCGTGGTAGCAATGCGGGAGACAGTCTGTACTCAGGGTAACAGCGGGAGAACAGGACAGGAAGGCACACTAGGACTCACGTCAGGAATAGCAGGAGCTGGCACACTGATCAGGAACACAGGAACGGACTGGCACACTACACAGGAACGCAGGATACACAGGAACGCAGGATACACAGGAACGCAGGATACACAGCAGGGCTTTCACTTCAGGGAAATTGATTGAAGATCCAGCGGGGAACGATTGGAGCCATAGGATTAAATGCATTTTCAGAAGTGGCCAAGACCAATCAGCTGTGCACTGGCCCTTTAAATCTTAAAATACAGTGTTCGCGCCCTAGGGACAGTGGAGAAGGAGCTGGGCTAGGGCAGCAGAGAGGAGCATGGGTGCACCCGCGACCCGCGGTATGGATCGTGGGCGTGCCTGTGTCCGTTACAGTACCCCCCCCCCCCTCAGTCTCCCCCTCTTCTTCTTGGTCCCAAGAAACCTCTGGAGGAGAGTCCAATCCAAAATGTTCTCTTCGGGCTCCCAGGATTTCTCCTCAGGCCCGAACCTCTTCCAGTCTACAAGTAAGAACCGCTTACCCCTCACGATCTTCATGTCCAGAACCTCCTTCACCTCATAGACATCTGGGGAATCCGCCTCCGGAGCAGGAGGAGGGGATTGCTGGGAGAAGCAGTTCAAGACGACTGGCTTCAGGAGGAAGACATGGAAGGAATTCGGGATGCGCATAGATGGAGTAAGGTGGAGCCCGATGGATGCACTTGATTAACTCAAAGGGACCAAGGAACGTGGACCAAGGTATTTTAAGCCGGACAAATCTTGAAGAGAGCCAAACTTTGTCACTAGGAGAGAAGACTGGAGGATCTCTGTTTCTTATCAGTTTGGGTCTTGGTACAGTCTGTAGCTCGTAGAAGGGACTGGCAGGTCTGGTCCCAAATAGACTTGAGGTCCTGCACCAGATCCTCTACCGCAGGGACATCAGAGGGAGTAGACAGCGGAAGAGGAGGGCGAGGAATCCGTCCATAGACCACATAGAACGGAGCCGAGCCAGTAGACCCCGAGTCGAGGGAATTGTAGGAGAACTCAGCCCAAGGTAGTAGGTCATCCCTGTTGTCTTGACGGGCTGAGACGAAGTGGCGGAGGTAGAAGCCCAAAGTCTTATTCACCTTCTCTACTTGACCATTTGACTGAGGGTAGTAGGCAGAAGAAAAGTCAAGGTTGACCTGCAGCTGGTGACACAAGGAACACCAGAATTTGGACACAAACTGGACTCCTCGATCGGACACGATGTGATGGTCGTCCAGTTAGCGGACGACCATGCAGCAGAAGATATGTTTGAAAAACAAACTGGCAAGCCATGGGGAAAATGGAAGACCTGGAAGGGGAACAAAATGGGACATTTTTGAAAACCGGTCAGTCACCACCCAGATGACAGTACTGCCCGAGGAGACAAGCAGATCGGATGATGAATGCCACCTTGGAGCACTCACTGACAAGCTGGGATGGCATTAACTCTATGTGCAGCAAGCACTGTGTGATGAAACCTCTGCACAGTTTGGGATTTCCATCGTATTTATTAGGCATAGATAATTTTAACCTAGGCTCTGGTGCCGGTGGACTAGCCGGGATGACAGGAGAAGTCCCAGGGGTAGTCGCTGGAACTGCTCCAAAAGTAGTCACAGGAGCCTGAGGCTGGGAGTCAAGAAGCTGTTGGAGAGCGGAAGCGACTTGGCCTAAAAGTTCTCCTTGGGCAGCAATCTGCTGAAGCTGCCGGCCGACAACACCGGAGAGTTCAGCCAGTAGCCATGGCTCCTTAGCGGGGTCCATGACCGGATCTTACTGTCAGGGCTCTAAGTCTATGGACCCTCTTGACCACTGCAGGAGATGCTGCTAGCCGACACCTGGGACTGGAGTTTAAGTGGCTCCTGGTCTTGCTGCGGGGAAGGGGGGTACCACCAGGTCATTTTACAGGTGCGAATAGCCCACGGTGGCAGCCAAGGTAGCAATGCAGGAGACAGTCTGTACACTGGGTGACAATGGGTGAAAAAAGCACAGGGAGGCACACTAGGACTCACACTATGATTGTATGACTTAGTGAAAGTTAAATAATACTTTACTTAAGGAAATTGTTCATTTTTATAATTTACATTCTTTTTCCTTACTTATATTTGTTATGTGTGCATTACTTAATCATTTCAAAATATAATTTTTCCAGTAGTTTAAAACACCATAGGTTATATTATCAATATAACAACATTAATCCACAATGCGCATGTATTAGTCTGCTATATACCCTAACACCATTTTATAGGGGGACCTAAGCTCGGTGAACAGCCCAGGGCCTATGATGCACTTAATACACTCCTTATCCTCATCTTTAACTTTGAAAAAAAGGTACTGTACAA
This sequence comes from Engystomops pustulosus, assembly GCA_019512145.1. NCBI lineage: Eukaryota > Metazoa > Chordata > Amphibia > Anura > Leptodactylidae > Engystomops > Engystomops pustulosus. Next base: position 132,163,330 of record CM033643.1, read on the forward strand.
GAAAATGGGCACATTAAATTTCAGCGTTACAATATTTTACAGACGCAGTAAAGTTTAGCGTTTCACATACCGTGTTGGAAACACTGTAGCACTGAATAATAACACTCCTTTCTTTCTTTTGTGGTGTTCTATAATACAAGATGTCATTGTCACTTAGTGTCAAGTCAAACTTGGCTAGATCTGTGTACTATTTTATATATTCAACTTAGTACATAGCCTATGATGGGAATTGTACTGCCGCTAACACAATCTGTTTTAGGGCATGGAAATTATTCAACTAACAATAGGCTCTCCTTTTGCCAAGTGTTATTTCACCATAAAACCAGCCCTACTTCACTATCATGGCATACAGATGTGGTAAGTGCTCGGGGACAAAAACTAAAACTTCAAAATGACATGAAAAGCAATAAAAGCTAAGGAGACAGCCATTGTAATTTAGTACGACGTGCAAACCATTGCAAGCACAGTGAACAGTGGTAAGCACACGTCTAAAGTTTTCTGTCTAGCTGTGACAAATTAGCTTCACTTACTGTAATGAAGAGAAGTAATTGAGAAACAAAGGGCATAAAAACTAATGATTTTGAAAGATGGCGCCTTGTGCCAAGATTTTTCTTACATAAATGCAGTCTTTGTAATCTATTTATACACTAATGTGCCTTTACTAAGCAAATAGCTAAATCTACAGGCACCATAATGTCCAATTATCAAGACGGATCAGTGTGACCTGTCCCGATTGTTTGTATCTAACTAAAAATCATTGATATTTCCACCTACATTGATGACAGTCAAAATCAACAGCATCTAAATAACCTGCAAATTTGGAGCCCAACTGAAAATATTGAAGCAACTCATCTAGACACCTGTGCGATTGGATTCTCCTCCTCATAATTGCCCTTTTGAAATTTATTGCAACTATAGTTCTCTGGGCCCCAGGCTTTCAGATGCAACAACTTATGCTGCATCTATTCTTCCATGAATCACCACTCATAATATTACCTAACAGGAAGCATGGTGCAATTCTAGTGGCATGCAAATCCTGGAAGATTTTGTTGCCTGGGGATTTGACAAACTTTCTGGGCACATTTACATTACATATAATGGCCCTTCCTGACTGCCCTTAACCACCAACCCTGTGGTTCTCAGCCATCTCAAATGGACAGGCAGACGGTGGATACATGCCTGCGGTCTCCAGCACAGAAAACCCTTGACTTCATTTACTTCCTCTACACCACTTAGTGATGTTGGACCCTCTTGCGTGTTGCCTTATGTTGCTATTTTCTTATTCAGTCTTTTATTTTGGATCATGTGTCTGACGAAACTAGTACTATGTATGAATGGAAAGTATGGGCATGGTACCTTCCTCTTCCGAAAAGTGATTTGAGTTCTATAGCGGTAATATGACCTAAGGGGTAACATAGCTGATACCCACATCCACATGCTTGATAAAGGTGTAACAGTACACCGAAATGTCGCGTTTTATGGAATAAATCTTCACCCCTTTCACTACTACAAGGAGTGCTGCCTCTTCACTGAACCTGATACCCACATCCAGCTAGAAAGGATATTGAGAAGTATTTGAATATTGTCAAAGACTCTTTAATACAAAGGCCCAGACCGTTGAACAAGACTTCTCAAAACTTGAAATGGCACAGGAAATAAAAGAACACAAATCCAAAAACCAGGTTATGACTTCAACCCCAAATTTTTAAAGGTTTTGGTGATGCTCTTACTATGTTCTCATGGGCTTTTAATATAGCAGCACAGAATTACCCTCCTAATGTGCTTACTTAACCAGGCAGAGATCTGATATACTGTGGGGATTTTAGACCAATTTCTCTACTGAAAATAGAAGTTTAACTGTATGCTAAGATGTCCAGCCTTCAGACTTCAGTCATTTATTCTCAGCCTAATAAAGAGAGGACAGGTGGGAATTTCTAAAAAAGAACCTTCGCAAGGTGGGACCCGGCCCCAGGATGTTAACATACAGTGCGCTTAGCAACTTTTCAATTACATATAGACGTCTGAATTGTTGAATATTATTTGCTGAATTTTACCACAGGGCTACTATTTACAATTTTGTCCTGAACCTATTCCACTGCATTTCAAGACACTGGGTTGAAATGAAATTGGAAACACGGGGTCTTTTAGTGGCCATTGGGGCTTCACACCTGGAGATTGCACCATTCTTGACTATGCTGGTCAAGTCATGGGGTAACTCTTTAGACTTATCAAATTTGGTCTAGGTAACTGGCCTGCATGTTACATATCCCTGTTGGAACATGGATTCCCCCTATTAAAGGGAACCTGTCAACAGAAATTGGCCTAACAAAGCACTACCAGTATGTTGTCAAGCAGTCAAAAACCTTCCAGATCATGTTACTTTTATGACTTTTACTTTTACTTTTATGAGTGTGGTGGTAACATTGAGAAAATCTACTTTGAAGTAAGATGTAAATTGGTTGTATAAAGTCAAGGAGACAGAGATTTTAACACTGAAGTCAAGCTCTCTCTTCCTCAGTAAGCTCCCTTCACTGTAATTGATGGTCCTGCATCTAAAGACATTCCTAACCAGATCTCCTGCAGTCTAATGCATGTTTTATAATCACAGAGGAGGAGTCTTTCAGAGTTCCCCACCTTGACTTAAGTGTAAAACTTTCCTCCACCTTGACTTTACACAACCAATTTACAGCTCACTTCAAAAATGATTCTCAGGATAATGCCACCACACTGGGAACCGAAAGAAACAATAGTAGTGGTCTAGTAGATCAATTGCTGATGACAGGTGTGCTTTACGGTTTCACCTATTAGGTGGCTCCTTTACTTCTTTGTCCCTGGTACTTTTCTCTGTTTAAAGATCTGAGTTTGAAGATCAGTGTCTTGCCTTCAGCTCTTTCACATACAATTTCCTTGTTCAATGACATTTTAGTGGGTAAATTTGTATTCGTCTATGCGAGAAAGACAATTACAATGCTCCTATATGGATGAATAGTAGTGCAAAGAATATATGTTAACTCATATCGTCAACTACCAGTAGTCTTTAAGGTTTGTTGTCAGTTATTACTATGGTGCATAATTGGTGGGAATGTCCCCATGTGATCCAACTTTGGTTTTCCATCCCACTCTTATATAATAATATTTGCTGACCGGACTAGCGCCTTACCCCTAAGTTTGGCCTGTTATCTATGTTCCCAGGTCCTATCTATAAATTCCTAAATGGTTCAGTATGTCACTGTAATGGCCATTAGACAAATAATCCCACATAGAGAATCTGTGGGCCATAGAAAATGGAAAATTCAATACCTTTCTATGAGGCCTGGTCTTTGAGGATTATGTATAAGTACACAATCAGTCTGGATATTTGGTTAACCATGTAGGCATCTGGGCATATATTCCTCTCTATCCTGCTGTTCATTTATGTGATATACTATGGCATTGTCTGGATCAGTGGTAGTGGACCCACTGAACCACCTCGGACTATGACGTAAGTCGACACCGGGGAGTGGAGTCTTAGTGGTACCCGGTTTTCACCAGGTCGCTCCACAGGCGTGACCTTGTCCACGGTGGCGACCAAGTTGAGGTACAGAGTCGTAGAGCAGAATTATAGTTGGGGACAGGCAGGAGGTCAGGTCGGGCAGCACAGGAGCAGGGTAGGGAACAGAACCGAAGTCACATCAGGAAATCTCAATACAGACCGGGAGCATACGGAACAAGCTTTCTCTAAGGCACAAGGCACAAAGATACGGCAGGGTGTGCAGGAAGAGGCTGGCTTATCACAGATACTGGGAATGGCCAGCACCAATCGATGATGCGCTGGCCCTTTAAATCTTTAGGAGCCAGCGCACGTGCACCCTAGGAGGTGGGGATGCGTGCGCCAGACCATCGGAACCAGAGCTGAAGCGAGGATGGGTAAGTTAGGCTGCTGGAGCACTAGGACCCGGTGGGGAGTACGGGTATGCATGCGGCCCGAGGCATTTCTTTGAGCACATATATTTTCTGTGGTATATCTATGCAGCAGGTTCAGATTAATTTGTAATCTAAATATAGGCAGGGAGCTGCATGTATATGCAGAAGGGAGTTATGATGATATATATTGTGTCTTCACTAGGTTTTTGTTTGATCCAATTTGGAAGTACATTTGTAATTGTTTTTAATGCATGGCCATTAAAATTGTGGTTTTTTTTAATATTTTGTTATTGGTTTTGTTATAATATACAGCTTTTAATGTGAAAGCTACATATCTCAAATACTGAATCACTTATTCATGCATAAATAGCCTCCCTGCTTTCCCTTCTCACTTGTCTTGTTTCTTCTTCCCCCTATTATTTTTTGGTTTCATGTATAACAAGGTGTCCCCTTACTACACAAGGGCTGAGTTGTTCTTATTTAAATGTTTTATGCTATATACTCTATATATAATACACTATAGCTATATACTATATACTGTTCATTTGTGATCTGTCATTAGGTCTGTACACTGTGTAACTGCTTGACCTTGGTCACTTTCAATGTCTTATGTTCTGTGCACACTTATTATTGTTATATATTATTGAACCATAAATCTACATACATTTTGTAACTTTGTTGTAGTGTCTTTCCCCTTGGCTCTTGATCATTAGTTGTCATTTAGATGGATTGAAGGGAAAGTAAATAGAAATAGAAAGAAATATGCTTCAAAGCATTAAAAAACAAAAAAAATGTAGATGTGATGTCTTCACTTCCTTTCTGCATCTCAACGCAAACTCACGCTGATCATTGGCTGAAGCTGTGACTCACCCTAGCCAGTGACAGGTAATGGTTCAGTGAGTCAAGTATTGGTTTCTTTTTAGATTTTGAGCATGTTTAAATTTTTTTCCAGGAGACAATTGATTTAATATAGCCTAACTGACATTAGCTTATCATTTATCTATTAAATGTTCTACATTTTTTTTCTTTCCTCTGCTATGGTATATCTAAGTTACATAGATTGTACTGACATGATTGCCATGCCTTTGTGATTTGCCCCCCAAATTGTCACTGGTGGTATAGAACAGATGCTAGATTTCTAGATAGGATAATAGAGGAAAATTGCTCTGGGAAAATTGTAATAATTGGCCAATCCGTCTGCGGTACAGTTCATCACCTCAAATTTATAAGAATGTCCCATTAGCAGAGCTGAATAAGATATAACAAAGTCTGGAGGACTCTTCTGTGATATACCATAGATTATGTGTGCCTTTATAATAAGCCTTGGCTGCTGTTAAAAAGTTGCTTGGTACAGTTCTTTGTGAGGCTGGTCAAATATTGCAAGTAGGGCTACAGTAAAGCTGGAAATTCATCTAATCTGTACACATATCTATACTACCAAACTAAATATTGGTGTTAATCTGACATGCGATACCGCATTAATATAAAAAAAAAGGAGAATGAGGCAGAGAAAGTAGGCCCAAGCATAATAACTGCAGGTCTGGTCTAGCCTACAGTTTCTGTTGTCACCATCTTGCCTTCATGGCTAGTACAAGAATAAGACATTTGGAGTTCAATAACTAAATTTTAAAAATGAAAATTTCTTACATTATCTGTGTATAGCTATTATCTACATAAGAGGGGTCTTGTTTTACAGAAACCACTACAGAAACTGCATTTTTACACCTAGTCGGCATTAATGGTCTCTATTAATTTTGATGTCCCCCAGTGCTTGCTGGCAAAATAACTGCCTCTGAGAGTTGGGACTATAGCTTGGAATATTCCCATCATTGAAGGGAAATTGCTGATGAGGCAAAAAAAAATGTATTCCTGTTGGTCTGCATTATGAATCAAATCCTTGTTGTGCGACTGAAAAATAAAAGTTTTGTTTTTGTGATGGGAAATGTTGAAAGTGTAACGCAAGGCCACTTGAAAAATAGTTCACATTCTACTCTAGAAGCAGGGCTGCTCTCTAAATTCATGTGTTTTCCATAGATTTCACTCTTCGCGTTCTGGTTTTCTATAATTATTTGCGGATTTTAAGTCCATTTATCATGTAATAATTGTTTTTATTTTTATTACAAACATTAAGAATAAAAATATTATTAATGCATATAAACATTTTATTTAAAACTTTTTATATTGTACAACAATGACTTACTATGTTACTGTATTGCATTTGCATATACTTTTATTTAGGATACATAAATAGTATTGGGTAAATATATAAAAAAAAATCAATTGAGGGGCATTTTCTTGCATATGTCATGAAGATTGTGACTTTTAGGCTATTTGTGCCCTGATAACCACTTTAAAAAGGTGGTTGCAGCAGATTGGCAATGATTACTTGAAATCTGCAATATATAACAGCCCCACAACTTCTTAATAATTCTGGCATGCTGTATGTGGGTCAAATACTTAAGACCAGTACACAAATAGCTGGTCTTGAAGTATCTGCCCCAAAATGTTGTATTTTGTACTTTTCATTTTGAATTTAGGACTGGTCTTTTGGGAAAAGACTGTTCATAACATACTATGGACACAATATTATGGAGCAGTATAAAATAGATCCATTATACAACTATACTTATAAAACCTTCACCAAACTCTTGAGCAATTATGTGTAAACGTAAAACACATGTAATTACATTTATATGAGTAAAAATCTCTACTTTTAGTCATAATATTATTGTTATAAACCCAAGATGCATTAAAAAAGACCAATGTATTATCATAAATAAAAACAACTTTCTCTAAATCACAGTGATCCCCTTACCTAATTATTATTTATTAATAATCTACATTTTATATTTGCTTTGCATGTACATGGTGTTATTTAGGGTTTGGTACAGAAGACTGACATTGTAGTCTATCAGTGAGAAGTTAAAGTAATTGATGTGTGAAATATAAACTGAAACATTTGATTACATGGTAGGAATTGATGGTTGTTTAGTGATCCCTAAATAGACAAAGCTGGCCTTTTTGGACTAATGTGTGTAAATAGCCATGCCAATTGACTGGCATGATCACTTGTTCTCCAATAACAAAAGTTTCACTGTGTTTTCCTGAAATTCCATACTAGCGATTGTTAGAGAGCTGTGATTGTAGGCAAAACCAGAAAAGCAACAAGCAGATTAAGATGAAATTATTTTCATGATGTTGCTGTATTATCCTTTTATTTTAGTATTATTATTTTGTATTAGTTCTATAGAACAAGTATTTAATATACATTACAGGCCAAAAGTTTGGACTCACCTTCTCATTCAAAGAGTTTTCTGTATTTCCTTAACCATAAAGTGTAGATTCACACTGAAGACATCAAAACAATTAATTAACACATGTGGAAATATATAAGAAACAAAAAAGTGTGAAAAAACTGAAAATATGACTTATATTCTAGGTTCTTCAAAGTAGCCACCTTTTGCTTTGATTACTGCTTTGCACACTCTTGGCTTATCTTGATGAGCTTCAAGCGGTAGTCACCTGAAAAGGTTTGCCCTGTGTCTGCAGGTGTGCCCGTCAGGTTTGGAGTGGGATTTCTTGCATTATTTTTTAGCAATTCTGTTTTTATAATTTTCGGCATCAGAACAAAATTACAATACATAATACATAAACATTGAAATCTCTACCTTGCAAGAATAAACATCTTTGTGTGGATTTGTTTGTCCTTTACAGATTTAACCCAGGAATGTATACATTATAAAAGCTTCAAATACATTCAGAAACATTTGGATAGGGGTAGGTGGAGGAGGGGAGGGGAAGGGGTTGGTTGTTGTAGTAGTTTTTCCTCCTAAATGTCGCAGTATTGAACACTGATAGTCGGCCCTTAGGTGGTCAACTATGGTATCCGGCTAGCTGGGATAGCGAGAGAGCAATAATAGCTTGTGTCCATTTTGTCAGTCTGCCTCTTGTTGTTGCTAATCTAATATATTGTGAACTATTTCAACCCGGCCCTATGTTCCGTTGCTTCTCTAGATAATTTCTCCATAATTTGCTAAACTTTGCATGTGTGTGTGAGGTCCAACTTGAGATTTCCTCCATACGGTATATTTCTGATACCTTATCCTCCCACATTGTCAGAGGTGGTGTGACCGCCTGCCTCCAGTGAAGAGGTATTAATGATTTAGCCGCAGCTTTTAGCTATGTTTCCAGTATTGACGCTGACAGACACACTCCCTCTGGAGATAGACCCATGCATATCCAAGAAAGGTTCAATTGAAACTGTGGTGTGCTTATCAGTCGGATCTTATCCCGTATCTTGGACCAAAATACCTGTATAAGTGGGCATGACCACCATATGTGTTGGAATGATCCTAGTTCCTTATTACACCACCAGCAGAGGCCCGTATCATGTAGACCCCATCTGTGAAGAGTCTCTGGCGTTTTGTACCAGCCTGCTAATAGTTTAAAATAGGGATTTCTTTAATTATAAATGGGGACCGCCAGTTGTATTGTGCAGTAGAGGTGGATACAGGGCTGATAGTCCTACTGAAAAGACTGTGAGAATTTGTATTTTGGGTAGAAAAAAGCAGCTAAGTAAAAAAAAAAATGAGTCACCAGCCTCAGAAATCTCAGGTTAACAGCAGCTCAGATTAGAGACCATGTCAATGCCACACAGAGTTCTAGCGGCAGACACATCTCTACAACAACTGTTAAGAGGAGACTTTGTGCAGCAGCCTTCATGGTAAAATAGCTGCTAGGAAACCACTGCTAAGGACAGGCAACAAGCTGAAGAGAACTTGTTTGGGCTAAAGAACACAAGGAATGGACATAAGACCAGTGGAAATCTGTGCTTTGGTCTGATGAGTCCAAATTTGAGATCTTTGGTTTCTCTGTGCAATGCAGAAAAGGTGAAAGAATGGACTCTACATGCCTGGATTCCACCGTGAAGCATGGAGGGGAGGAGGAGGTGTGGTGGTGTGGGTTTGCTTTGACCTGGCCTCCACCAGATGACCTGGCCTCCACAGTCACCAGACCTGAACCCAATCGAGATGGTTTATTGTGAGTTGGATTGCAGAATGAAACCAAAAGGGCCAAGAACTGCCAAGCATCTCTGGGAACTCCTTCAAGGCTGTTGGAAGATCATTTCAGGTGTCTACCTGTTGAAGCTCATCAAGAGAATGCCGAGAGTGCGCAAAGCTGTAATCAAAGGAAAAGGTGGCTACTTTGAAGAACCTAGAATATAAGACATATTTTAAGTTGTTTCACACTTTTTTTGTTAAGTATATAATTCCACATGTTGATTCCTAGTTTTGATGCCTTCAGTGTGAATCTACAATTTTTATAATCATGAAAATACAAAAAACTCTGAGAAGGTGTGTCCAAAATTTTGGTCTGTACTGTATATGGTCACGAATCACATACTAGAATATTAGACATCACCACTTAATTATCACTCAATAATATTAGTAAAAATTGGTATCTTTTGGGCATCTGCAATCACTGTTTTTCAGATATGGGGGGGCACCGAGTCGGACTTATTCTCTGGCACTGCACTCGTCAGTGATACTTAATATGCTACCATTGCTTGGCCCTTCTAGGGGCCTGATTTTTTTTCTGTAGACAAATACTCCATTTTCTTATTTCTACATCACTGGAAGGTCTCTGGGATAAATTATTTTTTAGAGGGTGACACCGCGCTCCATGGGAGTGGCAATATACTTCGGGTGGTAGTTGTGAGTACAAATTCCTTTGGGGAAACACTGGTATGGGTCCCCAAGGAAATATGTATCAAAAGCTGCTGCGTAATCTGGTTTTAAGGGGATGAGCCTGACAAGTACAGAAGTTTTTTAGGTGGGTAACCAGTGTGTTGCGCTGCTTATATCATAAATCTTAATGATGCAGGCCCATGTCAATTATGGTAAACATAGATGTATATAAACAACAATTAACATTTATTACATCCAAATAATAATTGACAAAATTCTCTGAAATGTGTAGAGGTATTGGGTAAGGCAATTGAAAATTTACAAAAACATAGAAAAGCATAGATTGTCATGATAGAACATTCGGTGTACCGTACTTCCAAAAGTATAGAGGGGCATAAGTAGTGGTACATATTATATCCTAACAGTCTGTAACATTGCCATGATACAGGATAAATATAGCAGGAAAATAAATGAATAGATTTTTCGATATTTCATAATAATTCATATAAAAACTTTCCATAAAAAATTTTCAGAAAAAAATTGTAATATTTCATAATAAGAAGAGATTTTTACAGTAAAAAACATTTTCTTAAAATAAGTGTAATTGAGGATTAGGGTGATTTAAAACTTATATAAGTTTCAGAGGTGAGTGGGGTAAGGTTAAAAGATCATACTAAATTCTCTAAGCTTGGAGGCTGTATGCAGAGTGTTAATTGGTTTAGTACGGAGGAGAAAGAAATGTTATGTTCAATGGGTTAATCTGTGTGAAGAAGGCTGTTAATGATGAGGATTCATAGTTAGCGATTAAACTAATATTTACTAGACTCACCTCCTGTGCTGGGCGGTGGGAGAAAAGCACTTGTTAGCAGGGTGCTTGGATTTGAGGGTCCTAGTTATGCTGGAGATAAAGATAATGATGACGCTAATGGTGGGGGAAAAAAAGAGGTTGAGTGCATCGGGAGGACACTTACTAGGAGCTTGATCTGATCTGAAATGTTTTTTTACTGTAAAAATCTCTTCTTATGAAATATTTCAAATTTTTTATGAAATTTTTTTGTGTGAATTATTATGAAATATCGATGTATCTATTTATTTATTTTCCTGCTATATTTATCCTGTATCAGGGCAATGTTACAGACTGTTAGGATATAATTTGTACCACTACTTATGCCCCTCTATACTTTTGGAAGTACGGTACACCGAATGTTCTATCATGACAATCTATGCTTTTCTATGTTTTTGTAAATTTTCAATTGCCTTACCCAATACCTCTACACATTTCAGAGAACTTTGGACCTGAAGAAGGGGCCAGTCCCGCCCCGAAACGCGTTGTCCTACTCTAAAAACTCAAAACTTTGTACTCATAATCTCTTTGTCAATTATTATTTGGATGCAATAAATGTTAATTGTTGTTTATATACATCTATGTTTATCATAATTGACATGGGCCTGCATCATTAAGATTTATGATATAAGCAGCACGACACACTGGTTACCCACCTAAAAAACTTCTGGGATAAATGGGTAGTGACATTAATGGAGCAGGAAAAAATTCTTGCTAAAAAGTGCCTGTGTCTTATAGACTGCAGGTCAGGAGGATCTATCACTGCCAGACCCTCCTGACTGCTGTAATGGAGATCAAGTGAGGCGCTGACATAGTGCTGCACCGGATCTCCCAAACAGGAGAGCCTCCGCATGGCTCTCTCCCTCTCCCCTCTCCCTGGTGTCCTGACATGCCTACTTACTGCCTACAGGACCTACATGCTTCCTACATCATTCAAGGTCCTGATACTGCCGAGGATGGGGACAAGTTGCACTGGGACACGGTAAGAAGAAGAGGAGGGGAGGGGGGTTCTGTGTATGTATTCATGTGTATAGTTGTGTCCAGTGTGCTCCTTATGTGTATATAGTAGAGCTGTGTGTGTTTATGTGTATCGTAGTGCCCAGTGTGTTCCTTACATGTGTATAGCAAAGCTGTGTATGTGTGTGTTTATGTGTATTGTAGTGCCCAGTGTATTCCTAATGTGTGTATAGCAGTGCTGTGTGTGTGTTTATGTGTATAGCAGAGCCCAGTCAGTGTGTGTGTATTTGTGTATGTATTATAGTATTATAGTATATAAGGCTTGGAAAAAGACGCAAGTCCATCAAATCCAACCTTTTAGAATTAAATAAATGTTTTATCCCCATAACCTGTGATATTCTGTCTCTCCAGAAAGGCATCCAGGCCTCTCTTGAACATGTATATAGAATCCGCCATAACAACCTCCTGCAGCAGAGAGTTCCATAGTCTCACTGCTCGTACAGTAAAGAACCTTTGTCTATGTTGATGGTAGAATCGCCTCTCCTCTAGGCGTAGAGGATGCCCCTATGTTCTGGTCACAGGCCTGGGTATAAATGGATCTTTGGAGAGATCATTGTACTGTCCGTTCAGGTATTTGTACATTGTAATGAGGTCTCCCCTCAGTCCTTTTTCTAAACTGAATAATCCCAAAATTTGTAATCTATTTTTGTTAGGTATTAGTGCCCACTGTGTTTAGCAATGCACATTATATGTAGCAGTGCTGTGTCTTCCTATTTTTGTTTATGCGTGTGTATAGCTGAGTGTGTGTAAATGTATGGATGTAGCAGATCTGTGTGTGCTGTGCTTTTGTGCAACCAACAGGGATATTTTAATTGGTGCAAAATATATTTTCCTTTTTCTTTTAAAACTAAATCTGGGGTGTGTCTTATAGCAATGAGCGTCTTATAGTCCGAAAAATACGGTAATCATTTTTTTACAGCTAAATTACTAATAAAATAACAGTAGGACTTTATAGGTGCCAGATGAATATTTATGATACTCTGGCCTATTAAAATCTTATAGTTGCTATAGAAACTCGCTTATAATGATAGATTACATTTTGAAAGAAAGTCTTAAATTGTACTAAGATCAGATTAAGGTGTTTGAAAGAAAGGGGCACAGGTGGGGGTCCCAATGTTTGGACTCCCACCAGACACTCCTCTGTAGACATGGAAAAAGCTCTAATTTTGGCAAAACCCCTTTAAATAAAATATTGAGGGTAGAGAATAGTACAGATCATTGCACATAACCATAGCCCTCAGCTTGTAAACATCCTTTCCTTACATGACTTCGAATTGGGGAACAATGAATATATGACATTTCCCAGTGACTTTAGAAAGACTTATTATGTATTGTAACTGTCAAACTGTATATTCTCATACGACTGGAGAAACATTTTTTACATGTAGAGTAATAGATTTATTTGCTAGAATATGCTATTCTAATGCTGAAGTTCACCCATTGATAGAGAAATGGGTTAACAGAGCAGAAATCCAAAGCCTGTAGCAGCTCTGGAACAGGCAGAAGTGTTTGTGTAAGTGCCTGTGCCATGCTCCCGGGCACAATTGTATCAAATGTAAGAAACAGTTTCTTACATCTGCTCTGCGTTGGAAGATACATACCAGAAAACAGAGAACTACTTAAGGATCATGTGAAAAACAAGTGTTTAATACATTGCCATTACACAGTATTCTTTAATACTGTTCTGTAACATACTTACCTGACTGGCCCTACCTCCTGGTTATGGAGTAAATGCAATCATGTTTGGGTTAGTAGCTTGTATTAAGTGTTTTTAGATGATGTAACATTATATTGACATAGGCCTCACACACGCATATACACTCTGAGCTTAATAGCTTATGAAATTTGAGTCTACATCTAGATCAGTATTATGCCAGTGTTATGTTATTACTTTTCACTTTTTGTGTTCGTTTATAGGTTGCTTATTGTACCCAATATTCAACATACAAGCAGAGATCTGTAATATGGATGCATGCCATACAATATGTATTTAATGAAGCAGTATTCTATTTGAGAAATATGTTTGTCATATGGAATGCAATGACATGTTTAACCCTTTAACGACCCGTGACGTAATAGCATGTCACAGGTCAGCTGGAAATGGAAATGAAAAAACAAAAAAGGACCAGGTCTTTAAAGGGTTAATAGGGAGTTATGCACCCTCGGTATAAAATACAACTGTAAGAGAACTGATTTGTGAATATCCATTAAAGGGGTATTTATCTTAATTATTCATGACACATCCTCAGGATATGTCATAAATAGATGACAGATTTGATTCCTACTTTTGGGACCGCCACCTTTTTTAACCCCAATTTTGAAATAAATTTTGGAGAAATTTAAATCCAAAATGTCACATATATAAGTCATATCCTTATGACATGCTTCATGGAAAAATTATCAGAAACTAATTGTAATTACCGCATTCAACTTTTATTGACATCTGATTGATGAAGGTGAAATGAAATAAAATACACATATCCCAGCTAATTAATAAATAAAACTGTCCAATGCAATGAAATTTTGCAGTTAAAATTATTTCAGCATAATAGCTTGTAGCAATATTGCAAGTTACTTAACTTGTGTTGTCCTGCAAAATTTTAAAAGTAAAAGAAAATATATCTGATTAGTACAATTGATTAATCCAGGAACCAAGTACATTATCTTACAGTAAATTTAAGTAAATAGAATAATGGCCAGAAAACACAAACATGTTAATCCTATAATGCATTGAAAAAGACTGAAATCATGATAAATATAAATGTATTATACATTGACCTCCTATCATATACTGTTTATTTTCTCAAAAGGATCTTCCAAAATTTATTATCAAGTCTGGTCAGGGAAATCCCTGATAGACTTGTCTGAGAAACATCCCAGAAGGAAGTACTAGAGATTACAACTATTGTCAGCTAGCTTTGTCTGCTATTATCAGGCGGAAATGTATTAACAAGGCTACATCTTTAATTAGTTGCCCCCTACGTGTGCAGTACAGCTGTGCCCACAGCTGGGAATGGGGTTAAAAGCATTCGTTTTATATATATATATCACCTTAGGATCTTGAGTACTTGAAAAACCATTAAACACAATGGGGCTTATTGTATTTACTATTGCTCTTTTGTCGGATTTTTTTTACATTTTCGGGATTTGCGCCACTGTGACAGCTATTTAGAAGGGGATTGTGTCGCACATGTTCGGATTTTGGCGCAATCGTGCCAGGCTTTCATGCGATAGAAATCGGGGGCAGGCCATCAGATGATCCGACGGATTTGGACTGAGCACGGGATTTAACTTTAAAATTGTGTCACAAGACATGCTTTTACATACACCGGAAAAAAAGGGGGACTCCGATGGACCTGATCGGGGAAGCGACACATGCAGGAAATCTGGCGCACGATCTAAGTGAATTGTGGCACAATGCATTCCAGTCTGACATTCTGGATCGCACCAGGGACTGGTAAGTAAATGTGCCACAATGTATCTATAAGCCAGACATCCATATATGGTCATGCACTAATTTTTGGGCTGCACCTGTACTTTTCATGTAGCAATGGTACTGGTATTCTTTAAATAGAAAACAAAGGTTCACACTGGCAATCATGGCACATGCAGCTGGGAAACCCTAGCGCAACACAAAATTTAGGAACTATTATATTTTTGATTCTCGGACCAGTATTGGGCTGGTGTTATTTATCAAAAGGGCACAAATGTTTTCATACATTTGTGCAAATCCACTGAATATTGTTCAAATCACATGAAAAAATATAATTCATAAACCTGTCTAAAACTGTAAAGGAAATAACCCACACTAACTTTTGTATCCAAAAAATGGAAAAGATGGAGTGAGAAAATGTGTAAGGCCCGTTCCACACCTGCGAGTGTGATGCAATGAACTTGCATCACACTCGCAACGCATGCTGCACGGATCTCCTGGCCCGAGCGCTTCACACCGGGAGTGAACTCAGCATGTCAGTTCAGTTCGGATTTGCAGCGTTCGGGACGGGAGATCCTAGCAGCACGCATTGCGAGTGTGATGCGAGTTCATCGGAATGTGTGGAATGGGCCTTATCCAGAAAGGGCACACATCAATTATTAATTAGCTACATATCATAGAATTAAAAAATTTGTACATACTAACAAATTATGTGCACACTTCATAAATATCCCCTAATATATAGATGTAATATGATGGTTGAACAACCGTTGAATAAACGTTAAATCGGAAACACAAAGTCCATATCAGATTCTTACAGTCATTTAAGCTGGCTTAGTGGTTAGCACTACAGCCATGCAGTGCTGGTGTCCTGGGTTCAAGTCCCATCTGGGTCAAATTCTGCAAAGAGTTTGTATGTTCTCTCCATGTTTGCATTGGTTTCCTCCGGGTCTCCGGGTTTCCTCCCACACCCCAAAAACATACCGGTAGGTTGATTAGATTGTGATCCCTATGGCGACAGGGATCGATTTGGCAAGCTCTGTTCAGCGCTGCAGAATTGCTATATTAATAAAGAATTATTATTATTAAAGACGACTCCTTTCAAGGAGCAACAATAGTTCTTTCTTACGTTGCACCTGACAGTTGAAATCTATAGTAAAAATTTGGTTTCAAATTCATAAATTGTTGGCTAACTCCTACAATTTTGGTTGGAACGTCTATATAATAGGTATTTAGGCCTCACCACTCTTCTGTAACAGATAATGTTAAGGTAAGAAATCTTAACACCCAATTCTTTTGTTGTTCCAGTAGATCATAGTCCAACCTTTAAGAATTAAACAAATGTTTTTTCCCCATAACATGTGATAATATTTCCAGGCCCCTCTAGAAGAAAAAATTCACCATAACAGCCTTCTGCTGCAGAAAGTTCCACAGTTTCACTGCTTTTACAGCAAAGAATCTATGTCTATGTTGATGGTTCCAATCTATCAATATATAAAAATGCTAATTCCCAGTGGCAAACCCTGCAATGGAAAATAGCACCTAAATGCCTGAACGCCACTATTTTTGTCACTCTACAACTTCTAAAAATTGAACTAAAAAGTGATCGATAGGTCGCACAGTCCTACAAATGGTATCAATGCTACATCCTAGAAAAAAATTACACTGTTCTCCATATACCATAGAAATATGGCAAAATGAAGAACTATTTTTTTTACAAAAGATTTTTTTAAAACCTATCCAAGCATAAATTTGGTATCCCTTTAATTGCACCAACCCAAAGAACAAAAGAGAGGTGTCATTTGGAGCGCACAGTGAAAGACGCAAAAACAGAGCCCAAAAGCCAATAGAAAGTACAATTTATTACACAGAAAACAAGCCCTTGAAAGCTCTGTCCATGGGGGAAATAATTTATGGATTTTTAAAGAAGAGGAGCAAAAAATGAAAACAAATACAAAAATGTATAAGGTTATAGATGCCTTTTTACACCTAAATAACATTGATGGTTATGTTATATAGAATTGTTTCCCCTAAATCCCTTCCTCATCCAATCCCTTCCCTTCCTTGGTTGAACTTGATGGACAAGTGTCTTTTTTCAACCGTTTAAACTATGATACTATGATACTCAGTGGAAAGGGGTTAATCCACCTGTATATAGAGATGTATTGATTTACATTTTTCTCTATATGCCAATACATTGTCCTGTTTTTATTTCTCTTTTTTTTTATAAAGAATGTAATTATTACAATTAAATTTAATTAATAAAAATCTTTGCAAAAAAGAATAAATTACAGGCAGTCCCCGGGTTACATACAAGATAGGGTCTGTAGGTTTGTTCTTAAGTTGAATTTGTATGTAAGTCGGAACTGTATATTTTATCATTGTAACCCCAGACAGAACTCTGTGACAATTGGATTTTAAAAATGTTGGGTTGTCATAAGAATCAAGATTAACACTAAAGCTTCATTACAGACACCTGTGATAACTGTTTCAGCTGATTATTGTAGCCTAAGGCTACAGTACAATAAATTACCAATATCCAGTGGTCCGTTTGTAACTAGGGGTCGTATGTAAGTTGAGTGTTCTTAAGTAGGGGACTGCCTGTATACATTTGATATGTTTATAACCAGGACAACCTAGAAAAGGCAGCAAAAAAAAAAAATGATAGTGATTGGCAAATTGCATTAAAAAATTAGATTTCTTTTTTTAATTTAGCCAATTACACTAAAGAGCATCTCACAAAACAAACAGGAGCAACCCCTTAAAAGTTTTGACAAAACACCATTTTGGTATGGAGAATCATGATACTGCTATTTATCAATTTGGAATTTCACATGCTGGTATGGACACAACTCTAGCACAGAGTTTGCCAGAATGGTACTGAGTGACTCCAGACCTCCTCCTGAAGTCCCATGGGCTGCCTGGGGAGTCTGTACTAAAGGAATCATTTGAAGCTCTGCTCTGTGTTTCTCTATTATAACAAAATGTGTTAATGTTTTTCTAATCAAAATTTGTTAATTGTAATGTTTTTCTAATCAAAGGCCTCAGTATTAGGCTGGTTTCACATTGGCATGTGCTGTGTGTCTGTTACACATCCCCTGTGTTTTGCTTTTGTTTTGTCTCTGCACCTGCAAAATAACCTGAAGGTTTAACATTGGTTTGAACACTGAACACCTGGTTCCACAGCCTCATCAGTGAAGAAAAAACCTGACCTCTCATCAAGTTTTTTCTTGCGGGCCCATAGACTTCTGTTGCCTTCCTTGAGTCAATGTGAAAACGCCCTTTGGAACCAATGGCTCAGTGAAGCATCTGTGAAAATCCCTGAACCACCAATGTGAAAAACAATACCAATGTAAAAGAGCCTGGCTGGGCTCACGTTGGTGTTTTTTCACTGAAGCAATTTTGGCTTATGGACACCTACAGATTGGTTTTCTCTTCTCGATTTTTCACATGTGGATCGCACCTCTGGAACAAACACACATAAGTGAAGAAAGATCCCTTTGTCCTTCAACCAGCCTAAAAAGCTAATTTTGCATCCATGCATAGAACAAAAGTTAGTGGCCCACAAATGCCATTCTCCATTGACTTGTATAACAATTGTAGATAGAGCAAAATACTATGCTGCAAGCTCATCAAGCAGACTGGGGAAGCGGGTTATGAGTCCCTCTTCTCTATGTAAGTCTGATCCTTGCTATAATATGTATTATATGTGGATATGCAATTACTCTACCCCTTACTAGAAGTTTTTTGAGTACAACTCATGAACACCGTGCCGAATTTCAGTACACAATGTGGGCACAGCAAAGGTATGTGTAGCACTAACAAACCCAGTGTGACAGCATTTTTATCTCAGGGCACAGAATGCCATATGCCCACACATCAAACAGTGTGGGAACAGACGCTGTTAGCTGAGCAGCTGTACCGAGATCCTGTTCACACCCTTCCTGTATGCTGTGACTTTGCATGGGCTATTATTTTCCCAACAGGCTTGTGATTTCTCCTCTTCCATTCCCTGCCGCCGTCTCTGCTTCCAGTCTCTAGGGAGGGAGGCCTAGGCACTTGTCTTGCTGTCAGCCTGCAGTTCCTTATTGTTTTCGGAGTAAGGTGTAGATAGTGAGCTAGACAGACGTTCTCTAGGACATAGATAAGGCTCAAGAAATCCTTTCTCTTTTGTATGAGTAATGGGGAAAAAATGAAATACCCAATCTCTGTGTATAATAGTACAGACATGTGATAAGCAGCTTCACGCTAAAAAGAATGAAATAGTAAAAGCCATTCTATTTGTACATATATATAAAGAACATGAATGACTGGAGCTATGTGAAATGCTTCTTTTAATAATATATAATAATTGAAATAATAAGTTGTATAATCTCAAAGAAAATAAGCCTTTTTACGCTAAAATTTCCAAAAGACATAAAGATCGTATAGCCTTTAAAAGGTGACAATGCAGATCTGCTCTGAATGGCGCAGCTTCCCTTCAATGCCCTGGTGTGTGCCCATACAGCAGGTTACCACCACATATGGGGTATTATTATACTCGGGAGAGATTGAGTATCAAACTTTGAGAGCGTTTTGGTATTTTATACCACTGAGAATGTGTAAATATTTTGAAACATACATTAATTTAGCCAAAAAAAATAACATTTCAAAATTACCCGATTTTGTTATAACCCCTGTAAAACAATTTAAGGGCTAACAAACTTCATAACAGTTTTTTTACATATGTTGAGTGCTGTTGTTTCTTTAATACAGTAATTTACGGGGTTTTACTATAATTTAACTTGAAAGCTGAGAAGGTCCCTCAAAAGTATGATTTCTAGTTTTTTATGAAAATGTGAGAAATTGCTGTTAAAATTCTAAGCCTCATAACATCCTACAAAAATTAGATGATGCATAAAAGAACGTGTCAACATAAAGGAGACATTCGGTAAATGTTAGTTATCAAGTTATTTAGCTGTTATGACTATGTATCAAAAAAGTAGAAAACTGTGAATTTTGAAAATCGTGAACTTTTTCAAATGTTCGCCAGTTTAAAATGTTTCAAAGTTACACCCCTTACAGTGACACATGTCAGATTTGAAAAAATGGGCCATGTAAGAAAGGTGAAAAGTGGCTTTGGTGGCAAGGTGTTAAGAGAGAGTAATAATATATCTTTAAAGGGCACCTACCACCACAAATCTACCTATAAAGGTAGATTGGGTGGTAGGTGGATCAATGGGACGTGAGGATAGCCCTTTTAAGGTCTAATCCTCGCGTCCCCGCTCTTTTTTGGAAACTTTTATTACCCTAATATGTAAATTTTGTTATGCGGCTACTGGGGCGTGGAGTAGCCGCATCTGAGGTTACACGAGGCGGCTACTCCACGCTCCGGTAGCCACTTTACTCCTCCTACTCACCATCTTCGGTGCGCAGCTGCTCGTAGCTGCGCGCCCTCGTCCGACGATCCTGCCGTCTGCGCATGCGCAGAACAGCAGGCCCGCGCCAGTGCAGCGCCGGCTTCGGAGCTACTCCACGCCCCAGTAGCCGCATAACAAAATTTACATATTAGGGTAATAAAAGTTTCCAAAAAAGTGCGGGGACGCGAGGATTAGCCCTTAAAAGGGCTATCCTCATGTCCCATTGATCCACCTACCACCCGATCTACCTTTATAGGTAGATTTGTGGTGGTAGGTTTCCTTTAAAGAGTATTACAGTTTCAATCTATAAAGGCTACACTGATTATACTAAAGATAAGTGATAACATTTATCAATTACCCATGATTTTAACAATCTCTACTTAAGATCATTAAAAAAGTACCCTGACAGTTTATGTTCTAGTTGTGTAAAGAAAAAATAAGTCTTCTGCTTCTTAAGACAGTCATGATAATTGTGCTGTATTTATTACCTGACCACAGAAGCTAACAATAAAGGGATTAAAAAGAATAAGAGTCCTCTCCATACATGGCAGGTATCTGTTGTATTATGATCTTAGTAATGGGTTGAATTTTGTACCCTCAATGTCAGGTTCGCAAGGAAGAATGCTGGGACTTCTGGTTCTTCTGGTGGTGCTAGCAGCATTCTCCGCGCAAACTCCACATCTCGTCCGCTACCAGCGGTCTCTGGCGAGCGCCCCGGGCACCGACTGCTAAGACCTCGCGCTGTCTAGGAGTTGTGTTCTGGACTGCTGGGAGTTGTGGTACCTCTGCATGGTGCCTGCTATTGTGCTTGGTTATTCTGCACCATGAGGGGTTAATTCCCAGAAGTTGTCCAGCTCCTATCAGGTTCTGGAGGTGGGGGATAAATTGCAGCTTCACTAGTCACCTATGCCAGTGTTTGAAATCCCTTCATCACTTGCTCTCTGCATTTGGTTTGACTTGTTCTGTTTCTGTATTGTTGTGACCTCGGCTAGTTTTTGACATTGACCCTTTGCTTACTGATTTTGCTATTGATGTACCCTCTCGTTGTGACTCCGGGTAGTTTACTACTCTTTTGTGCTTTATGTTTGTCAGTCTGTTCATGTTGTTCCCTTCCCGCACTTATCCAGTGTATTTCGAGTCTTCAAGTAGTTGCCCCACAGTTTAGCGTGGGGGGGGGCTATAGGAAGGGACAGAGGTTGGGACAAGCTCAGGGCACACTATCCCCTGTCTTTTGTGTTACCCAACCCTAACAGTCAATGAGATTTAACCAATACAATACCCTTTTAGATGTGAATAAATTCACTAGAATATTAACCTTAAAGAGACATTTCTTGCATGTATAAGGTTTTGAGGTCCCAAGGTCTTAGAGAATTAAACAAGTGGGTAATGAATCTTACCTTTAGTGACCAATGTTCAGTCATACATTTTCAACAGTCATTTGAAGAATCTTCTTTAAATTATCGTATTTTTCGCAAAGATATTATTCCTGTTCCTGATGTTCACAATACCACTTATTATTCTATTATGTCTAGAGATAGAACAATGGACAACTTTCAGTTCCAAGACAGAAATAAAACAATGTCTAATAATATGAATCAGAGAGAAAGAAAGGCCCTAAAGAATCTTCGGGGCAATCCATTCATTACAGTAAGAGCCACTCCATTGTGATTTTGGACAGTTTGTTGTATGAAAACCTCATTATGGAAATGCTTAGTAATAATAAGGTTTACAGGCATTTGAGTTACGGTCCAAGTAATTTTATCAATTAAATAGTTTTGGATGACTGGATGAGTGTTACTCCAGACCTAAGCAGCATCGACATGAGTGAAGATTTTCATCCAGGATTTATACCTTCCAGGAACACATTAGTGGTGTCACAAGCACATGGATGATGAGACCCTATTACAGATTGGGCTCACAAATGTACAAGGTTACTGCTGATAATGGTGGGTAATTATTTTCATGTGTTAATAAATTGATTTCTAACATTTGTATTGCTATCATTTTAGTAGTGGTAGGAGTATTTCACGAATAAGCATAACCTTGTTTACACATGTCTAGGTAAGACGATAGTGGTGTCATTATTGTTATTGGATTGTTCCTTGTCTGTTTGCTTTCCTGATTTGCCTCCCACTATACATAGCCCCACATTGTCCATTCTTGTTTCCTTCGTCTCCATAGTTTCCTCTGAAGCTTTAAATTCAATAGGAGCCTCCATTGTGCAATTGATGTTTGTTTCAAAAAGTCAAAATGACCACGTGCAGTCCACTTATCTAAAAAATGAGTTACACTGAATTTCGGTGCACATAGATATTATTCACTGTTGCTCAGTGATTCTCATTGCTCAAGATTTTATATTCCACACTTTCATGGAGGCTTGAATTGGAACATTTACCATTTTCACAATGTTTCTAAGCCAAGTCCTCAGATGTACCATTTATAACTATTGGCAAACCATTGCACAGTAGAACTTCTACTTTAGTTACAAGCTGTGCTTCATTGTATATAATGACAATATGCATCCCCATCAGTAGAAGCAAGAGGTTTGAAAATACATACAAAAATAGGGACAACATTTTTTACTCCTAATAGACTCACCTATTTACCAATTTTAATAATTCATTTTGCAAAAGAGATGTATGGTTATCAAGCGCAGCACATTTCTTCCAAAACAGCACCACACCTGACTAAGTCTCTTGTTGATATAGAAATTAATAGAGCTTAGTTGCGTTATCAAACACTACCCACAATTAGGAGAGGAGCTGTTTGTGGAAGAAAGCAGACATGTATTTCAAACCTCAGATGTGTCGTTAAAGAAAAACTCATAGGCATTGGCTTTTCATTGCAGCTTTTTGCCGGAGACCTGATCCTTTCATTTAAAGGGGTATTCCAAGAATAAGAATAATTCATAATCAAGTGGGTCATTAAAATATAAGCTAATATGTAATTAGTTGATATTTAAAATGTTGCTCTCCTAACACAAATGCTGTGGATATACACTGTAATAAAGAATTAAAATGCTACTAGCCCTTTAATCAGTCTGTTGATTTTGTCCCACAGGACAGAAAATGGCCACTGGTGACATGTCCACATCGCGTGTCCTGCACTGCCCTGGCAGGTCATGTGATCACCACTGTGTTTGGCTGTAGTCGGTGCATCCAATATGGCCAGTGTTGTGGTGAGACATCTGTCACGGGTTTACATGGATGCAGAAAGCCGGTTAGAGAAAGCAGCAAGAACGAAGAAAACAGAGAAGGGAAAACTGTCCCTTACTGCATGACTAAGCCATTCCTTGCCTGCGGGTGATGATCAGCTTCCACGGACTGGTTTCGGACCCGACAACTTCACTCTCTCTGAACGCGAAGACCTTGCGGGTGATGTTCAACTTCCACGGACTGGCTCCGGACCTGACAACTTCATTCTCTGCGAACGTGAAGACCTATCCAGAAAGTAGAGAAAAGGACTAAAGAATACTAGCTTCTGGTGTACTAAATTTGGGGCCCCCTATCGAAAAGATTGCTGTAAGTGAAACTTGGAGAACTAGCAATCCCAGCATGCACACAAACACACAATTGAGACTGAATACAGGAAAGAGGGCAATAGGGAGGGAAGAGATAAAGGGTAATAACCACAGCAGGTCCACAAAACACAATTACATAAACACAAAGGGAAACAGACAGGAAAGTAGTGAATACAAGAGAAAAGACAAACTTCAGAAACTCTCACCACAGACAAAGTAACAAGATACTTAGTAAGAACAGCTATTCCTACAGAACAGCAAAGAGCCAGGGATAAGCTGTAGATACAACAATACATACCAAAGACTGAATGACAAAACCAGCCTTAAATGGAGCCTAATTACTTCTGATAGGATAACACAAATGAACACAGCTGAAACCTAAAAACACCAGCAGGTAATTCCGAAACACCATTAACAAAAAGACAGGTATAAACAATCAGGCCACATAGCACAGTCTTAGAAAACCAACAAAAAAGGCTAAAGAACACCGGTTTAAATCCTGACAGTGTCATCCCAGTGGGAAATGTGCAGAAATAGTAGTTACACATCATTTCTATGGTAACATAGCAGGACAGTTTGTTAGATCCTCACTGGTAGCAGAGCATAAGAGGAAGGAGCTGTTACTGATAACTGAAAGATCATGGGACTTGTAGTTGTAAATGGCGGCCATTTTGGAGAAAACTACGCCTAGTTTAGAAAACCCATAACATTCCTTGAATCATAAAAGCAAACTATTTAAGCTCCATTTTGTGATTAATGACATTGAGATCTATTGTATTAATTTATTTATAGCATTATGGGTTTTTGTATCAGAAGTTCATATTCCAGGTGTTTTTTTGCAATAGTGAGTTTCACTGAAACACAATTCCCCATGTGAGTTCAGCAGAAATCTGCCATGGTGTCCACTTCATGTGTCCTTAGGATAAAACAGTTTATTTGCCTAATAAATCAAAGATCATAATAGGCCTAATTAAATTTCAGCATCCTATGGGGTATTTTAAGTTGCATGTGCAAATAACATGTGGGCTGAACTATTTTGTGTCCATAAGTTTTGTTGTATTATCAAAATGTGTTACTGTAAATTTGAAGCAGCTATCCCACAGCCTTGGTCTTATATTTTCTCTTCTGCTTTTGATAAATTTATGATTTTGGCCAAAGAAAAATGAGGTAATTTGTAGTAGATTAAAAGTAAAAATACCTTGAAAACCCCATTAAAGTAATTTAGGAGTGCTGTATATCATTTTGAGTATTGATTGTACATACTGTCATTTCAGTGGGCATTACATTTTAAATCAGGGGAAGCTGAAAAGATTGATACATAAGTTTGTGGGACATGAACCAGTACCGCTTATTATTTTTTCGTGACTGTAGGCCAATGCTTAGCCTACACAGTTCTTGATAGTCTTCCCTGCATAATACAGGAATTGAAAGCAGAAATTAAAATTAAATAATTATTCTGATTTTTTTTCCAACAAAAATATTTATCAGCCTCCTCAGCTACTCATGTTCTATATCATGCTGCTTGCAGATAGTACTTCATTTATATGACATGTTGCTTTATAGCTACACATTTAATGATTTAGCTAAAGAAACAAGGATGTACTGTCTAGGTTATGTAGAATACTTGAAGTGTAACTAAACCATTGAAGCATTTTTATTTACTCCAGAAATTAATTGTGCAGGTAATAATAGTAAACATTGTGATCTACTTCACAACTTCAATGTTATATTAATTTTTACCAAATTGACATATGTTATTCCCTCATATGCCCATATTGTGCTGCTTGTTAAGTGAAGTTGGTGGAGTATATTTTATTCCTGTATCTGCCCTGAAACTGAGTTACATTTAGGCTGCCCACAGAACCCATGATGTCTTGTGATTTCTCATTTAGTAATTTAGCATTAAATCAAAAGAGATTCCTATGTGCATAGCTTACATACAGGATCTCTATGGTGACTAGCCTTACAGCTTTCAGCACACAAAGGAGCATCCTGCATGTAATGAGTAGTAGAACCTAGCAATGAAACCGTTACATGAAGTGTGTTGTTTGTATAGCTTGAGAACATTAAAGGTTGATAGCTTCTCTGATGTACAAAAAGTACCAGGAGAGCAGTAAGTGGGGGAGGAGTTGCAGCAGAGTGTATGACACAGCTTGAGATGCAATGAAGGATTGAGTAAATTCTACAGAATCACACACTCGATGGTGGCCCTGATACTGAAAACGAGTAATCTTTTCACCTCACTATCCTGTGTAGGAGACTTCTGCATCCACAGCACTCACCACACTAAGCTACACACAGTGAACACTTGACCTTGCCCCCCTACCTCCCCAGTGAGGAGGTAGTAGCAGCCCCTCCCCTTATCGCTCAACAATTCTATGGAATCACAGGAGAAATCAGCACAACCAGCACTTCTTATTCTTCCTCCTGCAGTGAGCAGTGTTTCTAAAGCCAGCTAAAACAGCATAGTGATACCGTTATATATAATTCATTAGGTCCATTTATCTATGAGGTGTCAGGAGAGAAGAGAAAGCTGAATTAGGCTTCTTTCACACAGCCGTCTATGGAGACATATATCCTGCCACAAATTTGCGGCTGTATATACGTCCCTATAGATGCCTATGGTGCCCAGCCACGAAATGGTGTGTACCCACGTGTGCCACTGTATCGTACCATGCATGGGAAAAAGATAGAGCAAGCTTGGGTTTACGGCGCCAAGCCTCATTTCACCATATAAAAAAATACAAAATGTGTTCATTTCTTTGGGGTACTGTATGAAAGTAAAAGTTTAACACTAGAGATGAGCGAACACTAAAATGCTCGGGTACTCGTTATTCGCAGGTAGGTGGCCTCACAGTAAAATGGAACTGATTGAGTGCCTGTATGTGGCGCAGTCCCAAAAACTGTTCAAACCAGGCGGAGCAGGTAGGTGGCCATGCAGTAAAAGGAATAGATGAGTGCATGTATGTGGCATCGTTCCCAAAAATTTTTAAATTTAGATAGAGCAGGTAGGTGGCCTCCAGAAAAATGGAAATAGATTGAAGTGCCGTATGTGCACTCACAAAAAAATTGTTCAAACAGAGGACGGGTAGGTGCCCTCCCAGACAAAATTTAAATGCTATGTATAGTACTATGTAGCAAGATGCACACCTGTTGTGGCTCCATGTCGACCAAACTAACTTATGACCATTTTCCCCCACTCTGCTGACTCTTACTTGGTGTACTATACAGAGTGCGGAGGTCTAGTAAGGGAGCGAAACTAGTTTCCTCATTGTGCAGTGACGGAGGAGCGAGCGATGCATATTTTGATTCAAGGTGTGGATGCTGCATCCTTCATCCTCCTTTTGCCGCTGTCGTGCATCCCTCGTGAGCATTTTGTGCATAATTCTCCTGTAGATATCTAATCCCTCAGCCTCCTTTTAGTGACATTTTAATACGCGGCAGCCGTCAGCTGTCTCTTTTTCTGTCAGCGCGATATACGGCCACGGGTACGCTTACTCGGTGTGACGATTTTTGCACCACCAGCTTTGACCACTTGACAATACCCCTTCCCTTCTACCTTTTTTTCTCTTTCTCGCCCTTTCGGACAACTGTAAGCTTTAGTCTGTGCCCCGTCCCCCACAGTGTATCATGGCAAGAACCTCCAGTGCTGACAGCGCCTAGTTGCCGTGTGCCCACATTGTCATGATTGTGAAACCACTACAGGTCTAGGGTAGTTTGGAAGACCTTGTGGATCCTATCGTTCAGGACGATGGTGTTTTTTTTAGTGTGTCACGTTCCCTTTACGCTAATCCCCTCACAATTTCTTTTCTGTTAATAGATCATCCGCCCCTACCTGCACACGTCTTCTCTTCGAGAGATGCTGGTCTTCTGTCCTCGCCCGACAAGGGCCAGCCTTCCTTTTTCCTGCGTGTCCTTTGTGGTTTCGTCGACGTAAAGCCTGGACAAACGCCTTGTCAACTCAGCGGTCACCCTTGCTCAGTGCGTTTCTGGAACAAGCTCGCTTCTCCGCTCGTCCCCCTCTGAACTGCCTGCTCTCCCTCGTTCTTAATTTCTGTCCTCCCACGCCCTATAGCCTCCACGAACCTACTACGCATCTCTGCCGCTAGCGCTGTCAGAAGGGAAAACTGTTTCAGCTTTGCACCAGGGCCTGCTGGTATTCATGCATTCTCACAACTCCTTTCCTCTCCGGATGAGAGTGGAAGATTTTGCTTGTACCGTGGGTCCAGGAGAGTGAACACCCAGTATACGGTGCTGGAATAAATTCTTTGAACGCGAGGGTCACGGATAGGCAGCCTACATGAATCTGCCATATGCGCCAGAGTACCAACGCGTAAGAATTCACATCCCCTCACTGGCTGACTGTCCATTTCCTCCTCCTCCCAACTCCAACTCCACTTCTTCTTGCCCATACACGCTGAACGTGAAGGACTCAAATGGCCCCTCTTGTGTCTCGCCAACATTCTCCTCCTCTTCCTCCTCATCCTCCTCCACCTCCACCTCCTCCGATATGCGCTGAGAAACAGACCTCAGGGTGCTTTGGCTCAACAAGGAATATTCTTCCCCCGTCTCTTGTGACGAGCGCAAAGCTTCCGATTCATGCTGACCAGAGAGTTTTTCAACAGGCCAAGCAGCGGGATGGTGAGGCTGATGATGGCGGCATCGCCACTGACCATCTGTTGACTCCTCAAAGTTACTCAGCACCTGACAGATATCACATCACACGTCCACTCCTCATTAGACTTGAGGAAGCTGACTGACCTGACTACCAGTTCTGGTGGAAGTTGACATCTGGCAGTCTACAATCGCTCTGCGCTGCTGTAAACTCTGGATAACATGGTCAGTGTTGAATTCCACCTCGTGGGCACGTCGCACAACAGTCTGGTGAGTGGGCAGTTGGAGGCGGCGCTGCGCTGCCCTGAGAGGGCAGCATCTGGGCTGGACTTCCTGAAATGCGCACAGATGCGGCGCCCTTCGTGAGCAAATCAGACAGATTGGGTATGTCTTGAGGAAACGCTGCACTATCAGATTTAACACAGGGCCAGGCATGGCACATGTGTCAGTCTGCCGAGTGCAGAGCCGCACCAGGTTACGGCGTTGTCACACACAACCATTCCCGCGCTTGAGGTTCAGCGGTGCCACCCACAGATCTAGCGTGCTCGTGTGCCCGTAATAGCTCTTGGGCGGTGTGCCCTTTTGTCGCCTAGGCTCCAGCAGTTTGAGCACCGCCTGCTGTCGCTTAGCGACGGAACTGTGCTGTGCCTAGAGCTACCGACTGATGGCGCCGTGCCCACGGATGGTAGTTCGGAGGAGGAGGGGAGGAGGGGTGGGAGGAGGAGGAGGCATAGTAGGCTCTGAAACACCTGGACCGAGGTAGGCCCCGCAATCCTCGCGTCGGCAGATTATGAGCAGCCCAGGGTCAGACTCGGTCCCAGCCTCCACCAGTTAACCCAATGTGCCTCAGCGATATATAGTGGCCCTGCCGGCAGCACTCGTCCACGTGTCCGTGGTCAGGTGGACCTTGTCAGAAACGGCGTTGGTCAGGGCACGGATGATGTTGTCTGACAACGTGCTGGTGCAGGCGTGCGGACGGCCAACATCGGGAAAAGTAGTGGCGGCTGGGGACCGATACGAGAGGGCGGCCGCCGCCATGAGGTTGCGAAAGGCCTCGGTCTCTACTAGCCTATAGGCGCAGCATCTCCAGGCTAAGCATCTGGAGATGTGCACATTAAGGGCTTGGGCGTGGCGGGTGGGTTGCACTATATTTGCTTTTCCGCGTCCAGCGTCTGGGTATGGAGAGCTGAACGCTGGTGGATGCTGTGGAGGATCGTGGAGGCGACGATGGGGTTTTTGTGCCAGGGTCCTGGCAGGGCTGACTAGCAGCTGACACAGGGGAAGAGCAGTGGTGTGCACGGCCGGAGGTGAACGGGCTTGTTGCACGAGTGGGGTGCTTAGCATTCATATGCCTGCGCATACTGGTGGTAGTTAAGCTAGTAGTGGTGGAACCCCTGCTAGCCTGTTTGGCAAATGTTGCACACACCACAGTCCGTCGGTATACGGGTTTCCTTAAAGACCTCCACACTTCTGAGATTCTAGCCCTCGCCGCAAGAGCCCTCACCACGGGAGCTTCACAGTTGACAGTGGCGCTGAGTCACCAGCTCTGGCCCTGCCTCTCCTCTGGCCCACCACTGCCTCTTCCACCTGTTCAGGTCGAGGGACTCTCCTCCGTCTCAGAAGCACTGTGTTCACCCGGCCTCTCACCCAGCTTGGGTCGTCACCCCTCATCATCCTCCGATCCCTCAGTCTGCTCCCCCCGTCGGACTTCCGCCCTGACAACAACTTCCCCACTGTTGACAACCGTGTCTCCTCATCGTCGGACACCTCTTTACACACTTCCACTACGTCAAGAAGGTCATCATCATCACCCACAGACTTGACTGGTGAAAACCTGGGCATCGAATTGCTAGCAGCAACCGGACAATGGTTTGTGATGTGGGAAGGGTCCAGAAAACAGTTCCTCAGAGTATGCCGGTTCAAATGCCAAATTTTCCTGGGAGGGGGACCAGACTGGGGGGGAGGAGGTGAGGTGCAGGAGCTGGAGGAGTGGGGATTCGGTGACAGGGTGGGACTGCGTGGAAGACTGACTGGTGGTGGACAAATTGCTCGAAGCATTGTCAGCAATCCACGACATCACCTGTTCGCCACTGTTCTGGCCTCAAGGTGCTCTTCACGAGTCCAGTAACTTCAGAACATGAACCTAGGAGTGTAGCTCTGCGGCGTTCCCTGCTCCCTCATCAGCAGGTGGTTGTCTCACCCCGCCCAGGACCACGGCCTCTGACCCCTGCAGTAGTTGGACGCCCACGTCCCCGCCCTCAGTCCTCTACCCTAGCCTCGGGTTAAACATTTTTAAAATGAGAGTTAACTTTTTTTTTTTTTACTTCTTTTGTTTTTTTTGGTGTTTTTTTGTGTGTTTTTTTTTTTTTTTGTGTTTTTTGTTTTTTTTGAGTTTTTAAAAACAAACAATCCTATCCTATTGCTATGGCTATTTTCTAGCCAAGTATCAAAGGAAGCACACTACTATGCCAGATGAGATGACACTGAGTTATTGCCTAATAGAATCCAACCCCTACTGAATTTTGCCACTTCGGCCTTTGCTATGGATATGTGCGCCACTAAGCGCAGAACACAGCGGTCGCAAGTCTACACTAAAATGCTCAGAATTGGCAAGTACATGCACTGCAGAAACTACAGCCACAGCACAGATCAACCAGAAATCAAAAAATAGAACGCTACTGTAGGCTTCAAGAAGCTGTTTGTATTCTCCTATGGCTATTTTCTAGCCAAGTATCAAAGGAAGCACACTACTATGCCAGATGAGATGACACTGAGTTATTGCCTAATAGAAATCCAACCCCTACTGAATTTTGCCACTTCGGCCTTTGCTATGGATATGTGCGCCACTAAGCGCAGAACACAGCGGTCGCAAGTCTCACTACAAATTGCTCAGATTGAAGTACATGCACTGCAGAAACTACAGCCACCAGCAGATCAACCAGAAATCAAATATATAGAACGCTACTTAGGCTTCAAGAAGCGTTTGTATTCTCCTATGGCTATTTTCTAGCCAAGTATCAAAGGAAGCACACTACTATGCCAGATGAGAGACACTGGTTATTGCCTAATAGAAATCCAACCCCTACTGAATTTTGCCACTTCGGCCTTTGCTATGGATATGTGCGCCACTAAGCGCAGAAACAGCGGTCGCAAGTCTTCACTACAAATTGCTCAGAATTGGCAAGTACATGCACTGCAGAAACTACAGCCACCAGCAGATCAACCAGAAATCAATATATAGTAGACGCTACTGTAGGCTTCAGAAGCTGTTTGTATTCTCCTATGGCTATTTTCTAGCCAAGTATTCAAAGGAAGCACACTACTATGCCGATGAGATGACACTGAGTTATTGCCTAATAGAAATCCAACCCTACTGAATTTTGCCACTTCCGGCCTTTGCTATGGATATGTCGCACTAAGCGCAGAACACCACACCGCCCACACAGGTCCTCAATGACGGTTAAGCTTTGTGTCGCGCCCCCTCATCTCCCATCATAGGACTCTGTGGACGTACGAACACAAGTATCACTACAAATTGCTCAGAATTGGGCAAGTAACCTGCACTGCAGAACTACAGCCCACCAGCAATCAACCAGAAATCCACCTCCTCACACTTATGTTAGAGGCCCTGTACTAGCTCCTGTGTCTGGCTTCAACGGAAGCGTTACCCGCTCACATTATCACTTACAATGGCATATGTGCAGTGTATCGGTTTACTACGGCCAATGAGTATTCGAATCAAGCCCCGTACAGCACAAAACTGTACTCAGTGTCCCGACTGGATAGAGAATGATAAACGGAGTATTGCCTAATAGAAATCCATACGGGCCACCACTGAACTCGTACCGGCCCATCATATTCGGCCTTAGCTAATGGATTAATGGGGGGACGCCACTGTATAAACAGCTGCAGAACACAGCGGTCGCAAGTACAGTCACTACAAATTGCTCGACTTGGCAAGTCATGCCATGCAGAAACTACGATGCGCCACATACACACGCGAGATCAACACAGGACATATGGCACATACAATGTGGATACAGGAATTCATGCATGTGTAGACATCAAGAAGTCCTGTTATGTATTTAGTCTATGGTGAGAAGTTCTTACGAAGCCAGTATCAACAGTAAGCACACTATGTGATGGCTACAAGCCTGAGCCCGACGCACAACACGTGATTATATGTCACCTGAATAGCAATCCACAAACCACGACTGAATTGGTGGATGCGTCAGTCTACGGCCTTGCTGAAGCCATGGATATGTGCGCCCCTAAGCGCAGATACACGAGCTGGGTCCCCTCTGGCTCTCCGCACAACGTCTACACTACTCGAAACTGTGCTACAGGACGTGGCACATGTATTCCTATTGCACGCAGAAACTACCAGCCACCAGGGAGATTCAGACACCACCACGCACACACTCAACATATTACATTAGCACATGACGCTAATCGGTGAGGCTCGTTAAAGAAGCTGTTCGGGCTTATGCTCGTATGGTCATCATACAGTCTCTAGCCAACTCCTAGTTACCTATGAATGAGAAGCTAGTCATCTATGTTATGGCCAGATGGTACACGATGACACTGAGTTTAGGTGCCCCTACCACTTATCTCACGACATATCCCAACACCTACTGATATTAGTAGTGCACTACGTTACCTTCGGCGCCCTTGGTCTATTGGTATTCTATGTGGCGGCGACAGCAGTTAAGACCGCCCACCGTACAACACACGCTCATAGATAGACTGTAGTAGGTCGTGAGATAAAGGTCAGTCAACTACAAAGTTGGTCAGGAATCTGTCGCGCAAGCCTACATGTGACACCATGACAGAAAATATACAGCACTATGCCAGCAGCTCAACACAGAAATCGAATATTATAGATCTTACGGCTACGTAGGCTTTGTATGAAAGCTTGCTTTGTATCTGCTTGCCTCATTGGCTCACAGGAAGGATCGCACCCAAGTTCCGGCCAATGTAGCGAAAGGCACGAATACTCTGCCCACTGTAGATGAGAGACCACTGGAGTTATGACATAATTAGAACAATTCCAAACCCCTACGGTCACATTGTTGCACCACCTTTCGGCCCACTTGCTACTGGCTGCATGGCCGCCACTAAAGCGCATCAAAAACCCACAGTAGCAATAGACTGGTAAGCGTGCTGGTCGCATGAGTCTCATACTACACAATAGCTCCCAAGCAGCTGCGTACAAGTACATGCACTGCAGAAACTACAGCACCGCAGATTCAACACAGATAACGACACAAGACAGTTAATAGCCGAGTACGTCCACGTTAGGCTCAAGAAGTGCGTGTTTCACCCCCCTCAGTGATGTCACATTTAGCCTGTGATAGACGCTTACTGCCCCCTATGGGCTATGTTTTCTGTACGCACCAGTAACTAAACGTGTCACACCACCACATACCATGCACACCAGGCTAATGAGGATGCAGCTGAGTTACTTGTTAATCGAAACAAACCCCTACGAAGTCTTTGCCACTTTTGTCGGCCTGCACTGCATAAGGAGCATGTAGCCGCACTCTATAGCGCAAGGAAGCCATGATAAGCAGTTTGGGTCGCGTATAACGTCCCACACTCACTAAATTCGCCACTCAGAATGGCAAGCTAAACATCGCACGTGACAGACTATAACATATACAGTCCAAGCACCCGCGAGTCAAACACAAGACTCCTTCCAGGAAATCATAATGATATAGAACGCGTACTTGTCAGCGCCTTCAAGCAACTGCTTTGCTAATTCCTCCCTATAGGCTACTTGTTTCTAGCCTGTACAACGATATCAAAGGCAACGCCAACAATACTATATGAGATGCTGAAGAATGAGCATCTGACGTGGATGCCTGTAATTGATGAAATCCAACACCACCCACCTACCTGCACGTGTTTTGGCCACTTCGGCCTTGACGCATAGTGGGATAGTGCGCCCACTAAGCGCAGAACACGCGTACACAGCATTCAGCAGGGAAGGGAAGATATTGTTTCCCTCATCTCATAGACTGTATAAGCTCTGCTTGTTGTCCCCCATAACTCTCCCTCATCCTCATAGACTGTCATAGGGACTGTAACCTTTGTTGTCACAGACTAATTCCTCATAGAATGTAAAGCTATTTTGTGTCCCCCCTCCCCCCTCATCCTCATAGACTTGTAAGCTTCGTGTGTGTAACCCCCTCATCCGCACATAGAAGTGATAAGGCTCGTTGTCACCCATCATCCTAATAGACTGTACCAGCTCTTGATGTCACCCCCTCATCCTCACTAGACTGTATAGATCGCGCGTCGTGTCACCCCCTATCCTCATAGTATGTAAGCCTTGTGTCACCTTCCTCATCCTCAAGACTGTAAGCTCAATGTGTCACCCCTTCATCCTCATAGCCGAAGCTCTATTGTCAACCCATATCGCATAGACTGTTAAGCTCTGTGTTGTCACCCCCTTCATCTCATAGCCTGTTTGTACTGTGTTTGTATGTATCTTGTAATGGTCTGAAGGCTCTTGTGTCACCCCTATCCTCATTAGACTGTAAAGCTCTGTGTCAACCCCTCTTCATCCTCAATAGGACTGTAAGCTCATGTACCCAATCATCCCTCATAGACTGTAATGTCCAAAGCTCTGTAAGCTCTTGTGTCAACCCTCTCCTCAAGACTGAAGCTCATGTCACCCACCCAATCATCCTATAGACTGTAAGCTCTTGTTGTCACCCCCTCATCCAATAGACTGTAAGGCTCTGTGTAACCCCTTCATCCTCATCGACTGTAAGCTCTGTGTTCACCCTACTCCCCTCATCTCATTAGACGTAAGCTGTTTGTCACCCAATCATACTATGACTGTTAAGCCGCTTGTGTCACCCCTCACCACATAGACTGTAAGCTCTGTTCACCCCCCTTCATCCTCATAGACTTGTAAGCTCTTGTGCCACCCCCTCATCCTCATAGACGGTTAGCTCTTGGTCACCCCCCTAATCCTCATGAGGACTGTAAGCTCTTGTGTAACCCCCTTCATCCTCATAGACGATAAGCTCTTGTGTCACCCCCTCATTTTTCATAGGGACTGTAAGCTCTTGTGTCAACCCCCCCCTCATCCTCATAGACTGTAAGCTCGTGTCACCCAATCATCCATCATAGGATGTAAGCTTCTTGTCACCCCCTCATCCACATAAGAACTGTAAGCTCTTGTTCACCCCCTTCATCCTCATAGACTTAAGTCTTGTGTCACCCCCTCCATCATCATAGACTGTAAGCTCGTGTCACCAACTCATACTATAGGACGGTAAGCTCTTGTGTCACCACCTCATCACATAGACTGTAAAGCTCTTGTTGTCACCCCCCTCATTCCGCATATAGACTGTTAAGTCTTGTGCCACCGCCCTTCATCCTTCATAGACTGTTAGCTCTTGTGTCACAGCCCTTATCCTCATAGACTGTAAGCTTTGTGTCACCCCCTCATCCTCATAGACTATTAGTCTTGTGTCACCCCTCATTGTCATAGACTGAAGCTCTTGTGTCACCGCTCATCTCATAGACTGTAAGCTCTTGTGTCATCCCCCTCATTCCTCATAGACTGTAAAGCTCTTGTGCCACCCCCTCATCCCTCATGGACTGTAAGCTCTTGTGTCACACCCCATTCCTCATAGCTGTAAGCTCTTGTGTCACCCCTCCATTTTCATAGGACTGTAAGCTCTTGTGTCACCCCTCACCTCATTAGACTGTTAGAGATCTTGTGTCCACCCCCTCATCCTCATAGACTGGTAAAGCTCTTGGTGTACCCCCTGCATCCTCATAGCCTTGGTAAGCTCTTGTGGCACCCCCTCATCCTCATAGACTTAAAAGCTCTTGTGTCACCCTTCATTTTAATAGACTGTAAGCCTTGTGTCACCGCTCATCCTCATGGTACTGAAGCAATCTTGTGTCATCCCCCATCCCATAGACGGTAAGTCTTGTGTCACCCCTCCATCCTCATGGACTGTAAGCTCTTGGGTAACCCCTCTCCTCAAATAGACTGTAAGTTGTGTGTAACCCCTCATTTCATAGACTGTAAGCTTTGTGTCACCACTCATCCTTCATAGAATGTTAGCTCTTGTGTCACCCCCCTCATCCTCTAGACTGTCAAGCTCTTGTGCACCCCCTTCTCCATATAGATCTGTAAGCTTATTGTGCACCCCCTTCATCCTCATACGCCTGTAATAGCTCTTGTGTCATCCCCTCATCCTCATAGACTGAAGTCTTGTGGCTTCACCACCTTCATCCTCATAGCCTGTAAGCTTGGTGTTCAGGACCCTCCATCATATTGTTCCACTGCCTCTTGGTACTCTGTAATTTGTAAATATTGTATATGTCCTCAATGATTTGAAAGCTATCAGAATATTGAGGGGTGGGGGCCCCGATGGCGGTGTATGGGGGCACTCTAATGGTAGTTATGTAGACGGACACAACTGACACACTGCACACATTCCTACAGAATGAGTGGAGACATCCACGGGCAGGGATTTCTACACAAGTGTCCTGCTCGCATCCACTTTTCAGAAGTTTAAAAGTCACCCCCCACCCCCACTCGGGCAGAAGGTGAAGTCTTACCTGCTCCAGCTGTGCCGTACTGCCAAAAGATACAGGGCCCAGCCGAGGTTGTGACCATGATCTAAACAAGGCCTTGCCGCTACGTGTACATCTTCCGCACATTTTTGAGGCTCTTGGGAGCCCAGAGCCTAGTATTAGGACCATGAGTGATGCAGGACCCCTCAGGCCCCCTCCGTGTCCCATAATGGGCGGGGGTGCTGGGTGCGGTTATAGAGATTATTATTGGGTGAGGTAAGAAAGCGATTGAAATCTGGAATTTCCAGTAATGTCGGGAGCTCAGATTTATCCATTAAAGATAATGATTAGAAAGTTCTCTCCATGTAAGTGAGCGGCGTCCGCCCAGACAGGATTCGAAAGATGTCTTCATAGGAGGGGAACGTCATCCGATACAGATACATTCCTTTCACCGGAAGACAAGAATTCTAATCAGACAATTCCTGATAAGACTGGAGAGCGGGCGATCTCCCCAACGCTCCCGGACCCCTCGACGCCGGCATCAAGGAGATCCGCCACAAGGCTTCTGACCACCGCGGGCTCTACCAGGAGCAGTCAGAAGACACATGACAAAGCGTCACGGTAAACTTCTATTCACTTACACAAACTGATTCCAGCGTCAAAGTGAATCCAACAAAATGATGAATTTCCTTTGGGTTTATTTAGAATTATAAAGATCTTCTGCTTAAGTTCAGTGAATGAGCACTAACTAAACTACATGCGGAAGCTGTGTTAGTGACACGCTAAGTAGCCACGGCTGAAATAAGAATGTCCCCCATGACAGCAAGCAGAGGTTATTACACAACCGGGGGGGAATTGGACAGAACACTAGCACTTGTGATGATGGATCACGGGATAGGATTGATCATTTCCACAGCCCTGAGTTCGTCCAGTCAATCCAGGAACTGGTGGAGGATGTCCCCTGAGATGGTGGGTGACGGTTGGTGGGGGCTCGTGTGTTGTGGAGGGTGCAGACAGGTGCTCGAGCTATGCCTAGACCGGGAGCTCCATAAGTTTGGGGGATGGGTGGGTACGGGTGTGCGAGAATTCATGCCGCGCGAATTATCAGCATTCTGAATTGATACCCGAAGGGACCGCGTCCGAGTTGTCTACGCAAGTGATTGCTTTTTAGCTGGCTAAAACTGTGGGGGACATGTAGAGCGCAAGTCAGTTCTGTTGGGCGTATTGTGAGGTCTATAGTGGCACACGCGTTCTCAGGAAAACACACCCGCTAGTTGTGGACGGACGTTGGAAAAGCGATCTAAAAGGAAATAGATGACTACCTTAACAGACTCCCGACGGGGCCACGCACAGAACTGGACCGACCATCAGAAGGGAAGCGCTGACGGGCCCCTGGGCCAGCTGGACCATAGAGACTGGTTAATGGAGCTGGGGTTGCCCGCAACGATGTAAAAGAAGCGACTGCTGAGCTTCAGTGTTGATTGTGTTGGCGTTGGGCAGGAGGTCAGAGATCATGGAATGAAGATCTTGTGATGTAAGTTTAAATCCGTGGGAGAGAACTACAATGGCAGTGGAGCTTATGAGCTGTACAAGAAGAACAATAGAACAGTGTGATTGAAAGACATGAAAGCATCTCAGGGGCGGACTGGACTGGATATGGTGTTGAGGAAAAAAAAAAAAAAAAAGACGCTGCTAGACGGGAGTGGACAATTGTCAGATAGTGGAGAAGGCTGGAATAAGAAGAGGGTAAAAAGGATAGGGTCTGCCGAGGGCCTCCAGATCAGGGGCCCCCGCCAAATCAGTGTGAGTGTAAGTGCCTGTGGTCCTTGGGTATTCAGGGGCCCCTTGTCACGACATCAGTAGTGCACGCCTATCAGATCAGGGCCCCGTCCACATCAAGTTAGTTGCAGCAAGCCTCCAGTCAGGGACTGGCCCGTCCAGGCATCAGTGAGGTGCAGCGCGTCACAGAGTCAGGGGGGCCCCCACTAGTCCGATCATCACGGGTGTGCAGAGCTCTGCGTTGATCAGGACCCCGGGTCCGCATGCAGGGTAGTGCAGTGCCGTCCAGATCAGGACCGCACCGTGCCACATTCAGTAGTGCAGACCTTCCAGATCAGGGCGCCGTGTCCGAACTATCAGCAGTGCGTAGAGGCCTCGAGATGCAGGGGACTGCTCGTCCACATTGTAGGTAATGCAGGCCTGGCCAGGATCATGGAGCCATCGGGTGGCCACGATGCCCAGTGTAATAGGCCAGCAGAAATCTCAGCATAACGGCGGTAGAAGTTAAAGTTCCTGATGGTCACAATTCTGGTAGCGGCCATGACTGTAGGTGACGGGGAAGCCTATGAGCAGGAGCTGATGTTGACGTGCGTTACCCTGTGATGGGGAGAGAACAGAGTGACGATGACTGCTTTGTGAGTGTGGGTATCCGTGTGATGGGAGAACATTAGACATGAGCTGATGTGACGGTTGGGGGGGTGGGGTCATCAGGTGTTGAGGGACATCATATGACATGAGATTGAGGGTGACGGTGTGGGTCATGTCCGTGGGGTGTGGTGTATGGATGAGGACATATGACGATGACTGAGTTGGTTGACGTGGGGGTCAGGTCCGGGTTGTGTGGATGGTGGAGGAACATAGGAATGACTGATGTTTGTCCGGTTGTGTGGGTCATCGCGTGTGATGGGAGAAGAGTATGACATGGATCTGATGTGAAGGTTGTGGGTCATCTCGTGGGGTTTGGTGATGATGGAGAACAGTATGAAATGATTGATGGTGAGTGTGGGTCTATCAGGTTGCTTGTGGATGGGGGGTGGGGAACCTTATGGACAGACTGAGGGTGACGTTGGGGGTCATCCGGGTGTTGTGGATGGAGAACATAGGACGATTGGACGTGATGTGACTGTGGTGGGGTGTCATCGGTGTGATGGAGGAGAATATGAATGGACTGATGTGACGGTGCTGGGTTCAATTCGCGGGGTGTGGGGGAGTGGTGATGGAGAGACATGGTTATGACAGTGATTGGGATAGTGTGGACGTGGTGGGTAATCCGTGTGATGATTGGAGACCATATGGACATGATGAGGTTGTGACGTGTGGGGTGCATCCGGTGTTGATGGGAGGAGAGAAAGTATGACATGATGAGGTGAGCGTGTGGGTCATCCGTGGGTGGTGGGTCGAGGAGAAAACTATTTTGGAGGTGACATTGAGGCTGAGGGTGACGTGGTGGTGGGGCATGGCCGTGTGTATGGAGGAACATGATGGACAGGCTGGGATGTGTACGGTTGGGTATCCGTGGATGTGTAGAAGAGAGACATTGTGACTGAGGTGACGGTGTGGGCGTCATCCGTGTGGTGTGGTTTGTGTGTGTGATGGAGGAAAATATGACAGACTGATTGTGACGTGTTGCGGTCATTTGTTGCGCGGGCGTGATGGAGAGAGACAGTTATGTGACAGTGGACTGATGTGACGTGTGGGGTCACCGTTGGGGTGTGATGGAGAACATATGACTGGACGGTGGAGAGCGAGACCGAGGGATCCAGGAGAACGGTATTGCTGTGGTTTTACAGGTTGTGGGCTTGTGGGAGGTGTGTTGCTGGAATATTCTGGGTGGAAGCAGAGGCCGAAGGCTTGTATTGCTGCGGTGTATCTCTGACACATTGGGGCTGTGAAGGGACTCGGGCGGGGTGGGCCTGTCTCGATGCGATCATGGAAGCATTAAGATCTGAATCGGAGAAGCTGAGCATTGGGAGCTAGAGCGATGTAAGAAGGAGTATGCTTAGTTCCGGAGCATTGCTGACACGCAAGATTGAGCTGGCACTTATTTGAGTCTTGCCAGGTAAATGGTTTCTCTTGGACGGGGCCACCTTGCATTCTAGGGCTGCAGGAGTGTTTTGGCGGTGCTGTTTAAGCCCCCCTACCCAGTACACACGACAGCAGGCGGATGATGACTCGTGCAGGGGATGGTAGGCCTCGTGGCGTGCAAAGCTCCAAAGCCGCAAACCTGGATGGCAACCACAGTGCTGCACGGAAGACAGAGGCATGGGACATGGGGCTAGAGGGGCTCCACTATGTGGCAGGGACCACCAGGAGTACAAGACCTGGTGACATGGTGGCCTTCACAGGCGCGGTTTGTTTGTGCACCAACGGATAGGACAGAAGGGATTGCCTTAAAGGGCATGGTGGGTATGAGAGATCAGCAGGCCGAGGGATCACCAGAGAGGCAAGCAATGACTCTGACATGGGCCTCCACAGGGCCAGGAGCAATGGAGACAAAAACGCTGTAACAGGGTGTTTATAGGGGATAGGTAGAGGGTATGGAGAGTGAAGTATGCACTATATCTAATTTTGCAGATGGAGCACAAGCTGTGTAGTGTAGAGTACGAGGGTCTATGGAGAGAGGGGATGTAGTAGCGCATGGGGTCACTGGACAATCTGAGGTGTTTGGCATGCCATTGCAAATGAGGGGTAATGTGGGATAGAATGTAATGGGTTGTAAGCAAGTGGGGCTGGGGGGGGATGATAATGTCCAGCATGTTAGAGCATATGTCCTGTGGTGGAATGTAAAGGTCGGGGAGTTCCCTTATGCGGACAGGACTGGGGTGGGGTGAGCTAGTAGATCTTAGATTAAAGATAGTATGGCATCAAGGTCAAATCGAGTGCCGTGCTTACGAGCCAGATAAGATCTTGTTGGTCCTGTGATTCAGAGGTTGGTACGTTCGGATAGGGAGAAATATTTACATGTATCGAAGGCAGTTGGGTTCTGCCGCACCTGAATATTCTGGGGTGTCCAGTTTGGGGCATCCGGTCCATTAAAGTAAAGGAGTGCGTGGCCTGGAGGCTGGGGAGGAGGGGGTTCAATCGTAGAAGCCACAAATTAAGTGACAAGTGGGGTATGAGGATCTTAGTGTATAGGGGGAAGAGTATCAAAAACGTAGATGTATTAGTCTGGGAGAAAGAGACGACTATGAGGGGGGACTGATTAATGAGAGTTACATATATGAGCGCTGCTGATCCATACAGAAAATATATGGGTTGGAAAGGTTTTGTGTTCAGTGAAGATGCAATGTAGTCAAAGAGTACGGAGGGGGCACTGGTCGTGCAGGTTTTGGTT
Organism: Engystomops pustulosus; assembly: GCA_019512145.1. Taxonomy (NCBI): domain Eukaryota; kingdom Metazoa; phylum Chordata; class Amphibia; order Anura; family Leptodactylidae; genus Engystomops; species Engystomops pustulosus. The sequence goes on from CM033643.1 coordinate 132,205,407, forward strand.
ACAGCAAGGAAAAGTTTAATCACCAGAGGCGACAGGGCTTTTTGGGTTAAAAGGAGATCTGTAGAAATAGCACGAGCTTAAGCGGCGCTTTTGGTGGGTCACAGGCTATGGACAGCCGCGGAGGAGGCTAGATGCTTTTTACATCCTACAGTAACATTTGCTGGTTATATTGGCAGTAGAAGGGGTTTCCCCTTAAGTAGGTCCTCTCCTCATCCAGTGAGGTTTTTTTTTTTTTGTTCCCCGTCCTTTCCTGTGGTTGAAGCTTGATGCATGATGGTCTTTTTCATGTCCGGTATAAACATGATTACTAATGCGAGGCGTGACCGTCAAGATTGGGCTCCAAAGGGGAAGGACCACCGGATGAGACAAGCCTGTGGACATTGGAGTATGGAGGATCCGCAGGCCTGACGAGGTGGTTGCCACCAAAGGAAAGAGGGACATGGAGTGGGGAGGCTCCACGATGGCCTAGTATCAACCGGGAGACAAGGACGCTGGGGACCTGTGGGCACGTACTTCGTGGCCGTTTGGTAGTGTTCGAGGGATGGCCAGCGAGAGAGACTGGATCTAGTATATTCTGTCGCGATATGATGGGGTATGCGGGGAGGCGGTGGGGCCATCATGGGTACGTGTTTCGGGGGATTACGTCCAGGGGGGTCGCGTACCTGGGGCGGAGTGGGAAGGGGGGCTGGTGAGGCGGTTGGTGTTAGATCCTGTTAAGTCGGGGAGGCGATGGGGGTGCAGGAGGGGGAGGGTACGAGAGGTCTGCGCTTAATGACCGGCTTCGGGGCGTTTCGGCGAGAGGTGAATAAAGGAGGAGGAGGGATGTAGGGACTGCCGCTATGCTCGACGGGACGATCGGGGGGAGTTCGGGGTTCGGGGGCATAACGAGTTGGTGGGTTGCTCGGCCGGTGCGAGGACCGTGTGTGGGGGCTCGGTTGCGCCGGCCGACGCGTGTTATGGTTGATTCGAGTGGGGCGGCGGCCGGGGCCGGCTGGGGGGGGTTGGGTCGAGTGGGGGTGTAGCGGTCTTGGTGGAGTACGGGGTGACGGCGGTCGGTGTGTCTCGGGTGGGGGAGGGGCGGCGCCGGGGGGTGTTCGCGCAGCATGCGCCAGGAGGGGGTCAGGAGTGGTAGGGCAGGTTGTGGACGCGGATGTTGTCGTAGTGTGTTCCGGCTCACGGGCCCTCTCGTTGGGGGTTGGCTGAAGCGAGCGTGGGGGCACCTGGGGCAGGTAGCGCGTTCGGTGTTGAGTAGGGGCCTTCCGGGCCGCGGGGTGTATAGGGGCAACTCGGAGATAGGCGGGTCATGGGTGGGTGGATAGGGTTGGATGTACGCGGGTAGTGGAGGGTTGTTGGGAGGTCGGTCTGGGGGGCCCTGGGGTTCGTCAGGGACGGCACGGGGGGCTTGGGTTGTGTGCGGTGAGCGTAGTGCTGGCATGTTGTTGGTGGATTTGGTGGTGGCTTGGCCTGTGCTGTTGGAGATCCGGTTTTGCGTAGCTTGGCGTGGGGTTTAGAATTGGGTTGGATGTTGGATGGCCTGGGGTGGCGGCCGTGGGCGGGTTGGGGGGCAGGGGTGGGGTGTGGTGGTGGCTAGGGGTGGAGTTTTTGGTGGGCGGCGGGCCGGTCCTTAGCGATGTGTGTGTTCAGTCGAGTGTTGTTTTAGGAGCTTTTCGGGGGGTTCGTGCCTTAGGTGCGTGGGGTTGAGCTGTTTCCGAGGCTGCGGCCGGGGGAGGCGGTGGGTGGGATATTCAGTAGATTGGGAGGGGGGCGGGCCGTCGCGGGATCCAGGGGGTACGTCTTGAGTTTGTTGGCTGTGTTCGGTTGCGGGGTGCTTGTGGCGGGCGGACCCGCGGAACGTAGGCAGGGGGCGGCGTGAGTAGTTGTGCGAACTACGTGACTGGGTGGGCGTTAGTCCCCCCCACCGTTTCTGTCTGGTGATATGGGGGGTGAGTGTTGTCGGGTTTTTGGTAGTATTTCGCTGGGAGAGCTGGCGATAGTGAGCGCGTGTGGGGTATGCTGCGGTGCATCGGGCGTCCGGTGCGTGTGTGTGGCGGGTCGTGGTCTGATGAGGGGAGGGGCGGCGGGTGTGGGTTGTGGCGGGGCGCAGTGACGTCGCGGTCCGTGGGTTTTGGGTGTGGGCGTGGTCCGGCGGGCGCCGGGTGGTGTTGCGGGTGTTGTGGGTGTTTTGGGTGCTCTTGGAGCACCCAAGTTGCGAAGGGCCGCGGAGGGGAGGAATAGTGTGCCGCGTTTGTGGGGGGTGGGGGTCACGGTCGGGGCGTATGTAGGGCCTGCCTGGGGTAGATGGTAGGCGGTCTGGGGAGGCCTCGTGGTGGCCGCCAAGGCGGGGCCGGATCGTCGTGGCGCGTGGTTGTTGTGGGTCGGGCGGGGGGTGTCGTGGCGTGGGGCCGGGAGATTGGCTCCCTCTCTCCCGTGTTGGTGGGTGTATGGGGTTCTCAGGTGTTGAGGGGGGTGCGGCGGGTCTTTTGGGGGAGTTCGTTGGTCTTGCGTTGGTGTAGCGGGTTGGTCTTGGTTGGGCGGCGGTTCGGGGGGGTGGGTACTATACGGGGGTTGTGGGTGGGTGAGGTGGGGCGGGCGGGTAGGTTGGGGGAGGGGGATTTGGGGGGGTTGTGCTTTGGGGGTGGGGGGTCGCAAGTCTCACTACAAAATTGCTCAGAATTGGCAAGTACATGCACTGCAGAAATACCAGCCAACCAGAAGATCAACCAGAAACAAATATATAGAACGCTACTGTAGGCTTCAAGAAAGCTGTTTGTATTCTCCTATGGCTATTTTCTAGCCAAGATCAAAGGAAGCACACTACTATTGCCAGATGAGATTGACACTGAGGTATTGCCTAATAGAAATCCAACCCCTACTGAATTTTGCCACTTCGGCCTTTGCTATGGATTATGCGCCGCCACTAAGCGCGCAGAACACAGCGGTCGCAAGTCTCACTACAAATTGCTGCAGAATTGGCCAAGTACATGCACTGCAGAGAAAATACAGCCACAGCAGATCAACCAGAAATCAAAATATATAGAACGCTACTGTAGGCTCAAGAAGCTGTTTGTATTCTCCTATGGTATTTTCTAGCCAAGTATCAAAGAAGCACACTACTAGCCAGATTGGAGAGACACTGCCGTTTATTGCCTAATAAGAAATCCAACCCCTACTGAATTTTGCCACTTCGGCTTTGCTATGGATTGTGCGCCTCTAAGCGCAGAACACAGCGGTCGCAAGTCTCACTACAAAAATGCTCAGAATTGGCAAGTAACATGCAGCAGAAACTACAGCGCCAGCAGGATATCAACCAGAAATCAAATATTAGAACGCTACGTAGGCTTCAAGAAGCTGTTTGTATTCTCTATGGCTATTTTTAGCCAAGTATCAAAGGAAGCACCTACATGCCAGATGAGATGACACTGAGTATTGCCTAATAGAAATCCAACCCCTACTGAATGTTGGCCACTTGGCCTTTGCTATGGATATGTGCGCCACTAAGCGCAGAAACACAGCGGTCGCAAGTCTCACTACAAATTGCTCAGAATTGGCAAAGTACCTGCACTGCAGAAAAAACTACAGCCACCAGCAGAATCAACCAGAAATCAATAATAGAACGCTACTGTAGGCTTCAAGAAGCTGGTGTGTATTCTCTATGGCTATTTTCTAGCAAGATCAAGGAAGCCACACTGACTATGCCAAGATGAGATGACATGAGTTATTGCCTAATAGAAATCCCACCCCTACTGAATTTTGCCACTCGGCCTTTGCTATGGATATGTGCGCCCTAAGCGCAGAACAAAGCGGGTCCAAGTCTCACTAAAATGCTCAGAAATTGCAAGTACATGCAACTGCAGAAAACTACAGCCACCAGCAGATCAACCAGAAATCAAAATATATAGAACGTATACTGTAGGCTTCAAGAAGCTGTTGTATTCTCCATGGCTATTTCTAGCCAGTATCAAAGGAAGCCACACTACTATGCCAAGATGAGATGACACTGAGTATTGCCTATGAAATCCAAACCCCTACTGAATTTTGCCACTTCGGCCTTTGCTATGGATATGTGCGCCACTAAGCGCAAGAACACCGCGGTCCGCAAGCTCACTACAAATTGCTCGAATTGGCAAGTACATGCACTGCGAGAAAAACTCAGCACAGCAGATCAACCAGAAATCAAATATATAGAACGCTACTGTAGGCTCAAGAAGTGTTTGTATTCTCCTGGCTATGTTCTAAGCCAAGTATCAAAGGAAGCACACTACTATGCAGATGAGTTGACACTGAGTTATTGCCTAATAGAAATCCAACCCCTACTGAATTTTGACACTCGGCCTTGCTATGGATATGTGCGCCACTAAGCGCAGAAACAGCCGGTCGCAAGTCTCACTACAAATTGCTCGAATGGCAAGTACATGCACTGCAGAAACTACAGCCACCAAGCAGACAACCAGAAAATCAAATATATAGAACGTATGTAGGGCTTCAAGAAGCTGTTTGTATTCTCCTATGGCTATTTTCTAGCCAAGTTATCAAAGGAAGCACACTTACTATGCCAGATGAGATGACCACTGAAGTTATGCCTAATAGAAATCCAACCCCTACTGATTTGCCACTTCGGCCTTTGCTATGGATATGTGCGCCCACTAAGCGCAGAACACAGCGGTCGCAAAGTCTCACTTACAAATTGCTCAGAATGGCAAGTACATGCACTGCAGAAAACTACAGCCACCAGCAGATCAACCAGAAATCAAATATATAGAACGCTACTGTAGTGCTCAAGAAGCTGTTTGTATTCCCTATGGGTATTTTCTAGCCAAGTATCAAAGGAAGCACACTACTATGCCAGATGAGATGACACTGAGTTATGCCTAATAGAAATCCAACCCCTACTGAATTTTGCCACTTCGGCCTTTGCTATGGATAGGTGCGCACTAAGCGCAGACACAGCGGTCGCAAGTCTCACTACAAATGCTCAGAATGGCAAGTACTGCACTGCAGAGAAAACTACAGCCACCAGCAAGATCAACCAGAAATCAATATATAGAACGCTACTGTAGGCTTCAAGAAGCTGTTTGATTCTCCTATGGCTATTTTCTAGCCAAGTATAAAAGGGAAGCAACACTACTATGCCAGATGAGATGACACTGAGTTATTGACCTAATAGAAATCCAACCCCTATGAATTTTCCCACTTCGGTTCTTTGCTATGGATATGGTGACCTAAGAGCTAAACACACGGTTTAGCAAGTCCCCATGCTAATTCCATCACAAATGGTAAAAGATGCAAATTAAATAAAAATAAGTAGAACCTTATTGTAGCCTAAGAAGGGCTGTTGGGTTCTTTGAGAATCACTCATGCCTAACAGTAAGCTAAAGAACACCCTAACGCTTTCCCTGACCAGCAGCAGCTCTCTCCTAGGGCATCCAGCAGACAGACATGATCCGAGCAGCGCGGCCAGCGGCTAGTCTATCCCAGTGGTCACCTGATCTGGCCAGCCAACCACTGCTATCGACGTGTAAGGTACACAGTCATGCATGGGTGGAGGGCAGAGTCTCCTGGCTTGTGATGGCTCTGTTTCTGGCCGCCAAAAAGCAAAAACGGCGGGAGCTGCCATTTTCTCGAGCGGGGCGAAGTATTCGTCCGAGTACGAGCAGTTTCGAGTACCCTAATGATCGACGACCGAGCATCAAGCTCGGACGAGCATGTTCGCTCATCTCTATTTAACACCCGATTGGCTATTGTAAGCTAATTTAATATTAACTTTTGGGGGCTAAATCTCGTCAGCAATAAGACAGATTAAAAAACTTCAAATGAATTCCAATCCATTAAAAAAGATTTTTTTTTAATGGATTATGATGATTTTGAAGTTTTTAATTGTAAAGTGACAGAAACTCATAGGAACTGTCAATGATACAGAATCCATTCAGAAACAACAAATAGGAAGCTTTTGTTTGTACAATGAAGCTACTTTTCATTAAAAGTGATTGCGTGACTTGTGTCTGCAAATTTTATGATACAAAAATCCAAAAAACTGTGCACCCTAGGCCAATCAAGTATAACCCAGAATATATTGTGCTTCTCTCTAAGTTAATTTACAGTAGGTTAAAAATATCTTAGTATTGCAATCTCTGCACAGCAGCTAGTCATCTCTCATTTAATGTGATAACATATGGAAATAATGACAGATACTCAGTGACAAGCACACGACAGCTAATGACTGTCAGTTCACACTTAGATTTTTATAATTATCTGATAAATGTCAATTAAATATCTGTGCTTTTGCTGGAAATGTCACTGTATGGAGGAGAATCTGCTGCTCATTCTGTTTCCTACAGACAGCTCCATACAATAGGGAATCGGATTTAAAGAAAATATCCTTACATTTTTCTACAAGGGGTTAACAGGAACACTTTCACACTCTCCTAGTTTTGGGACTTCCTGGTCTGTCACACTGTCCATGTTAATGTCATCAGGATCAATTAACAGTCTTTACTTATGGAGCCATGATCTATTGCTTTGATGGATGATAAATGATGTCAGTGGTGTTTGTTGGAATTGTGCCACCTTCTCTCTTTTGAAATATTTTACATGCAGTAAAGAGTTTGCCCATCAGGGATCTAGTATAGAGATCACAGTCTGATTTACCTCTATATAAATGCAAATATATTGTACATATTGGTTGATACATTTCCAGTATGTGGTATAAGACCTGTGGATAGAGTGGGGGAGAATCATTATGGCTTCTCTGCCATAAAACCCCTGGCCTACCACATTTACTGTAGTCTCCAATAGAAAACCGTCTGAGACTATAGTAGAAAACTCTGATATGGTTCTGATCTGGGCTACAGGTTGCACCTGGCGGAGTTTGACCTACATTTACCAAAAGCCTCATAATAAAAACTGAACTGCAAGCGAGGGGAATTTTAAGTCTGGCATTCAAAATGCCAGTCTTAATGAAGTCCACACATTATCTCTGCATATAGATTACTGTATACTTTTATTAATGTATTACCATATATACTCGAGTAAAAATTGCGCGGAAAATTTCCCACTCCACTCATACTCAGGTCTATAAAAAAAATTAACAGAGTACTCACCATTCAGACAGCCCGGGCAGCGCCTCTTCTTTCTCCATGCCAGTGCCAGGTCCTCGACAGCTCAGTGGGCACAGCCCGGCCGGCGCACAATTGTGATGTCAGCTGCTGGTAACATCACAGAGTGCGCCGGCAGGGCCCTTCGCACAGAGCTGTTTCGGAGCTGGCGCTGGCATTAATAAAGAAGAGGCGCTGCCCATGGAGCTCTCGCGAACCTGCCGCACACGTGAAAATGGAAGAGGAGCTGCCCAGGCCGTCGGAATGGTGAGTACTCAGTTTATTTTTTTATGCTAGCTATATGTTACAGGGGACTAGCTTTATACTTCAAGGGGCTTGTAGGCTATATTCTTCAAGGGGCTGGCAGGCTATATTCTATATTCTTCAAGGGTCTGGAAGGCTATATACTAAAGGGGGGTTGGCTACAAACTACAAAGGGCTGGCAGGCTATAAACTACAAGGGGCTGGCAGGCTATATACTACAGGGGGCTGGCAGGCTATATACTACAAGGGGCTGGCAGGCTATATACTACAGGGGGTTGGCAGGCTACATATTACAGGGGGCTGGCAGGCTATATAATAGAGGGCCTGGCAAGCTATATATTAGAGGGGGTGGCAGGCTATATACTACAGGGGGCTGGCAGGCTATACACTGCAGGGGACTGGCAAGCTATATACTGGGGATGCTGTGACCAATACATTTCCCACCTTCGGCTTATACTCGAGTAAATAGGTTTTCACAATTTTTGGTGGTAAAATTAGGTACCTATATGGCTTATACTCGGGTCGGCTTATACTTGAGTGTATACGGTACTTTCATTCTAAGAAATGTGTCAAAAGGCACCCCTCAATCATCTAATTGAAGAAGCCATGGTTCTTCAGAAGAAGGCACAGCTCCATATACTATGCAAACTGGGCCCAGGGCCCCCTGTCTTAAAGGGGCCTCTTGCATCTGGACTTTTGTGGACAGAGGTATTGCTCTTTTAATACTCCTTTGTCTAATGGCCGGGTGAAGATACTTATCATCTCCTGTCTATATATCTATCATCTATCTGTCTAGTTATTTATTTCTTATTATCTATATACCTTCTATCTGCCTATATATTATATATATCCCCTATGTATTATCTATCCATCTATCAATCAATCAATCAATCAATCAATTTCTATGTCTCTTCGACTGTATCTATCTCACATATCTATCTATCTTTTATCATCTATATATATATATATAATCTACTTTATATTTCTGCATGTATAAAGCTATCATATATCTATAAATTTATAACATCTTCCATATTTATCTTCTATCATCCACCTACCTATCATCTGTCTATGTCCTATAAAATTCTCCTACAATGCCATATTACAGATACTTACCATACTACAAAAAAGCAAAAGAAAGACAAGAGGTTGCGGCACTCACCCAAAAAATCTTCTTTATTCAGAACGGTGCATAGGACAGGGAGGTGACTTCAGCGACGGGCCGTTTCGCGCACTGCTGCGCTAGACGAAGCGCAGGAGTGCGCGAAACGGCCCAACGCCGAATTTTTTCTTGTGCTACACCTCCCTGTTCTATGCACCGTTCTGAATAAAGAAGATTTTTTGGGTGAGTGCCGCAACCTCTTGTCTTTCTTCTGCTTATTTGGAATATTTATCTGATTAAGCGCCTGCCGAGCACCACCCATATGAACCAGACAGACCCAGCCTGTATCACGGTGCCCTTGCCATCCTTCACTTTTAGTCTGGCGATGCCGACATTTTGCTAGGTGGCCTATATGCTGCCCGAGATTTCTCTACCATTGTATAGACTTACCATACTACAGTTTGTAACTACAAAGTGTTATTATTGTGCAGGGCTGAAGGAATCTTACTGACTTTGACTGTTCATAAAATAGTTTTATTTTGGGGTCCCCCTTTAATTTGGCTCCACTTTGTCTAAAACCGGCCCTGCAAATTCTACATCATTGATGAGGTCAGTCATTTATATGTCATGTGTCGCGTCGTTTATGTACTGGTCACCGCTGAGGCAAGTGATTCGCTGTAGTGGCTACCTGAAAAACAGAACATCACAATACAACATCATCAAGAACCAAAGACTTTTTTTTGTTTTTTATTTAGGTTCAGTTCACATCTTAGTTATTTTATTTAAGTTTTGCATCAGTTCTTGAAAGTCAAAAACAGTGGCAGGGTATAATGGAAAAATTTGCAACTGTTCTTTGTGACAGCAACCTTATGGCTAATGTATGCAACAATGTTTTAAGGAATTGTGCTAGCCATTTTTTCTACTGCTAGCACACAATTCCATACATTTCTAATGGCTCATACACAAACCCATGGATTTCACATCCCTGTCCATGAACCCACTGCCCAAGACACAAAAGATCCTATTTTGTTTCAATGGGCATTGAGTCATGAGCAAAATCTCTGAATCAACAGTGCAAATCACTTTATCATACAGATTTATTAAGCAGCATGTGGGGGATTCGCTTATATCTCTTTAACTATACTGTCTCTGTACATTGCAATGGGTTAAACAATCTTGTGTTCTGCCTCTCTGTTTGATTTTGATGAGTATGGTGAGCCCTCTACATACACAACTTGGTGCCTGCTGTATAGTAAAACGTCACCAACAAAGATCACAAGTGTTAACCATTTAAGTGTCACAGTCAAAATTGATAAAAATGTTGAACAGTCCAGCAACAATTGTTTTTACATTCTTTAGAGATTAGAACATAATAAAACTATAAATATGGTATCACCATGACTGTACTGTCCCACAGAATAATGGGAATGTGTCATTTGGACTGCACAGTGAAATTTAAAAAAGACGAGCGCAGAATATGAAATGGTACCTTTTAGAAGTAAAAATTAAAGGAAAATTATTAAATAATGGAAAACTGTTACAGAGCTCCAACCCAGCTGGCTGCACCCCTACACACCATCCGTGGCTACTATCACCAGCTGGGGAAACCAATTTTCATTGGTTATCACTATGATGCACTTCCTTTTAGTATGACATATTCTTATCCATATAATCAATTAGGAGATGGATAAATCTTCTTTGACAGAGGAAATGTGGAATGAGTATTTTTGTGAAATTTTCCATCTAGATGCATAAGTGAGGGACACAATTAAGAAACGCAATGTAGTATATTTATCACAGCTTTCAACCACAACCATATAATTCATTGAGTCCATCTTTAGTAGTTTCCCTGACTTATGCCATCGCAAATAATATTTGATCACGTAAATGAATTGATGTCTAGTGAAAACTGGCACGTCATCTTCCAAATGAGAGACTAAAAATCTAGTAGGAATATTCTGGTTTCTCTGTGAGTTTGATGGAGAGTAGTGGTAAAAACAAAACATGAATCAGCTTCTCTGTTCCCCATTACTCTTTTTGTAAATGCATAGGTCATGATGGAGACGTCATAAATGCTATCCAGTCTATGCAGAAGCTCCAGACTGTGCACATGTTGTCAGATGAAATCTTAATAACAACACCAGAGTGGGGACAGGCAGCTTGCCAATATACTAATTATGCTCAGCACCCGGCTCCAGCTAACCTGAACTGTGCATAGTTTATCAGCAAGAGAGGAGCCTTTTCACTGTAATAATCATTAGATTGTCATAAATCCTCAGATAAACTTTAAGGCAGGCAATTAGCAGGATTGTGCGGATTACACACTTTGTCTTTTTTGTCTTAAAGGAGCTTTGCATTATATAACCCGCACCCATACACTTGTAAATATGTTATTTCTCATTAAACATATAATTTATCATCCTATTCATTCATCTAATCATCTGTCTATTATTTTTCATTTAGTTATGCTTGTTATACTCACGCGTATACACAGTTTAACCAAGATCCCGTTAAAGGAAATCTACCATCAAAATTAAGCATGACAAAAGGCCAAAAGGCCAGGGTCGCTTTTTCAACTCTAATTTAATCTTAATTTTGTAACATTTTGTTAAAATTCTATAAAAAATATGTTGAAAAACAATCAAGCATGATGAATCATCGCCACTTTTTCATAGATCAAGGCACAGTGACTGTGGTAATCTTACTATATTTGTTGTCCCTGGCCTACTTACTTCTAAAATCAACTTTTAACTCCTTGCCGCACCATGAAGTTCCTCAACATCATGGTATGGAAGAGGGTGGGATGGCAGAGCTGAGCCTTCTTCACACACTCGGTGTTTGCTGCAAACACCCATTGCTAAAAGATGTGAACTCATTAGATGTCACTGGCAAAGCTTCTTGGCATCTTGGCTATAATCATCACTCCCCATGATGTCATAGCGGAGCGATGATCAGTTGCCATGACAGTTGGATCTTTATGGGACCCCAGGATTTATACTTTCTGAATATCAGTTACACTTTGGCAGTGGCACATTGTAACAGATCAGGTGCAATATTCCCCTATAGTACTATACTGTAGTATAGCAGTATATAGCAGAATCGCGTAACAACCTAGGGTTTAGGTACCCTAGGACAGTGGTGGCGAACCTATGGCACAGGTGCCAGAGGTGGCACTGGGATCCCTCTCTGTGAGCACCCAGGCCATTATTGAGCCATTCAGGACTCAAGACTTCCTTCTGCAGTCACAGGCAGCCCAGGACGTGCCACGTTCAGCGCTATTTTAAAGTGACTTGAAGTGCAAGAGGAGCAAGGAGGTGTGGACAGAACCAGATAATCATTGGGGACCCTTCTCCAGGACTTTGATTCATGCTCTTAAGTGGACCTTAAAGGGAAGCTACAATGATAATCCAAATATCTCCTTCTTTCTACTGTATTCGTGTCCTCAGGATGCCAATACGTTTGAAACCTGTGACAGAGCAGGGAGCAATAAGACATTTTAAATTGCCATTTAGTGAAAAATTTATGGCCTTTGGTTGTCGTTTGGGCACGCAATCTCTAAAATATTCGCCATCACTGCCCTAGAAGGGCTAAAAAATTGTAAAGAAAAAAAAAGTTAAAAAAAGAAAGTTCAAGCTTGCCTGTACATGGTATGGAATATTAAATACAATCACTAGGAAGTTCAATTTATAACACAGGAAAACAGGCCTTTATACAGCTCTGTAGGTGACAAAACAAAAAAGTTATGGAATTTTGAAAGTGGGAAGTGAAAAATGGAAATGCAAAATTTAAAAAGGGCTGTTTACTTAAAGGGTTAAGATTATGCCTTTCCATGCATCTGCTTCACAGGCTGTTACTCGAGTACTTCCCCCATTCATCTGCCTTATGCAATCCCACACAGTGGGAGGAGGGAAAAGCTGAGGGAGCAGTGGGGGAGACACTCTAACATCCTGTGAAGCTACAGCACAGAGGGTCTCTGTTAATGCCTTCTGACTCATTAGCATAATTTTAAAAGTTGAGTTTAGAAGAAACGGGCAAAAAGTTCCTTTATTCCAGAACTCGAACACTGTAATGGCAATAGGCCAAGTCAAAAGTCCTATCTGTCCAGATCAAAGATAGTAATGTCTGGCAAAGGATGCTCATGGCCCAATTTCAGTAGATTTGGGCAGGAGAAGTTAGGAGGTGCTTTAGCACTAATCCCCGGAAGTCTCTGTTAGGGATCAGAGCTGTAGGAGGCCTGAATTCTGCAGGCTGTGTGTCCTTTAGCAAGGAGTTTCTGAACTAATCTCACTCTGGTCTCATCTCTGAGATCAGGACTAGTTTGCTCTGGAACTTTCCAGCCACAGGACATTTTAAATATACTTCATCTGGGGGGTGGAGAGTCTAGGATCCAATCAGGGACCTTGTAACAGATTTGAATTGACATACAATATCCAGTACAACAGGATCCAGTTGACCATAATTCACCTACATCTAGGGATATTTAAAGTATAAAGGGTTTGTAACGGACCCATCCAGTGTGCCATTGTACTTGTCTCATAAAGAATGTCTTGAGATCATAAGAGTTAAAACTACTGTACGTATAATTTGCACTGGTTAAAAGCGCTATTCATACCATTAAAGCTCCTGAGCTCCTTATATCGTGAGATGAATGAAACCTGAATGTCTTGTAAATAAATCAGTAACTGAAACTAAACGTCATCACCAAACATTAGTGTCTCTTTAATGCACTTGGTCAGTCATAATGCTTCAAGAGTATTTTTGAAGAGTAACAATAAGTGATGGAGCACCTTGTCCTGCCACTCCCATATTATCTGGTCATAATAATATATATTATGACTAATCTCCACACTCACAAACCAAACTACCTTGACCTGCTTTACCTACACTACTAAGCTCCTGTCATATATACTAAACATATCTATAAACATAAACTGGCATCCTTTTTGCCTCCGTCTGCACAGTATAAGTTGCATCCAGCAGAAAACACTGGATTGATAAACACACAAAGCTACATTTTTCTATACTGCTTCTTGCTGCAAAGTATACACTCTAGGAAGTCCCCAGGGAGGTCACTGTCCATATAAGGACAGTTATATCGCTCTGGAGACACCTGGCAACACCCAATATTTATTCCTTCTCCTGCATTCACAGGGTGGGGTGGAGTGGAGTAACTCACTTAGTAAATTTCTTTCATTGGCTGCAGCAACTTTTTTTGTCTTCCTTTTTATTTGGATACCATAGTTTTATAGCATAGTATCAGTTACAAAACTTTAAAATGTCTATACCACAATAGGCCATTTTAAAATTTACAGTCATTAATTTGTTTTTATTTTTTGAATGATGCAAATGATTACATTTTATTTTACAAAGAGAACCCATACATAGATATGGTGTGTCAACAAACATATTGGGGCTCATTTACTTAGGGATCCACGGACCGCACTTTCGTCGGACATCCCGACAGTTTCCATTTGGCACCTCTGGGATAGGGATTTAAAAGGGGTTTTTGTCGTACTTTATTGGATTTTGCCGCAATCGCGCCGGCTTTCATGCGGCACAAGCCAAGCACTTACATGCACCGAGAGGAAGATGGTGAACTCCGGCGGACCTGATCGTGGAAGCGACACATGCAGGATACCAGGCGCACAATCTAAGTGAATTGCAGCAGAATGCATTCTGGACGGACAATACACTTTCGGGAACTCCAAAGGACCGGGTAAGTAAATGTGCCCTATTCTATGTAAAAAGCATTAGACACCGAAGAATCAATACACTAGACTAAGACTTCCTTGCTTTTAGTATTAGTAAATATCATAAAGGCTCTTGAACAACTCTTATTAAAGTTATATAAATATGTTTATTATATTCATATCATCAACATACCTATATTCTTCTCAGAGGATATGGTGAACGGAGAGCTTTCAGGAGCAGATGACGTGTTACTGATCCATGCAATACTATCGTCTGGTTCTCCTTGAAGAGACAGAGACGTATTTAAAAGGTGCCCCCATGATAAAAGACATGGACTACAAGTTGTCACATTCTGCGGATGACTGGTAGACTTGTCATGGGTTATCTGTAGGTCGCAGTGAGGTGGGAAGGGAAGCCAGAGGTCAAGTATGTGCACATGGCACAAATATACAAACACTGTGTTGACAAGACAAAGACAAGAGCACTTAATATTTTCATTACAAATGTCTCCATGCTGATTTTAGTAGCTCACACATGCCACTATGTAGAACTGGAAACCCAGATACAGGAAAAGGGAATTTATTTTTACATTAAAATTGGTAAGCATTTTTTACAGACAAAAATTGTACTTGGCTGTCTGCTCGATAAGCTTGTACTTAAATAAAAGGTATCTTAAATATAAATAGCAGTAAGGAAATAAATATACAGGGCCACATTTATCATTTGTGCGCCTAAGTGTAAGTAGTTGCGCCTAAATTCGGGCGCACTGTTTTGCCAGAATTATCACAAGCTACACCCATCGTGATAAGTATATTTTCTGCTCTTATTAATCACTTTACTTTAACACAGTTTAGGCGGCAGTTTAGGCGCAGTTTAGGCGCAATGTTAGATTCGGGCACTTACATGTGATCCTGCTACAAGCTCCTCTCTGCTTCTCCCACGCCCAGAATGGAGATAACACTCACAGCAGCACCCAGGTGTGTGACACCTGCACCCAGTGGACCTCCTCAGCAGGGGCTTCTCCTAGAGGGGATCCCCCAGTGCTGGTCTCCTGCTGCACCCTGTAATTCTGCACAATATCCCCTCAGACACTGTCGAGAATTACATGGGGGACACTTGTTTGTACTATCTGCAAGCTTCTGAAACTTGTGCAAACTTCTCTTCTCTTGCTGTGAGCTCAGGTTTTGCAATATTTGTAAATAGAAGGTGATGAACTGTAAATAGAGTCTGCAGCCCTGTCTGTAATGTATCTAATTGTATCTATTAATGTTTAGTGTCTGGCTGAGCTTTGCTGCTAGAAATGAGCTCTTCTGCAAAGGGGCTCAGTGCTTTCTTCTCAGATAACGCCACCTTCGAGCTGAGAGTGTTTTTGCGCCCGTTTTGCGCCTAAATGCAAAAGTCGCACGTGATGAATATCATAGGCGCAGCAAAACATCTGGAATTGAACGATAGATGAGGGAAAGGTGGTTATTTTTGCTGCGCGGCTCAATTTGACGTTTAATCGCAAAAATGGCGCAAAAACGGTGCGCCTAAACGAAAAGGCGCAAAAACAACAGAAAAAACAAGTGATAAATGTGGCCCACAGTGTCCTATCTATAAATTTCCAGATACTTACCTTATAAGGCAAACATTATACGGTTTTATCCAAGGAAATAATGACTGCATCGAAAAGGTGCAGCCAAAGGGAAAGCTATATACCTTTAATAGATGGTAGAAAGTGCGTTTTTATGCTGAACAAGAAAATGTTGGATACATTTTAATTTTTTTTATATATTTGGCCTGAGACACAGAAAAAAGGACATTTCACTAAAGAAATGGTTTATGTTTTGTGGAAGACATGGCCCGCTAGCCAGTAGGGTCATGTTATGTTATGGTGTGGCTTTGCTCTTTCTTTGAGTAAGTTGTGATGTGGAGTTGGGCCTGGCAAGTTAGTTGTTCTAGAGTTCTTGATTCTTAGATCCTGTTAGGTGGTAAACAGTTACCCTGACAAGTTTCTTAAATGTACTCAGAATAACAAAATAACACATTGTCTAATTCACTGTTATTAACAAAAATACAGAATTTCACAGATGTAATTCCAGGCTATATCTATCCGTTGCCCCTAGACATGACCCTGTATTTTCTGACTCTGGGGTTGTAAGCCATCTTGCTTCTCTCTCTGACGTGGAGCTGAGATATTCTCTGCTCCCTGCAAGGGCGCCTTCCCTTTCATTCCAGGACAGAGCTCACACTGATACTCACTTCCTTCCAGCATTGTGAGGAGAACTATAAGCCACAGGCAGATAAGTTCTTTATCAGGGGAGGGGGGAGGCACAGCAGATCTAATAGTGTGTGTGTAATTAAGATGTAGCAAGAGCCTGAGAGTTTCATTCTGTGTAATATGCATGTCATCTATGATCTGTCTTATATCTCTTTCTAAGTGTCAGATACTAGTACAATGTTCAGAAGTTAAATGAAAGTGTATATAAACCTGAACCCTGATAATCTAACCACATTGTTAGCTCACAGAACCATATGGACCATAATGTGTCTGCTTAGCGAGTCCCCGCCCACACTCTGGAATTTAACATTGACCATCACTGAGTGACAGGAGCGAAAACAGCAATAAAACTGAGTAAAATTGTAAAGCAAAGGGTTAATTATCTTTTTTGTGTGAACATCACTAGGGGATTGAGATTTGAGAATTTTCTTTCATGGGCAAACCCCTTTAACTTAACCATTTATGGTGGGGCTTCATCTAGGGATCTGATTAATATGTTAAATCATAAATCACACTATATTTGTCTGTCAAGATTTGAGGGCATTAGCCTGACCTCAGAGAGTGAGAGACATATCAATAATTCCTCACAGGGCACATTGACTGAATGACTAGATGAAGCTGCTTCCTGCATAAGCCAATCCTGACTTTACAACAACAGAAAACTTAGTGAGGAACCCCATAGTTAAGGTCATTACTTGTTGCTTTACATGCTGGCCAGTTTTACAGCTGCATGTCTAGAAGAGGACCTGTGCAATGTGTCACCCGCAGAACCCTCTAATGCCAAGCGTTACATTAAGAAACTACTTCTTTCTCTTCTCTGGCTGGACTTTTGTGAAAATTACTCTTTTTTTCAATGCCGGCTGTCTTCTCAGAATAAAGATCTTGCTTTTGCCATATATGTTCTATTCATATTATCTCTGGATTAATTATTATGAAGACGTTATTCAATAGTCTCTCCCAATCTTGCTGCAATTCTTGCTTACAGAGGACCTGTGAGGATGATTTGAGACACTAAGCCACCCACATGTCCTTATGGATCATTGGTTTAGTGTCCCAAATCACCCTTTAGCAAGGCACTATTAAAATAAAAGATGTTTATACTTACCTAGACCCAGTGCTCCCCACGCCTGCACAGTGAAGCCAACGTACTTCACCCTGGGCTGTACAGTGCTTGTGCAAGAAGTGGGGGTGTACTGCTCCGGCTTCATTGAAGAACTGTGCAGACATGGGGAAAACAAGAGATGGCTCTCATTGAACCCATCTCTAGGTAACTATAAAGTTTTTCTTGGGCCACAGAGAAACTTAGTAAAATGTAATTTGGGACACTAAACCACCAGTCCATGAGGACATGAGGGTGGTTTAGTGTCCCAAATCAGCCTGACAAGTCCTCTTTAAGGTTTCCTCACAGATTTAGTTTGCAGGAATTAAAAGAATAGTGTCACCTTGTTATTAATAAAACACGCTGATGCAATGGCAGTTAGTTTCTGAGACACAAATGTATACCGAAGGTAAATGTAAGTGCACAGTATTGTTAATACCGTAATAATCTGCTCAAAATCAGTCAGACATACCCCAGCTATAATTATAAAGTATTCATCTACTTGACCTTATGAGCATTCTCTTGGCCTTTTGAACTCTCATCAACAACTGCACTACATGTTTTGCAAGAGTCTCTCCTATGTTTGATTTCTTCATTTGTTCCGCACTCTGCAATCTACATACTTGCTTGTTCTTTGTCTCCTGCGCTTGCAGATTTTGACAGTGCCTATTTCATTTCATTAACAATTCTTATCTTATAATTCACTTTTATCTTGGTAGCATTCAGGTATCATCATTGTCACTCAGCAGACTCTTGTTCTTGTTTTCTTTGCTATGCTTTCTTGTATTGGCCTGCATGTTGTATTCTGACACTTGTTTTAGACTTGAGGAGGTGTCTGCACTTTTTAAAGCATTTAAAGCACTTACTGATACGAGGTTCATTTTATCTTACAAAATTTTCAAACATTCAAGAAATTCCTCTAACAGAGCTTTCTTATATAGTACATCGAGGTCCACAAGGTTTCATCCCGTTCTGGAGGGCGCTGCCACACTTAAGGAAAGGACCAGAACGTGGTGTGCATAAAATGGTTTTTATTATTAAAGGTGGAAGGTAAAACACAACGCGTTTCAGCTCCGGGCTGGAGCCTTCGTCAGGTGGATAATTAAATACAATTTTAAAAGTGTATTAGACATTTTATACATAAAACACGTTACGTCATTGCTGACGTGAATTATATAGTACACAGCTTTTACAGATTAGCCAGGAGTCTACAATGCAGACAATATTAATATACTACTCAGATATTAGAGATATATTCACCGTACACCATTTAAACTATTGCCTACTTTGTTACCCAAATCTATAAAACGCCAATAATGGACTTTACAATAGCTACTGAAAGTTATGAAAGATTTTGTTCATATCACATCTTGGAGGTATTGGTAAATAAAGGGGTCGTCCACCTAAAATAAATGGGAAAAAAAGAAACAAGTTTTTTTTTACCAAAAAATGTTCCCGCTGTCCTCCTGGACTTAAGCCAACATTAGTGGATGGTGGAAAGTTCCTGGTATATTCCTGTTTATTGATAGACAGCAGACCATGAAGAGCTGTGGGTAGCATGGCACATTCTGAACCCAAAGGGAATGGAATCAGAAAAAGATAGATATCATTTTGTTTTGATTTAAAATGTGTCCTGTAAAATGTCTTCAGGGCTCATTCAGATGGCCGTCTGTGGGGGCGTATATGCTGCTGCAAATTTGCAGCCACATATATGTCCCCATTGACGGCAATGGTGGTCCGGCGGTGGTAGGATGCCAGACATGTGTGGCACCATTCTGTGCCGTAGACCGGGAAAAGGTAGAGCCTGCTCTATCTTTTCCCGAGTGTGTGCTCCCCGTGCGCCACTGTGTCCTTCGGAAGGGGGAGGAGCCACCTCCTCTCCAGTGCTCGAAGGTATGTCCACCCGGCGGGCATACCGCCGTGTGAATGTACCCTCAATAGAACAGCTGTAGAAAGCTGATGGTTTCAAGAATGTTACTATGCTTTCCCTTTCTATGCTAGAACGGTACTAATACAATGTACAGTATTATGCCATAATTATTATGCCATTTTATTATTATTTATTTTATTTCTTTTCAGTTGACCTATACCAGTGATGGCGAACCTTTTAGAGACTGAGTGCCCAAACTACAACCAAAATCCACTTATTTACCGTGAAGTGCCAATATGGCATTTTAAGCATTAACTTACTGCTATGTGTTCTTCCACATCTTCAATTTTATCGGCTGCCTAATGCTACTAATACAGTTGAAAGAAAGAGGGCAAATAGATTCTCTCCAGGGTCTCTCTGTACAGGAAGAATGGTGGGTCTAGCAGGATGACCTGCATAGATAATGCAGCTCTTCTCACTTTTCCTGCAGTTCCAAACAGCCAATGAAGTGTCGCTTTAAAATAGCGCTGATAGCAGCATCTCATAAGTTGCCTGCGACTGCAGAAAGATTTGGTGGATTTGGTCCTGTTTGGTGAACTCTGTCCTGCAGTGATGGCCTGAGTGCCCACAGAAAGGGCTCAGAGTGCCACCTCTGGCACCCGTGCCACAGGTTCGCCACCACTGACCTATACCATTTATAATAAATGTATTAAAATACATGTTTTGATAACATAAGACCAAACAAAATACTGTACAAATTGGCTTTCTTTTCTCAAATGCCATAGTAGTCCATACCAAATACTGGCAAAATAAATCAATGTAGAAGATGAAGCTTCACTAAAATGCTGTTTGTATCATAAAATCAATATATTCTTTTTATGTGTGTGCCAATATAGTATTTAACCCCTTTAAAAACACATGTCGTACTATTACAGCACAGTGTTAATAAGGTTATATGGAGTATAATACTACACACAACTGGAAAATTACTATTTGATGCACTGCTGATTTAGAAACTTTTCTCACCTACAAAGAATGGAGAGGTCTGTAATTTTTATTGTTGGTACACTTCAACTCTGAGAGGCATAATGTTAGATGACCTGTTAGTTTTTATTTAACCCCTTGATGACCAGCCCACATAACTTAACATGCTGGTTGTTGTGAAGGGAGTGTGTGGGGGAATCACGGCATGAGTCCTCTACATACGTGCCGAGCAGTATTATAAAGCCGACACCTGTCATGCACAGTATGTTTTTCAGGGAGTAAAACTGCCTTGCAACTTCTGGCTGCTGCCATCTTTAAATGCAAATCGGTGTCCCCTGTGACATCATTGGAGGGCGCTAACCAGTTGCCATAACAGCTAAAAGCCTGTTAAAGGCTCCTATAGCTGGCAATCACCATTCTGTTTTTCAGTCTTCCGGAGTCACAAGTAATTCTATTTTTTTTCCCAACAGGAAGCTCTGGGGGGACCTGCTTAATCAAACTACCGGTATGTCAAAAAATAATAAGAAGAATACAACAGAACAACAGTAAAAAAAGAAACTATACAAAGGACAGAAAAATAATGGAAATGGAATGGGGAAGGAGGTAGCCAGGACAACTCCTCAGCAACAGCTGCAAGTAACAACAGCTATGAGCTTTTATAGTTTAGATATTCATATCATCCATGGAGCCAGACTGCAGAGTCCCTGAAGTGCAACCAGTTATGCCACACCACATAATACACTTTAAACCTCCTACAATCTTCAGACATGATACTCTCAATGGGAGGGGTATTTATAATAAGGTGGCGCTCGCCTGCCCATTTATGATAGCCCTGGCGCTGCCCAATACATCAAGAAGCTTCGCATGCAACAGTCCTGCCATATTGCTGTGTGGTGATGAGTTTCTTCTATTTTTACACTAACTGATGCTGACATCACCACACAGCAATATGGCAGGACTGTTGCATATTTCTGTTGCGAAGCCCCATTGAGCGTATTGTGTCTGAAGATTGTAATAAATGCAAGGGTTTGGATGGTCATTGCCACCTTACATTTTTGACTGGGTTAGAGTCTGCCATCTGATCCTATGGGCCCTGGATAATTAAATTAAATGTGGGACCTGAATCCATAAATCTTTGAAAATATAGGAAAAAAACAGGAAGTACATTAATTTTGAATGGATTTATCCTCCTAAACCAGGTCAAATGTCACATATTATGTCAGCTAGGTTTCTCTTTGTTTGTTGGAGAACAGAGGCATAACTCGGGTGAAACACATCTGTTAAGTGGGAGGGGGCAACTTTATCCCTAAATTTGTTAAGGAACAGACCTGCCATATGAAAGGGAACAAGTGCTTCAGGCATTCATCCACAGGGGCTGGTAAAGAGACATTAAGTGCCACCAATTGATGTAATTGACCTTGAAGTTACTGACAACTTCGTTTCAGGGCAGGACTAGTGACTTTGGGGTTCAGTGATGAAAGAAGCAAGTCATCTGGATATAGTGCCAATTTATATTTAGTTTGGCAATAGCCCAATGTTCCATCAACAGTTCACATAGTATTGCGGAAAGAAGACATCTGTGATGAGTCCCGTTACTGATCCTCATGCTATACGATAGTATCTTTTAAAGGTATGCAATGAGATGCAATGGTAATAAGCAATTTTAAAAAATAAGCATGTTTAAAAAAGGCCTCCGCTAAGCAAAGAACACAGTTTAATGTATGAATCCATTGTTGTTCTTAGTTTTTATAATGTAATAGCAATGCATTCTAACCACTAAGAGCAAAATATAAATATTCTATAAAATCAACCCAATGTATATAATGTATGTTGAAAGTCATAAGGAAAGACAATACATCTATAAGCACCATATTTTTACTTTCGCTGCTCTGTTCCTGTACATTTAGTAAACCTGCTCAATCAAACACTAGTTTAGGGGCTCCCTACAACACCATTTCATGGTATTATTTGAAATGAATTGTGGCAGATTGCTTCCTATATCTCACTCCTCTAATGACTTTCACACCATCTTCTCGCTGTGACCATAAGCTTTTTAGGCATTTCACGGCAGGAGGTAATGCTGACTTCTCAGATAGTTTCAGTTAGTAGATAATCATCAATATGGACAAAGGTCAATACCCCATGAAAGACCCCATTAGCAAAGTCAAGAATACATAGCCGTATAAGAATTATTTTTCTTCAGCATTTAATGGGTTTTCCAAATGAAATGAGGCAAACACATACATATATTCCAACAATTAGTATACCAAATATATATGGTAGATACCAATGACTATGCTGCACAGATATTAATATATTTTCCAGCAATGAATTCCTGCCCATATAAATATATACCAAAAATTTATATATTTTTCTTGTATATTTAAATATACAAGAGCAGTAAATACCCACACATAAATAGAACTTCATGGCTACTTCTCCCTTTCATGATGTATCACTGCAGAATTTGCCAACATGGTGACTTTAACTTCTAGAAAACCACACTCCATCCCCCCAAAAAAAAATCAAAGTCAGCATAATTTCACCTAGATAACAGCTAAGTGTTCCTCAAAATAACCACAATGTGACCCAGGACACTCCCCCCAGTATATAGGTGGCCCAGGCCAGAACATTCCCCCAGTATATAGGTGGCCAAGAGCATACCCCCAGTTTATAGTTAGCCTATAATATGTCTATAGTATATAGGTAGCCTAGAAAATGCCCCCGGTTTATAGGAAATGCGGAACATGCACCCAGTATATAGGTAGCCCAGGCCAGCACATGCCTCCAGTATATAAGTAGCCTAGAACATGTCCCTGTATATAAGTAGCCCAGAACATTCCTTCAGTATATAGGCAGCCCAGGAAATCCCTCCTATATATAGAGTGCCCTGCACATGCCTCTGTATATGCTCCCTGCAGCCAACTCCTTGTTGCTCCAGCATTTTAATCTTCCAGGGCACTGGCTGATGCCAGTGTCCTCTCTATGACCCAGGTAGCGCTGGCACCAAAGCAACTATGACGTCAGTGCCACCTGTGTCATACACAGGGGGGCAGGCAGCGGTAACATCACTGCGTACATCCAGTAACCAGCGGTATGTGTGTCTGGTCAACACATCTACTGTCAATAATCTTGGAAAATGGGATTATTCTTAGTTGTAGATGAGTGATTTGGCACGTTCTGTGTAGCGCTGCATAATCTGTGTGCTTATATAAATAAATTATTATTATTAACCCATCAAAAATATTAGTGAATGAGAAATATCATCATAAGAACAAACTCTGTGAAATAGTTCCTCTTACCTCTGAATTTTCAATTTCAGTTTTTGACTGGCTATACAGACAACTTAAAGGACAACTTAATACGTTTTTACACCCACCAGGGCCCCTAAAACTCATCAGCATAATTTTAAAAGTGTAGTACTGCAGCGTCACAGGCTGTTACAATGAGCAGAACATGTCTTAACCTACTCCCTGCTCTCTCCCTCCTTTCTCTGTCTATGTAATTTAGAAGAAAATACAGGGAAAGAGGAGACCTGCTCTGCTCATTTTAACAACCAGTGAAAATACCTGACTGAAGGGCTCTAGAAACACCCCTGAGCCACTCAGGCTCATTAGCATAATTTTATATTCATATTAGAAGTAAGAAGGCCATGGATAACAAATATAATATAAGTCGCAGTGCCTGGATCTATGAGTAACTGCGCCTGGTTTATCATGCTTGATTTTGATAGTAGATTTTCTTCAATTGGTTGACTGAACATGGTTTCTTTGGCCAAATCATGAACAATCTACTGACTGTCCCCTTGAACATAGGTTAACGTATGTCAGAATCCTCTGAATGGATTCTGGCTGCTGTATTCTGTGTTCGTCATAGAGTTTGTCATGCTACAACTTTCAGCATACAATAAAAGGCAATGGTCTCACTGCACTAAACAGTGTTGAGAAGCGGTTTCTAAAAAGCTCTGGAACCAGCTTCCTTTTCCATTCACATTTTTTTCTGGTTCCAAAGCTCTTTTTAGAAATTATTTCTCAACGCTGAAAAGTACGGTGAGACCATTGTCTTTTATACTGGTTCCAATAGGTTAAAGGTTGTAACGCAACAAACGTTGAACTTTTTATTCTGACTTTTGTTCTGCATTTCTGTTATGGTTTCTTCTTAGTTCTCACACTCTCTCTTAGATCTTTGTTCTGTGCTTGTCAAACACACAAGTTGATTAACTTGGTTGAGCTGTGTGTGTTTTTTGTGGAAAGCTGGGTGGTTTCATCTTGCTTTTGAGCTGGTGTGGGTTGATTGATGGATATTCTAGCCATGCGAGGGAGGCATCCAGGAAAGCCTTAAATATCTAATCCTCAGTTTACTCAGGGCTGGTTATAGTTTCTATATTGTCTTCTATTGACTGTTTTACTGGACCTGTATCCAGAAACCGTACCGTACCGTTGTGTCTGTATATTTATCTGTCTATCTGTCTCCCTGTTAAATTTTCTTCTGTTGTGAGCACATACTTAGAGTAGGGATAGTCTTCAGGTTGGCCCTTACTGTTAGGGTAGGCAAAGAAATTAGGTAGGGAATTGGGGTTGCTGGTGATCTAAGGGCTTGAACCCCTTTCTCTTCCTTGACAATACAAAAATAAACTGTACCCTAATTCTACTTTTTCCCTTGAAATAAACTAGCAGGTGTGTGGAAGAAAAGACTATGGGCCAGATTTATCAAGCTGTCTGAAAGTCAGAATATTTCTAGTTGCCCATGGCAACCAATCACAGCTCAGCTTTCATTTTACCAGTGCTCATGAATATTTTAAAGGGAAGCTGTGATTGGTTGCCATGGGCAACTGGAAATATTCTGACTTTCAGACAGCCTGATAAATCTGCCCCTATGTTGTGTTTCAGGAAGGAGATTTTTTATCATTTTTATTCACCCAACTAGGCCATTGTAAATAGAATTTTAGATGATACTTAACCACTATAAGAAGGTGGTATGCAACCTAGATGCCCTGACAATGTCTGAGCAGTAGACAGATACCATAACTTGTGCCAGCATGTGGATCAGAGCATCATACATGAAAGATAATGGCACAGTTGTAGTTACAGAATTTTTAGTACAAAGAATCTGATAAAACTATTTTTTTCTTGAGCCCTTTCAAATAGCAAGATAAATTCTACTACGGTATGTTACATTGCTTAATCCTTATCCCTACATATTTACTTTTGTATCCCTCATTTATATATAAAACAAATTTTAATACAGTTTTTAAAAAAGAAAAATTGACTGGGGCCTATTTAAATGCACCATTATAGAAATTTTCATCATACTATTCTCCATAGTGATCCTTGCTCACAAGGAATAATAATACAAAGCTGTTTTTTCCATTTGTTTCCTTTGATAAAAGATTGCATTACCATCTTTCACTAAGCAGCCGACTCTGCCCAGTTCCTGATGCATAGAGCAACACGTCACTTTAAAAAAAAATTGACGCCAATTTGGCTTTTATGTCTATAATGAGTGGCTCCAGAGCAGTGACCGTGGGTAATAGAAGAGTCTGTTATGCTAGCTGCTATAGGATGACAGACCTGATCGATTAGCGTGCTGCAAGGTTACAAAAAGCCTTTTTATTATGCACAAATTTCAACAAACATAATTAACATTTGACCTACAAGTCGCTGTGTAAAACTTTGCAAACTGGTTCTGACACAAGATAGTTTGTATTGTTTTTTAAGTTGTAAAATCATTCCAGCAAAAAAGGATGGCATTAGATATATGAGTAGCCTGAGTCAAAATCTGGATTGATTCTATATGCCAAGTGATTAAAAAAATTTGACCATCGGCCCGTAATTTACTTCAAATTAGTTGATGCGCTATGTCTTCTCTACAATGTTAGATGCACATGAACACTTCCAGTCATTCACTCAGCGTACACAGTGCATCAAAGAGCCCCTTTTACTTGAGAAAATGAACACCTCTGGATTTTAGTAAATGAAATCCACAAATGTCAGACCTATCATATTTTTATAGCATATCCTGGGATATTTTATGAAAGATATATTCTGTGTATCTGGGTAGCTTTGAAGATTGTATGGTAGCATAAAGAGCATGGAAGGGGGCGCCAGCCAAGCCTTGTTGATCAGAAAAGATACACAGAAAAAGTCCACCGATGGTCAAATAACTAAATACATAATAAATAGATCACAGTAACAACAGTGAGGTATACATGGTCTAGTCCTCAGTCAAGGTATTTGCTTAGAAACAAGTATTGCACATTACCCAGAGAAATAACAGAGAAGAAGGGACACATACACAGGTAAATACAGACCAAGAGTGTACCCCACCCTACACGTGTTTCGCCTTGCTTCATCAGGGGTATGTGTGTATGTAGACCTATGTATGTGTCCCTTATCCTCTGTTATACCTCAGGGTAATGTGCAACACTTGTTTGTAAGCAAATACCTTGACTCGTTTTGAGGACTATACCTCCTATACAGGCTTAGGCTAGATTCACACGACAGTATGGGGGATGTACGGCCGCAAGCTTGCGGCTGTACATACGTCCCTCATAGAATGCATTGGCCGCATGGAGCAATATGTCCTATCTTTCCCTGTGTTACAGGCCTTGCGCAATGGATCCCTATGGTGAGGGGAGGGGTCACCCCTCCTTCTCTCCATCGCGCCTCTTGTATGCCCGCCTGGCTGTAGTCATGCGGACATACGTCAGTGTGCATGTAGCCTTACTGTGATCTATTTATCATGTATATTTAGTTATATGACCATACACAGACTTTTTCTGTGTATGTGTATTTTTAAATGGATTAGTTTTAATTGATCTAATAAAGTGTTATTTTATGCTTTCTACATTTTGGTTTTTGTTTCCTTTTTTTGTGGTGTTATTTCATTTTGGGAACAATCTATTTAATCTAGTGGGAGTACATTGTGTCCGTTCCCCCTATTACCTGTATCGGTGTTCACTCTTCTCTAGTTGCAAAGGTTGCAATACTGAAACTTTTCTTGTCATTAATAAATCTTCACATTTTCACATATGTATTTTATTCAGCCTCTTAGCTGCAAGCTCCACACACCCCTGTGTGGGTGTGTCTACGGTTCTCATTGATGAGCAGCGCATGCTTGTGATTATGTCACAGAAGGCAGGTCCCACCAATCCATCTTGCTGATTGTAGTTCTTTTCAGAGCTGGAATCCATGGTTTCTATGGGCCAAAAAAGGTACTAAATGGGGACTGAAAGGCAAAATACTTTGAGGAATGATTCCCAGGGACACCTGGAGCAGAGGGACACCTGAAGTTTTTTTTTTTTTGCTCAGAATGATGGTTACCCTTTAACTCCTTACTTACAGCTAAACCAATGATGAGAGTAAAGGTGGGATATATTGGTTGGGTTTATTAAATGTTTGTATGTGTGTATGTATAATGTGTCTGGTTAATTACATAAATAAAAAAATAACCTGGGGAACTATGTGTAGTAGTTTATAGAAGCATGTACTGTATGTAAGAAAGGAGGAAGTTTGGCTTCACATATTAGTGAATAAGGCACCAAACTGAATCCATGCCCCTAATCTAGAAAACTCAAGTCTAGAAAACCTGTCTCTGAGCATATTCATACTGAAGCTGTGCTCCTGTATCTTTACTATGTTTAACAGTAACTATTTTTATACTAAATAGCATCTATTTTTTATTTCTTAGTGTAACCATTTATATCTGTGTCATGCACCAAAGTGAATAGTTACAAATCAAACTTCCCCCTTTTGTTTAACATTTTCAGGATGTTTTATCTTGCTCACGATAATAGAGTTAGAAAAAGTGGTCAAGTGGAAAAGCAATGTGCTGAAATAAATTTACTCTGTAAGTGAAATGAATGATGTATTCATCTAGTGCTATGAATCATGTAGTATAATGCCTTGTTGTGACCTCCTTGTAACAAGTTTAAAGCTTATCTACACAAAAGCAGAAATGCTGGAAGTGTTGGTGGTTGGCGTTCTCCTTCTCTACCGTGTTGACATTAGCGGAGTGGATAGAGATTTAAGGTTAGAGATTTACCACAAGTGTGGATACGTGTGTTTGGATATGAGCCAACTATAGTCACGCACCCCAGTCACTATAACCTAAGAAAATGTAGCTAGCAAGTTTCCCCTTTGGCCAAATATATTGAGCTTGAGACTTGAAATTAAAATTTCGGTAAAATTACGGTAAAACTTTGAAGCAATTTTTTTATGTTTTACTTCAGAAATGTTTTACTTCATTACATAAAAAAGTTAATCTGTGCCTTTTTTCTGATCTTTTTCTTGTAGTGATCAGTGTATCTGAAAGTCTGCTCTCATATGAAGAAAAATCAGCAGTACTCCAGATATAGGTGAAGAGCATCTCTTTATTCACCCCACATAGTAACGTTTCAACATCAAGTCTTTGTCAAGCATATGTTAGCAATGAATAGTGCACATATAAATACCTGATGAAGACACAGCTGATGAGCGAATAGTGTCCTATCACCATGGATGATAACAATGTGAATGAGACTTAAAGGGGTATTCCAGGAATCAGCATAATTCATATACAAGTGGGCACATAAAATATGAGCTAATGTGTAATTTGTTGTTATTTAAAATTTTGCTCCCGTTAGCAGAAAATGCTGATAACATAGACTGTAATGAAGAAATAAAATGCTACTGGCCCTTCAATCAGTCCGTTAATTTCCTCCGCGCGGTCCTTCGCAGAAAATAAGATGGCCGCTGGTCACATGTCCACATCACATGTCCTTTACCTGCCTGGGCAGGGTCATGTGATCACCACTATGTTTGGCTGTAGTCGGTTGGTTGCAGTGCATCCAGTATGGCCAGTGTTGTGGTGATGGCAGTTACACATCATTACTATGGTAACAGAGAAAGAAAACCTGTTACATCATCACTGTTAGCAGAGCATAAATGGTAGGAGGAGTTACTGAGAACTAAAGGATCATGGAACTTGTAGTTTCCAGTGGCGGCCATCTTAGTGATAACTCCACCTACTTTAGAGAGGCCATAAATTTAGTAAATCATAAAATCATATTATTTTAGCTCCGTTTTGTGACTAATGACATTGAGCATTGTTGTATTCATTTATTTATATCATCAAGGGTTTTTGTGTCAGATGTTCATATTCCCGGAATACCCCTTTAAATGTTGAAACGTTCCTGTGCGTGGTGAATAAAGAGATTATTCGCTCTTCACCCATATCTGGAGTGCTGTTGCCTTCCCTTCATATGTGAATATAGCATGGATCCGATTCACCGGGATTTACAAAGTTACATGCACTCATTTATATATATTACTGATATTGCTTTGGATTGGTGCTATCTACTTTTTGATTTTGAGGTCTGTCTATTTTCTTCAGACAGATGAGCAGGCTAAATATTAACTCTATTCTGTATCTAGAGAATATTTCCTTTAATCCAGTGACTGTTTGTAAAGAGATAAGTCTTTATGAACATTATCAGGCTCCTTTATCTCTAGCTATCAGCAGAATACAGGACGGAAAGGGGTTTTACAGAAATTGCTTGAATAAGGAATAAAGGCAGGGAAGCACTCATGAACAAATTTCTATAATAAATTATTGTATATTACAAAATTAACTATTATCATTTGTATTATTGATTTATGCAATTTTGTCAAAAGTTTAGTTACCCTTTAAAATAGTAAAAAATTGTAAAATTGAACTGTTACCAAACACTGATAATATTACAAAACCCCTTTGTGGTCTAACATTTGTTTCCCTCTAAGGCTGCATTCACACTACCCTATGGGGACCGCTTGCGGTCATACATACGTCCCCCATGGAAGGCCAAAAGGGGCTTGACAAAAGTGGTTTGACAAAAGGGGCGTGGCCTCACACCAAAAAGGTTTATGCGCAAAAAATACTCCTGACCCGAAAGAATTTTGTCCTAACTTTGTGGTGTAAAGTAAGCCAACTAATAGGAGGAGCAGAGTACGACTAGACTGTCTTATAATGCACCAGATTTATCACCCAGCACCAGACATATGAATCCGGTTCAGCATAAGACTGTCTAGTAAAGCTCTGCACTGTCTGACCTTTGGACACTTTTTATAAATCTGCCCTTTTGTGTTTTCACATACTTACCCGCAATCTGTCTGCTGGGATAGGTAGCGGCGGACTGGCCATGTGACCCATGTTGTGTGGCCGGTTGTGGGGATAGCCTACATCTTCTTATATACACCCGATTATAAGCCAAATTTTTCAGCACAATTTTTACAAAACTGTTCAGGTTTTTAAAAATAATGAACTATGTACTCACTTTTCTGACGCTCCCTTCTCCCCGGCCCGGCAGGTCCTTTTCTTGATCCCGTCCGACAGCAGCGCCAGGTCCGTGCCGCAGAGGCCCTCATAAATAAGCCCTGTAGTGCATGACTAATAATAGTCAAACGAAAACCCTGAAAAAAGTGGATGTTCCAAAGGCACAAGGCTACCTGTATAGTCGGTCAGAATTAGTTTATTTGAAGTTAGAACAAAACTAATTCATACACTACACCGCTATTGGCTTTAAATTACTCAAGCCATTGGTGCCTGACCTTCTCAAAATTCTTATGACACCCTCAGACATATAAAGGATGTTATGAAATTGGACATATTTATCAGTGGCAACCAGGGGCGTCGCTAGGTCAAAAGATTCGGGGCTCGTGCCCGAATGGTGTAATGGTGGAAGCACGGAGCCATCAGCTCCCCGCTGCACTACATTGAACAGAAGACGTCATCTTGTAACTGCGTCGCATCTCCTGATTCATGCAGATCAATGCAGCAGCCGGGAGCAGGAGATGTAATGTGATGATGTCACCGCCGATCGTACTCCACAGAAGACAGGATAAGCAGGATATTAGTAAACTGTGTGGGCATTTCTTTATAAAGGGCATTACTGTGAACAGCGGGCATTATGTGGACTGAGGGCATTACTTTATATAGGGAGATTACTGTAGACTGGGGGCATTACTTTATATGGGGGCATTACTGCAGACTGAGGGCATTACTTTATATGGGGATATTACTGTAGACTGGAGGCATTACTTTTTAAGTATAAGCGGGTATTATTATGGACTGGGGGCATTTCTATATAGAGGGAGCATTACTATGGACTAGAAACATTACTTTATAAAGGGAGAATTTCTATATACAGGGGGTATTACTGTGGACTGGGGGAATTTCTATGTAAAAACAGCATTACTGTGCACTGGGGGCATTTCTATATAAAAGGGAAATTACTGTGGACTGAGAGCATTTTGTTACAATGGGGGTATTACTGTGTACTGGGGGCATTACTTCATTAGGGGGGCATTGCTGTGGACTAGTGGCATTTCTATATAGAAGGGGCATTATTGGACTGGGGGCATTAATGTAGAGTGTGGCCTGCAGGAAATTACTGTTGGCATTTTATGATGACTGTGGGCAATAATCTGGACATCACTGGGGAGTTTGTGGGCATCACTGAGGAATGTGATCTTATATAGAGGGAAGGTACTTTTAGGTAGGGGTTTCTTTTAGTGGGCAATGTTAGGACAGGAGCCACAATCTAAGAAGGGGAACTATTAGGAATGAGAAACTAATTGAGTAGGGGGGGACGTTATTAGGAAGGGACCCATAAATATGGGGAGTAATTCTTTAGTGTTAGGGGTCACAGTGAGAGGAAATTAGTGGGGTATACAAGGATAAAGTGAGTGGTATTATAACATAGTCAGGCCACATTTGTGTGTCATAATTAAGTGCAAGTGACACAGGAGAGATGGATAATGTAATGAATGGGATCATATACTAGGACAGGTAATTAGACAGTTCATTATAAAATGTGGCTAATGTACAGTGTCTAAACGTGAAAGTGGAGTTTAATGCTCATAGGTCATTGCTAAGTTTGGGAGCCAAAATCAGGACAGTATGCTGCCACAATGTCCCACATTATAAATTGTGGGGGCCACACTGAGGGAAGGGGGTATTATATAGCTCAGGAATTTTACACATGTTATACTAGGAAGCATTATTTGTATACTGGTACTTAAAAATACGGTTACAGAGTTTTAGTTCAGCAGCAAGATGACACTGTTGGGGACCAAGATGCAGGGACAAGAGGAAACTGAATAACATAAGATGTGTTTGTGGTAAACCACACAGGGACGGCATGTTGCTGAAAAGGGAAACATGGATATGCTGGGCCTATTGAAGAAGATAGAGAACAGGTACAATGCGAGGAAATATCACTGGGGTTTAGCGCTACCCTCTTGTAGCAGAAAAAGAGAAGGGCTTATAATATGGATGGTCCTTTGAAAGGATCCAGCCATATCTTTAATTAGCATTCATATTCACAGGAGAGTTTATGTATTTAAAGATCAATCATAATACATTTTATCATTATCCTTCCCATTCCTGCCCCAGCCATATAACCATGTTTAGGGAATGTTGTTCTGTTCCTAGTAGGAAACAATACATGAGTAAACACATTTAGTCAAGAACTACATTGCTGAAGGGCTATAATTTGCACAAGGTATCACTTTATTAAAGAAAAAGAGTTACATAAGATCAATGTACTCCTACATTCAATAGGTGTGCTTTTATATACTTCCTTTTAAAGTGTCCTAATGTGGGCGTTGCTACTAAATGAAGCAATCGTCTCTGAACGGATAATATCAGAACACTGCACAAGTCCATTTGGCCAAGCTGACATAATATAGAGTAATATTGAGAATGGCAGGAAAACCTCTATTATTTCAGTTCATTCTATCTGCTGTAAGGCTGTGTGGCGCCTGGAGCCTGTCTCTATTTAACTCACTTCCCTGGATTTCCGAGTCACCACCACAGCCTCAGCTAAAAGCCAAATATTTCACTCTAGAGACATGCTACACTTCCTGATAAAGGATGCACTTGCATGTCTCCTGGTGACCTTAAACACTAATAAAGGAGACATAATATGACCTAGACGGGATTGAAAGCCAATCATAATTTGAGTGATTGGTTCGGAGGCTTGCTGGCCACGCTCAGATGCCTTCTGTTTGTATAGAAATCTTTCTAATATTCTTGGCTTTTTCATTGTTATTATTCTTGCTCTTTGGAGAGACCATTATGACAGCTAATTCAGTCTGTTCATTTGCCAGCAGCGAAGGTTAATAACTTTGAACTGAGGAATCAAACTGTGCAATATGGTAATCGGAAGAAAGTGATTGGTCTTTAGTAGAGAAGACAATATATACCTGTCATGTAGCAGAATGAAATTACACCTTGTATGTAGTGAATCACTTGCAAGGTGTCCCCTGTCATAAGCATATTCTGAAATATACTAGCATTTTGATAGCATTAGATGCATTTATTGTCTCTACAAACTATGAATGAAATGCCATCAATGTGCGATTATAGCACATTGGAACACTAGTCTCCCTGTACTCCGTGGAGTTTGTATCTGTTCACATCGTGTTGTTTTGTGGGTTTCCTCTATGAATATCTCCCACCACACAAAATAATAATTTATACAATATAAAGTAAGTGAAAACTTCTGATGACAGCCTTCATAGTGCCCATATGTGTTGTACCCAGACTGATTCATTACACGTCTGAAAAGAGTCTCAGATAAAGAATTTGTACCCACCACCCTGCAGACAGCAATATCAATGTTTTAGCAATAGACCAAAATTTTTAAGAATTGCATCAAATGATTAACCCTCACAGCTGAGGGCAGCAGATAATCCAGACTGCACCTGAGTAGACCACTTCTCTGGACCTCTTATTGACTGTTCTATGGATTCCTATTTTAAAGGGTAGCTAATCTGAAATGTCTTGACTACTTTGTGGTAAAGTAAGTGACCTTTTTAAACACAATTCTTTAAGACCTATCTGTATGACAAATCTAGGAATTACTAATTAAAATAAATATAAGGACACACGTACCAGCTATGGGATTAAAGCCACCATTCTTCTAAAAAAAGACTTTTATTAATGTTGTCTGTTCCAGTAATGGATTCAGGGAGCTGCAGTATACAGTCAAGCTACCCCTTCCTCCTCACTGAGGCCGACACTGTTAACTGACTGAAAAGAATTCCCACAGGAGAAGTGAGGGGAGTCTCTCTCAACCCCCACCTTCCTGAAGGAGTGGTTAATGATGTAGCAGAGCCGAGTGACACAAAGTCGCTGTCTCTGTCTCACCCCATTCTCAGGAATTCTCTTTAACCTCACAGAGGAGAACAGGGGAAAAAAGAAGCAATTGTTTGTAGTTGAATATTGACAAATGGTCCCTTAGTACTAGTCCCATGGTGGTAGCAGCGAGACCTGTCAAGCAGGGGAGTGCAGGGCAAACTGATTTTTTAACATTGCAGCCATGGAAAGGAACCATTTAAGGATAAGGACAATGCTTTTTAATCATAGTTTTTAATGTAGTATTAATTTTGGGTGGATTAATTTGAATGACAGGTTCCCTTTAAGTTCACTTAACTAAATCCCATATTTTTGAATTTATTTGATATTTATATATCTTAGAATTTACATGATGTTAGTAGACAAGGTAACAGATGGAGTATTAACCATTTTCAGTAAGTAAGCTTTCAATTTTACTTACTTAGGCTGGATTCACACGACCGGTGCCCGCCGTACCGTAGCACGGCGGGCACACGGCAGCGCGCGGGGAGAGGAGGAGGGGGAGAGCGCTGCTCACCCCCGCCCCTCTCCATAGGGATATATGGCGCACGGCGCCGTATACCCTGAAAAAATAGGACATGTCCTATTTTTTCACGGGGCACGGAGCAGTACGGTGCCGCACGTGTGCTGCACCGTACCGCTCCCGTAGGGCGCCGTGCGCCCATTGCCGTCTATGGGGGACGTATATCGGCCGTATATACGTCGGCCGTATATACGTCCCCCTTGCGGTAGTGTGGATGCAGCCTTATCCAGCAAAAGAAGAAAAGAAGATAAACGCACACCATCATTCAAGAAATGTATAGAAAATGCAAATTATTTATTTGTATATGGAAAAAAAAAACACTGTGAAAGTATAAAAACAATTAAAAACCTACAAAAAACATGTAAAGCAGTGGGGTTAGCATGTATAGCTGCAACCTTCACCCATGAGGAAACCATCTGCATTTTGATAATTGTTGCAATAGTATGACTAATCTTTAATGATTTAAATCTTGCCATCCATTCAACTGGCCATTTGGCATACTATTTTTCTGCTGTTTTATATTCTTGTGTAGTTTTTTCATTGTTTTTTTAACAGTGGTTTTTGGTCCTTTTTCTATACATTACTTGCCTGATGTGCATTTATGAGTTATATCTTCTTTTGCTGTTTAAATGAAATATAACCTTACAGCACACTCACAAAACACATTTAGGATGGCGCCTGCCTCTCTTTGTTTTTTTTAATTTTACATAGTTATACAGTAGATAAGGTTTAACCCCTTGATAAATATCTGTGCATCAAACACATTTTGGGGTGTATGGCAAAGTTTATTAAAGGGGTGTTCCCAATGTTCCAATATACTTTCTGTATCAATATCCCTATTCTAGATCCCTGCTTGCTGTCATTGTATAGATAGCTTCTATGTTTAGTTTCTGTAAACATAAATGTGATCATGGTCACATGCATAACACAGAAAATAATCAAAACTGTGTGTTATAACAAACGGTGCACCTGTGTGACCATGATCAGATTTCTGTCCAGTGGAAGTAAACATAGAATCTTTCTATAGAATGACAGTAAGCAGAAATCTAGAAAACCTTGAGGAATTGATACAGAAAGTATCATAGAAAATTGTAGAACTTTTTATTTTACAAACAATAACATTAATTTGCTGTAATGGGAATACCCCTTTAGCCTTTAAATGTTAATAACTATGATATAACTACTATATGAACAAGGGGTTTGTGTAATATTCAAAGAAAAGACACACACAAATGTCTTAAATCCTTTAATTCAATAATAGATCTTTGATCAATGCTTTAGATCAGAGAATAGTTTCGGTATCAAATACTTGTAAACCCTATGCTGCTTAAGCCATTGCCACATCAGTGGTCGATGTGGTTCAATAGTACAGTGGACTTTGTTGATTTCATTGCAGTGGTATTGAAAGGTAGTACACGCCAAATGCGCTCAGCTTCAAAACTCCAGTCCAATGATCAGCAAAGATCATAATGATGTTTTTCACATAGCTGAATGTTTTTCACATTTAAATAAATATGAATATTGACCACCATGCATCTCTGCACCAGCAGAAGTGGAGGCGCTGGAGTTATATTTGTACAGTAGATTCTAAGCCTTCTACCAGATATGGGCTGCACAGAGGGTCACCTTGGCTTCATGTCTGCATTAAACCATGTTATATATCCGTATATACTTCCTTTAAAGTCTTCTCTTATTACAGTAGGTCACTCTGCGCACCATAGTGATTACATGCAGGGTTTGAACATATCACAGACACCCATTGGGATTACAGACATCTCATTGTACTTTCACCTTCTACATATAGACCACAATGCTGTAATTCCAAAATTATACAGACTTCCTGTCTGTGATGTTAACTGAAGCATATGGCTTTCAGAAGCTGGTGACTTTGATTAACCGTTTGAAGAAATAAAAAAAAAATGAAAGACATCAAAAAAAGCTGTTTCCCATAATAAATATAATTTCTGTGGCATTTAAAAGAAGAAATTTAGAACTTCACAAAACGGTATGTCCTCAAGAGTGTATGCTTAAAGTTACACGTTACCTTACATTATCTTGACTCATAAATCAATAGGTTAAAGCTGTAAATCAGATGGCAAACAACTTATTCTAGTGGGTACACTGTTTTACAAACCATCAATTTTCAGGTGAATCATTTTTTTTTTTTTTGCAGTTAAATACTATCAATATCTTTCAAATAGAGCCATAAATTGCCAAAATACCAGTCTAAAGAAGTAATACAGTCATGCACTGCCCAAATAACATGTATATATAATTTTGCTGGCACCAGTTTATACAATATAAACTTATAGATATAATAAGATACAGTATGGTTTGTTGGAACAATGTAATTCACTTATTTCAATAAAAGCATAGATTTCTCCACAGAAAATAAAAATGTGCATGAAAAATAAGCAACTGTTTTGTTGTTGTTTTGTGGAAAAACAGAAAAATATAAGTTCACACATTTCCATGTATGCAATGTACTCTGCTCAGGAACTTACAAGGGAACATGTAAACAACACAATCTGACTCCAAGACATTCACACTTCTGTGAAATCAACCTGCCCAGTTACGACAGGTAGAAGTGATTTACAAGACAACCTGTATAAAGTAGTGATTCTGTAGGTGGTGACCACAGACCATTTCTCTGTTCTCATCCTTTTTGGTTGCTGTTGTGGTCACTTTTACATTTTGACATTGCTTTCACCCCTAGGGTTAGCATTAGGCGGTGTCTAAAGCCTACAGAAGTTGCAGTGGTAGAGCAGCTCATCCAGGATGGCACATCAATGGCAGCTGTGACAAGAAGGTTAGCTGTCTGTCAGCAAAGTGTTCAGAGCATAGAACAGATACCAAGAGAAATCTCAATATAAAGGAGAAGTGGAGGGTGCTGTTACCCCCTCCTTTGTGCAAAGGGGAAAAGGAGGAGCTGTACCAGAGCCCTGCAAAATGATGTCCTGCAGGCCTTTTATGACTGCCCTGTGCTCTTTACAGACGGCAGAAAGTTCACACTAAGCACAGGAGACAGTCATGACAGAGTTTAGAGACGCCATGTAGAATTTTCTGCTGTCAGCAACATCTTCAAACTTGACCGGTTTGGGGTGGGTCAGTAACAGTGAGGGGAGGCATTTTTATGTTTCATTGTTCTCAACACATTCCACTATGTAATGAATAGTGAATTGCAATTAGAATATTTCATTCATTGAGATCTAGGATGTGGTGTTTTAGTACTCCTTTCATTTTTTGAGCACTGTTTATTGTGAAACCTCTATGGCTATAATATAGTACCAGTATATTTAAAAAAAAAAGGCTTAGGTCCAACCTATAATGATAGAAGAACAATTCTGTCATGTATAGGGGGCTAAAGACCCTAATGTGTCCTTTAACAAAGGATGTCCATTGGTACTATGTACCATTATATATTTTCCCACACGGTGGCCATACACTTGTTTTCCACACCATACATTTCTGAAATAAAATGGACATGGCCTGGAAGAAGCCATTGATGAGTAAAACCAAGGAGCAGCGTGAGGACCAGTGTTTCACATGCTTTTATATTGAAAATACTTATTCTTTCAATATTGATAATATAAAAATAAATTGTATTTAATTTCAAAAACTGCAGCAGTGCCTGCACTGTTCTTTTTAATGCAGATATGTCATGTACAAATTAGTACAAACGTGTGAATTTATGGTTATATATACACAAAGATGTAAGTTATAATTTTTTTTATCAAAAATGTCATAGTCTCCATAGAAATTGTGGCATGCAATACTTTTGAAATTGATATCTCTTTACATATAACATATTGACCCTAGAATGGGCACATGGTATCTAGAACGCTAGTTGACCCATGCCTTGAGCCATGCTCCCCCCACCACCCAGGTAACATTATCTCCCATTCTTCCCCCTCTTTTAGCCCTCAGCCCCACTTCCAAACCTGGACTTCCAATCTGTACCTTACCGCTGACTTTGGACACCAAGCTTTAGTCAATGATCGACCTCCAGGCTGAAAACCACAAGACCACAGTGTTTTAACTTCTGTCTACTACTGAGACCCTGTAGTGACTAATTGTCCCACCTTGCAGTCTTTTTGCATCACTTTGCTGATCATCCACTGGACATTCTACACTTAGGTCAGGTACTTATCTTCATTGAAAATTTAACCCCTTCTCGACATTTGATGTAGTACTGCATGGCGGGAGGTGCGTTCCTGCATTTAACAGTATTATTACGTCATGCTTCTGGCACCGGCTCCAGAACGGAGGCTGTACCAGAAGCATCGGGTGCCGGCTTTATGTTAAAGCTGGCATCCATCTCTAGCACCCGCGTTCGGCGTTTCCTCCGATTGTGGGCATTAACCCCTTACACACCGTGGCGTGCAAGGGTCCCGTGTGCGAAATATGACCCCGCCCCCTGCAGCACTGAGATCATCCTCCGCTGGCAGCCCTGGGTCTGCCAATGCCCCGGGGCTGCGCGGCTTCTTCTGGGAGCCGGGTCCTGCCTTCAGGCTGTAACACATTGATCATGCGCAGCATCTGTATTACACTGTATTAGGTGAAGAAGAGCTTGAACAGAGTATCACTTGTTCAAGACAACCTGTAAAAGAAGTCCCCTAAACACAAACATTCCCTATACATACCTAATAAAGTAAAAGAAAACAAAATCAACAAAAAAAAAACACATATTTGGTATCACCGCATCCATAGCAATCTGTAAAATTACTCAAAAACATTATTGGACCCACTTGGTGAGCACCATAAAAACAAAACCTGAAAAACTTGCCAAAAATGTTCATTTTTCAGAAAATCCCTTCACAAAAATGTTATAAAAAGTGGTAAAAAAAAGTTATGTGCGCCAAAATGGTATCACTGAAAATGACAACTCAACATGCAAAAAATAAGCCCTAAACCAGCTATGTCAACCAAAAAATATTATTATAAGTTATAAGTCTCCAAAAAGATGGCAATATGAAAATAAATTAGATTTTCTCTGTATTACTTTTTCTTCAGTAAAATTGTAAAAATATATAAAAAACTATATAAATGAGGTATCAACGTAATCGTAGTGATCTATAGAACAAAGATCATATGTTATTTTTATTGTACGGTTTACGGCCCCAAAAAAGAAAAGAAACCAAAATTTACAATTTTCTTTTCCTACATACATCTAAGAGTTAATAATTTCTCATCAATGAGCTAATGACCCACTAAAATGAAGAATTTGTAAATTGCATCTGTCGCAAAAAAATAAGCCCTTATATGTCCAAATTTCCAAAAAAATAAAGGTTGTATAGCCAACAAAAAGGGACAATGCATAATCTTCTCTGAATGGCGCAGCTTCCCTTCAATGCCCTGGCGTGTGCCCATACAGCAGGTTACCACCACATATGTGTTGTTATACATGGGAGAGATTGGGTATCAAACTTTGTGGGGTGTTATGGTATTCTATCCACTAAGAATTTGTACATTTTTGAAAAATACATTCATTTATCCAAGAAAATTTAAATTTCAAAATTGCATCTGATTTTATTTAATACCCTGTAAAACAATTAAAGGGTTAACAAACTTCATGAAAAACTTTTTACATACATTAAGCGGTGTAGTTTCTATAATGGGGAAATTTATAGGGTTTTACTTTTATTTAGGTCTCTGAAAGTGACTTGAAACCTGTGCAAGTCCCGTAAAAGCCTGATTTTGTGTTTCTTATGAAAATTTGAGAAATCGCAAGTTCAAAGCCGCATAACATACTAAAAAAATTAGAGAATTAATAAAAAACCATCGATACATAAAGCAGATATTCGGTTAATGTTAGTTATCAAGTTATATATAACTTTATTGACCCTAGAATGGGCACATGGTATCTAGAATGCTAGTTGACCCATGCCTTGACTCATGCTTCCTCCCCCCCCCCCAAAACCCAGGTAACATTATCTCCCATTCTTCCCCCTCTTTTAGCCCTCAGCCCCACTTCCAAACCTGGACTTCCAATCTGTACCTTACTGCTGACTTTGGACACCAAGCTTTAGTCAATGATCGACCTCCAGGCTGAAAAACCACAAGACCACAGTGTTTTAACTTCTGTCTACTACTGAGACCCTGTAGTGACTAATTGTCCCACCCCGCAGTCTTTTTGCATCACTTTGCTGATCATCCACTGGACATTCTACACTTAGGTCAGGTACTTATCTTCATTGAAAATGTAACCCCTTCTCGACATTTGACATAATAGTACTGCATGGCGGGAGGTGCGTTCCTGCATTTAACAGTATTATTACGTCATTTGCATTTAGAAATACAATGCAAATGTCCTATCACATGTGTTTTCATTGAAACGCATACGATCGTAATAAAATTTGCCTTTCAATAGAAATGCATATGGGATTGGACCTCAAGACTTTGCTGGCTGCAAGGAGGGGAATGTGATCCCCTATCGATGGCCCATTTGAATCTAACGAATGAGCAATGCTCACATTGTGGATATTATTAGAAAATAACCATATGGGCCACAAAGAAGGGCAGGAATAGGACCTGCTCTATAATTTTCTGACCTCTGACCTCTGTTCTGGGGCGTAACTACAATGGTAGCAGTCATAGCAGCCACTATGGGGCCCACAGTGTTAGGGGGCCCCGCCATCTGACACTAATGAATGGAGGATGTGTACCAGTATATACATATTATGTTGCACATTGTACAGCATAATATGTATATAACATATATGTGATGTATACATGCTGTATATGTGTGTGTATCTGTAATGTGTATATACTGTATGTGTGAATATATGCTGTACATCTATATATGGCACTGTATGTGTGTATATATGTGATGTGTATACAGTCTATATGTGTGCATCTGTAAAAATGTGTGTATATGAAGAACTATATGGTTATGTATATAGGTATATAAATGAGAGTGTGTATATATGAGTGTAATATGTATATTTTAAAGTGGGAGAAGGGGCCCGTATTCAGAAGTCTGCTATGGGGACCTGCCTCTCCTAGTTACACCCCTGCCACTGTTCGGTCAGCAATGCCTCTGCATAGGAGCCGGGACTATTCTCCCTCTCTCCAAGTCTTAATGTCAGACTTATGCCTGAGCACCGGCCAGTGAAGAAGCAGCCCAGCAGGAAGATTTGCCATCAGATGAATATAATTATGGTATAAATTAAGAGTAAAGGATTTGAATAATACAGGAGAACAGCTAGAGGTTTCCCGTTGCTAAATATCCATCCCAGGACAAAATATGTAAAAGAATACAGGATTATGTCTTATTCTGTTATATGCCATTACCCCATTAAACCATAAAGTCCTTATTGTTTTTGCACCTCCGTATTTCACTTCCACATTCCAAAAGCCATATTTTATATTTCCATGTTTTCTGTGGAACAGATTGTACTTCCTAGTGGTAGCATTTAATATTCCATGCAATGAACTTGTAAGCTGGAAACAAGTTTGCTAATTTTTAAGGATTTGATTTTAGGGATTTCCCTGTCCGCATGACACAGTTACTCTTTGGATCAGTATGATACCAAATGTATATATATATATATTTATGTCTCTATACATTTTAAAAAAATAACGGTACAGCTGTAATGCAGAATACAGAGTAACAGGACTGTTACAGCAGCCTATCAACACCAATAAAGGTACTGGTAACATTCATGGCATTTAACCTGTTAGGTGCTGGAGTGGAACCTGTTTGGGGTACCTAACAGGTTAAATCTCCTACTCAAATTGAGACAGTTAAAGGCATGTGTCTGCTGTGCAGTATATCAGACAACTGTTTGTAAAGGTCCCTCTCCATATATCCCTATCTTTTACCTCCATCAAGCCTTATAGTATACCACATGTCCCTTATTTTTATGAACTGATTCAGTTCAGAAATTTAAAATTTCTCTATAACTCGTATAACCCAAGGTAATGTATCAGTGATCAACTCTGCAAAACGTGAAATAAAAGACAGAAGTGAAGCAGTTAAGGGTTTTCAGAGGCTGGAAGAAAGAAAAACAGGCTAGGAAAAGGGTTGTGTGGGGAGGAGGGTAAGAAAATGAGACTGCTGCTGTTGTTTTCATTGTGTGCACTCTAATCAGGGAGAGTAAGAACAATAATGCATGTAATGCTGATTTTGGAACGTGTCCATGCAGCTTTTCCCAGGCTAGGCAGCCTTGGGAACCACTGATAGTGTGGCACACCAGGGGCATAGCCTCAATCACCAAGCATAGGGCAGGGCAGCCTTTTCTGTGGGTAAAATATGTGAGGGATGACAAGAATCTTCCCAGCATGAGAAGTGAGAGAACACATTCTTACTATCATCCTGCAGTGAAATATGTGTGTAGTAAGACATCCTAAGGATTACAGGACAAATCACAGACACTTAAATATTCTTATTGACAACCTAGAGTATATAAGATGAATGGTGACCTATTCGTGTGTTTTATAGATCTTAACATTGCCCATAATACTCACAGTCAAATATGCATTTTACACTTAGTTCTATTTTATTCACTACTTATCATAGATATTTCGGCTCT
Organism: Engystomops pustulosus; assembly: GCA_019512145.1. NCBI lineage: Eukaryota > Metazoa > Chordata > Amphibia > Anura > Leptodactylidae > Engystomops > Engystomops pustulosus. The sequence goes on from CM033643.1 coordinate 132,248,982, forward strand.
TATAGGTGCTTTATAATAACAGGTTTTGTCTAGGGCTCATGTATGCTGTATGGACTCAAAATATCCCATAAAAGACCCGGTGGAGATTTTTATTTATACGTAATGCCACTGTGCTACTGTACAGTGATCTGTGAGAAAGCTTTGTATAAGTACTACTTGTCATCACTATAATATAGGTGCATGAGTCTGGAAGGCAGTGTTAAAAATGTGTATGTCAATATATTTTTTTCTTTCTCTTTGGATCAAATATTATTTTATTCATGATCAACTTTAGCAACTTTACCGTACCTTCATGGATATACAGTACTCTGGTCATATAAACTAAAGCTTCTGTGGTACCATTCAGTATAGTGTAGAAATGCTGATACCAATTCTTCCTGTACAAGGGAACCCAGAGGGGAACTACAATAATAATCTGAATTTGTCCTCTTTCTACTGTATTTATGTCCTCAGGACGCCTATGAGATTGAAAGCCTTGACAAAGCAATAATTTATAGCTTAAATTGTCATGTTGGGACTTTGAAATAAATGAGTGGGTTTTTGTTGTAGTCACTCTATAAAAGGTTTGCCACCACTGGTCTATGGTAATGGAGGTCAAGTAAGCAGTTTTCGCTCTCTTTTCCTATTCTCTGCTAAGAGACTCTCAGGGCCACATTATATATTGTCTTATGTGCCTTTTGAGTCATTGTAATGGCAGGACACAAACAAGGACAGTGAGCTCTGACACTGAGACCCCCAATCTGTCCCTACCTACTTATTGGGTCCCCCCCTAAATGGGGGCCAATAACTGGGCAACGTTCCCTCCCTGGTTAAGGTGTGAACATGTAACAATACGGACAAACAAAACACAATAAGGCAAGGTAAACAATCTAAGTCGGCAACAGCGGGAATATCAATAACCAAATCACAATCCAAATAGACAAGTAAATAAACAGGCAAGAATTCAGAAACCAGAAGTCAGAAATCAGAAATACAAGAGAGGTAGAAACACTGCAAGATAGCAGTTTGACCAGCAAGGATTCAAAGCAACACTGGACACTTATAGGGAACCTAGGCCCTGCCACAGGTGGAAGGAGCAACAATTACAAATCACAGTGTTAACTCTTGCAAGACAGACTCAGTGAGGGGAATGGCAGACATCAGGTCAGACAGCTATAGAACCTAGTTCACACTGCGGAATGAGGATAAACTCATTGTCTCCTAATCCTACCAGCACGGTTAGAGGAGACAGCAGGCGCAGACGTGACAGTCATACTTTAAAACTAATTTAAAAAATTTAGTCTAAGCTGAAAATGAAATTATGATTAACAACAATCCATGGTAACAATGGTCCCAGCAAATGTCTATGTAGTTTCCACTTTGACATCTTTCCACCTACTTCTTTCTCTTCAGGGTAAAGAGACTTAGTTAGAATACAATTAAAGGGGTATTCCCATTACAGCAAATTAATGTTATTATTTGTATTATAAAAAGTGATACAATTTTCCAACATATTTTCTGTATCAATTCCTCATGATTTCCTAGATATCTGCTTGCTGTCATTCTTAAGCTTCTGGGCGCGTTCACACGTTCCGCTATCGTCGCGTTCATAACGCGACGCTAGCGCACAGTGGGTGGGGCTCGGGCCGATCGCATATGCGTTTCCCGGGAAATGCATGCGATTAATAACCCGATCGCATGCGTTTCTCTGAAAACGCATATGCGATCGCCCCAAACTCCGTCCCCCGGTGCGCTAGCGTCGTGTTATGAACGCGCCCTCTATGTTTACTTCCAGTGGACAGAAATCTGACCATGGTCACACAGGTGCATGGCTCCTTATAACCCACAGCTCTGATTACTCTCTATGAGACTAACGAGTCGTGCACCTGTGTGACCATGGTCAGATTTCTGTAGAAGGACAGCAAGCAGAGATCTAGAAAACCCAGAGGAATTGATACAGAAAATATATTGGAAAATTGTATAACTTTTTATCATAAAAACATAAACATGAATTAACTGAAATGGAAATACCCCTTTAAGCATGCCTATTTATTCACATGCATACTTACAATTTGTAATTGTCTTACATTCTTTTTATTCTAACTCAGAGCAATTGGATTTGTGTTTTTAGAGGAAACAGAATTAGGTAGGAGATGGAAAGTTCCTCTGATACAGGCACACGGAAATCCCTGGCACTCCCATACATGATAATGTGAAGTGACAGATATGTTTTTGACAGTCAATATATACAATTGCTTATAACAGCTCTCCTTCTCCTTAGGCTATTTCTTATGGATTTCATCCATTAACCTCTTTTGTCACCGTTTCTTCATAGATTGTAAACTCATGTGAGCAGGGATCACATTTATTTATCATGTTTTATTACTCTTTAATTGTTTTTTTGTATATACCCCATGATCTGTAAAAGTATGCAGAGTATGATGTTGATATATAATGGAGAACGCATAAGTACGGACAATTGGATGACATTTTCCAAGTTTCCATTTTAAGCCCATACTGAAATATATACTGTATGGGGTTAAGTGTCGCAGAATCAGTAAGAGTATATAGAGAGCACTCAAGAGCTTTCTCTATACAAGTCAAGTGTCTGCTGTATTGTATTCATTGTTGGCATCAATCAGGGTTGTTAACCAGTTAATTGCCGTGGGTAATTCTTACATATGTCCACAAAGGCGCCAATTAGGACTTCCTCCCTTATCCCAGATAAAAAGTAATATTGCAGAATATTGTATGAGTGATCAACACCATAGTGGACTTAAAAACGAGAATAGGAAAGTCTAAAAATAATATCAAGTTACTCAAAGTATATATAAAGATGTACACTTATTATAAAAGTTTTGTGTGGCAATAAAGAGACTTTTTTCTGTTATACCTACATGGAGGTATAACAGGACTAGTTGCTATTTTGATGGAGTGTTGTCACGGGTGCATCCACGATCCCTGTCTCGGTTTGTGGGCGCACCCATGTCCCTCTGTGTGCCCCCGCTCCCCCGGACTCAACTGTTCCTGCTCCTGCTCTCCAACAGTCTGCCGTGCCATGTCCCCGTCTCCTGGGGCGCGCGGGCCAGCTGCCTAAAATTTAAAGGGCCAGCGCACCTTCGTGCCTCACCAGATCTTTGTGGGCCAGCACCATTGAGAAAGCTTCCCTGCAACTCTCCTGAGGAGTTCCTGTGTTCCTGTGTGTTCCTGCTCCTGATTCCTGTGTCCCTGTGTGTTTCTGCGTTCCTGTGTTCCTGTGTCCCGTGTGCCTATGTTTCCATCCCCATCTGCCTGAACCTCCCGCTGCTGACCCCGGATTCAACTTGACCTTGCATCTCTGCCAGGCTTGTCACACCTGTGGAACGACCTGGTGGTACCACGCCACAGCAAGACCATCCCGCTTTGCCACTTAGACTCCGGTCCCAGGTGTCGGCTAGTACCACCTCCCATGGTGGTCCAAAGGTTCCACTGATCCTGACACGTGTAACCACAAATGTTTACATTTATTTCTTTTTCAACATTTTTGTAAAATAAAACCATTTTTTATTAAATAAAATAGTTTATTTTCTGTCATTGTGATGTATAAGTATTATTTTCTTTTTCCTTATTTTACAGATTTATTTTTTTTTTTAATTTTAGTTCCAGTAGGGAAATTCACATTTCAGTCTTTTGATTCCTGGCTGTGTTAATTTATGTGCCGTTCATGGAAGAAACAAAGCGCATTAAAAGGGGTTTCCTACAAATCAAGTTAGACCCTTGCAGGATAGGGCCAACTTGCTCATTGGCAGGGGTCTCAGTGATGAGACCGCCACAGTGCATAAGAAATGGAGTACAAGGGGTCCTATGTACCCTTGTCAGACCCCACGTTGCTCCCTGAGATGTGCGGAGCAGCTTGTTGGGCATGGCCAGGTTGCCTGGTGGAGCTGATGGAGATCGCAAGATAGGAAAGGGCCTAACTTGTTTTGTGGGAAAAACCCTTTAAACAGAATTTGTCATTAAAAGCCACCTTTGTAGGTGTGTATAAAACATAAAGGCCATGCATGTTCTAATGGAGATTCTGGGAAGCAAATCTGTTTTCTAGGGTGGGATAAGTAAAACTTGTGGTACCGTGTAAAGTAAAACCTTTTAATTCTAGAAGGTGCATTCAGTCATGACAACCTCTGAGACCCCCGGCTGCCATGGCAACTCTTGTTACCCCTTGATAGTAATGTCGGTGTTACCAGTGGTAAAGGAGAAATAGCCATGTTGAAGAGTCTAAACTTGAAACGCATAGCTGCTTTCTTGTGGAACATTATATGTATGCAGAAACCCAATTTTAATGTGATGAAATAAAAGAAGTTCCTTTTGAGTGCTGGATTTTTGGACTTTTCTTTACATACTACTTTGAACCCAGAACCAGAGTGAGTATCCTTTGCACTATGGCCTGAACAAGGGAAGGATTGCTAAATACTCACAGGTCAGACTTTTTCAGTTTTTCCGTTAGCATGCCATCCATTTGAATTTTTGTTAAAGGAGAAATAGCCCCTTCCTTCCCCTAAACTTTTAAATGCTACTGGCAGCATTGACAACTGCATTTCAAGGATTAAAGGGAGCCTCTCCCCAGGTTTTACCTCACTAAACTACCTATGAGTGTAAATTCATATGGGTAAGCTACAGAATAGGAAATATATCACAGAAAAGCTTTTCCAGTTTTTTCCCTTTGATGTTTTTGTCAGTTTCTGAATAGATAAGATGCTGCTATATAAAACCAGACTATATGTACACAAGGACAAAGTGAAAGCAGGGTTAGATTCTAGCTCATGTTCCCTACAAAGAATGGAGAGGTCTGTAATTTTTATTGTAGGTAGACTTCGACTGTGAGATAGAAACTAAAAAAAATCCAGAAAATCACATTGTATAAATTTTAAATAATTAATTAGCATTTTATTGCATGAAATAAGTATTTGATCCCCCTACCAACAATAAAGAATTCTGGCTCTCTCAAAGCTGTTAGTTTTTCTTTAAGAAGCTCCACCTACTCTGCACTCATTACTTGTAGTAACTGCACTTGTTTGAACTTACTACCTGAATAAGACACCTGTCCACACACTCAATCAATCACACTCCAACCTCTCCACCATGAGCAAGAACATAGAGCTGTCTAAGGACACCATGGACCAAATTGTAGATCTGGACAAGGCTTGGATAGGCTACAGGACAATAGCAGCAGTTATTGGAAAATGGAAGAAACACTAGACGGCCGTTAATCTTCCTCGGTCCGGGGATCACTTAGTGGGGTAAGGATAATAAGGATGATTCTGAGAAAGGACAGAAATCAGCCAAGAATTACACAGGAGGATCTGGTCAATAACCTAAAGTCATTTGGAAACATAGGGGCAGATTTATCAAGCTGTCTGAAAGGCAGATTATTTCCAATCACAGCTCAGCTTTCATTTTACCAGTTCTCATGAATATTTTAAAGGGGAGCTGTGATTGGTTGCCATGGGCAACTAGAAATATTCTGACTTTCAGACAGCTTGATAAATCTGCCCCATAGTCTCAAAGATTACCATTAGTAACACACTACAACGTCATTGATTAAAATCATGTAGGGCCTGCAAGATCCACCTGCTCATGCCAGCACATGTCCAGTTGAAGTTACCCAATGACCATCTGGATGATCCAGAAGAGGCATGGGGAAAGGTCATGTGGTCAGATGGGACCAAATTAGAACTTTTTATTATCAAGGAAGAAGAAAGTACAACACCAAGAACACCATTACAAACATTGAGCATTGGGGGTTTGTATAATGGACTGGGCCAAACTCCCTGATGTAGTGTGAACTTTTTATGCAGTTTTAACAAGCCAAACTGAAAACTGTTACAGTTCTTAATTTTACTGGTGCTGAAGTTTGGTGAGCAGACAAGGAGTCCGTGCATCATAATTCTATATGATGCAAGGACTCCCATCCTTTGTAATGTGTTTAGTCAATAGGATCTGCCTGGAATACGTGTCCATTTCCACCGGCTGAAAACTTTTGTCTGCAGTTGGCCTTAAATTGGGTTTACAAATCAAATTCAGTGCAATTAGGTTCAAGTTTTCTGTACATTTCATATTAATCCAAGAGAAACCCAGCCATTACATAATTTTAGTAATTGTAAAATTTTAGGACTTTTCAGGTCGCTGCTCTATTGTTGCATCACCATAGCTTGGTAATGGCAGAGTGGCACATACCACTGCTATGCTGACACCAACAGTTATGTCCCTGAGAAAGCATAGTGTGAGTATGGGACACTCGATGCTGCACAACCATGTTTATTCGACAGTTCTGTAAAGTCCAAATTCGGCAACACATGAATCATGTTTCACAGCCAAAATGGGGCCACATAATTGCTCCCTAAAATTCTCCTTATCTTGTTATGTAACTTAGCGAGGTGGAAAGGGAAAATGACATTTTATGCATCTCGTAGTCACACTAAATAAATGCAACAATCAAGAACTATGCAACTGAGTTTTACAACTGGCTTGCTCGAAGGTTTCGCAGCTTTTCTATATTACATTTGGCAATTAGTGTGTATTATGATTAAATCATTATAGGAATTTAGCAGTTTCTTACTAGTATTATGAATATCAGATGTTATTGAAATCTCATAGCTTTCTTTGTTTAAACATTAGCCATAAATAATTCCCACACCCATCTCATATTTGCTTGCACAAACTCCTCAATCTTTGCCGTTTTACCAATGGTGGGATTATGTTTCCTTGTTTCTGAGTGTAACATTGTCCTCTGCTCATACTATCATTTCCTCTGTATGTTACCATTTCCTGTTACATGCCAACTATGCCATTCTATTGTGTTTTCTTAGTTTATATAGTTTATTCTATTTTTTGTCACTATTTAAAGTTTGCAAAAAAAATCTACATAAATGGATAACATAGTTAAAACACCTGGGGCCATCCTTTTTAACCTTTCAGTCATAATAATTAAAATGTAACACACAAGTAAAAATCTCCTATTCTGGCAAAAAATTTTTACAAATCACAGCCTACCATGTATACAAAAAAAAACTTTTTAATTACTACACACAACCAACTTTATGCAACTTTGCAGCAATGATAAAATGCAAAAGTTACATGAAAATTTCCCATAACATTTTTCCCATAAGTCAGATTGCTAATATAGAGAAAATGTACTTTCCTAAAAAGAGTACCATGTGAATAGTTCATACATACCCCACATACCACATACCACATACCCCTTGAGGGGAGGTTCCCCAGTCACCTATATTACTTCCCAGCACAGGTTCCTCAGCGCTGGTAATATTCGTATTTTCAGCTCCCCAGTCCTTTCAGCGTTTTGTTCTTATATTGACTTCTCTGGCATTCTGACTTTGGCTTTCGTTACTTACCTCGGCTCTCGCTTTCTGATTCTGCTTATATATTGCTCTCTCCGTTGTGACCCGGTTTACCTGACTTCGCTACCTTTGTGTATTGTTTGTTTGTCGTGTTCTTTGTCTGCACTGTGGCCTAGGAAGGGATCGTCTTCGTGGTTGTCCCGTATCAATAGGATACCGGAGGCAAGTAGGCAGGTGACAGCATTGGGGGGCTCAGACTTAGGGCTCACTGTCTGGTTTGTTGTCCCTGTATCCCCGAGCCATCATTACACATATATTATTGTACTATCCTTTATACAACGGTAACCCAAATAAAAAAACTATATATCCTTAAATCAAGCTAATGAGATAATAAAGGTCACTTTGGTGATGGTTTAATATGTGCAACATTGCATTAGCAGTGCAATTACAGAACCTTCCACGGTTCATAAGAATTTGAGTGTGAAAGCCATAACACTTCTTACTCAATTTACATAAAAAAGATCACCTGATATAATACAATCAGAGAGCAAGTGTGCTCTCAAACTGTTCTGAGTAGGGTTGGGTTCATAGCATGAACATTAGTTAAGATTATCCCTTATCAAAATTCAGAAACAGATCAATATTTACTTTATCTGTGAGTTGTGAGAAGCACCCTCTTCTTCACTTCTCCTTGCAGCCTCCCGGCTAAGAAGCTTGAGGGAGATACATGCAGAGGCCTATAACTTTGGATCCCTGGCACCTAGAATCTCCTCTTTCGTATGAATCTAGGAATGTGTTTCGAGGTGTCTGGGAGCCAGAGATATTGGGGCACATTTACTAAGGGTCGAGCTGCTCACTTTCATCAGACTGTGCGCCTTTTTCGGGGATTACATGGCTTGCACAGGTATTTAAGAAGTGTGTGCGCTGGATTGTGTCGCACGCGATACTTTTTTGGCGCAGCTGCACTGGCTTCCATGTGACAAATTTAGGGGGCTTGCTGTCGGACGATCCGACTGATTTGGGCTGAGTGTGAGATTTAACTTTCAAATTGTGTCGCATTCTAATGCACTTACATGCACCGCTTAAATGAAGGTGAACTCCGTCGGACCTGAGCTGGCAAGCGACACATTCATGATTTCAGGCGCACATTTAGTGAATCGCAGCACCCAGTATTATACACAGACAATGCACTTTCAATGAACTCTGGTGACCAGATAAGTTAATTTGCTCCATTAACTGTTAAAGTGCAGTCATGATTTTTATATATAAAACTTGCACCTGAAATTGTCACTTAAACTTGAAAATCTCCAGATCCCTGGCACCTAAAAACACAAATTAGATACATATGGAAGAGGAGATTCTCTGCATTCAAGAGGAAAGATACATGAGATTCTAGGTGCTAAGGATCCAAAGTCATGGGTTTCTCATATGTCCTTGGCCAATAAGGTGCCATCCTGTGGTATGCACAGGCACACGTAACAGTTTTTACAGCAAAATTTTATTTTAGCTCAAAGTCCTTATCTGCGACATAAGAAAGTACCAGTAAAGGCAGTCCCCGAGTTACACACAGTTCAATTAAAGTTGAATTAAGTTGAAGTCGGAACAGGTATATTTTATCATTGCAACTGCAAACAAAATTCTTGTGTCCAGGTGACAATTGGATTTTCAAAATTGAGTACTGTCATGGGAACAAGAATTATCAATAAAACTTCATAACAGACACTGATCATAGCAGCCTGAGTAAAGTATCCAGAGAGCTTCACCAGAGGTCACAGTGGGCAGAGAGGTTTGTCTGTAACTAGGAGTAATCTGTAAGTCTGGTGTCCTTAAGTAGAGGACCGCCTGTACACAAAGTTATTCATGTAAAATTATTTTTTTATTTATATAACTTTTACATATTTAATTGTATAAGAAGATGGATTGAATAAAGATATTATAAAAGAAATTAATGATACAAGATCCCTATGTCTTTCCAAAGGATTGAGTTCTTTGCTCTACAGTGTTACAAGCTGAAGTGACTACAAAAGTCAAACTTGCTTGAATCAGAGTATTCTTTAGTGCCGCCTGTGTTAATGCTTCCTCCCATGACTATCACACGGTGATTGAGTTACACAGAGTTGACAGAAGCCTTGGGAAATGGAAGATCCCAGAGGCAGCAGGCTCAGGATGCGGCAAGCATCAACACCACAGCATGAACTGCGCATTGAAGAGACCCTAGAGTGTTTGAATCTCTTCCATATTTTTCCAGCTGCTTGAGGCTGCAGCAGCCTAGACTGTACATAGGGAAAGAGGCTACCTACTGTTTGGCAGACAAACAAACAAACAGCTGTCAGAGCTTAGACAGCCAGCAAGATATTCACAGCCACTGTACACAAGAAGCAATGATGATGATGCCGTAATCCTATGTATGCTGAGAGACAGACTATCTGTTGCAGTAGCTTTAATATCTCATCCTTAAATTGTGTTTTACACCTCCCTTTCACATATTTCCTTAGTTCCCTGATAACCTGATAATTGGAAATCAGTTACCTGATAACTACTATCTGACCTAGCAGAATAGCAGCAACAGGCATGGCGGCAAGGCTCCTGCTCTGCTCTGCAAGGACAACCCAATTAAACTGATCCTTAGCCTAATAGTAAAATTACCAAAGGCCTACCTGAAAGCACACAAAGACACAAACTCAACTGAATATCGTGTGAATATCCTGTGACGGCTGGCCAGGAGCAAAACTCAATGAGATGTTGGAGCAGGAAGAAATTCTGGTTGATAAAATAATTAATCCTCCATATACATGCAACTTTGTCACAATCAGCATACTAATCATTTTTTCTTTTGGCCAGGAAAGGTATATAAAGAAAACACTCCTTCTCCATTTCCACTAGAAGATTTGGCACATACCCTGGGGGACTGGGGGACTGAGAACTGACTGAGGACTGAGAACTAAAGGAATGAGAATCCATAAACCTCACTTAAAGGACATCTATCACCAAATTACTGGTGATAGTTTCCTAATTAGGTTTCTCTTTCCATATAGGGGATGGGGAGCTGCATCTTTAATCAGGGTCAGAACAAGGCATTTTGGTGCCCTCTGCAGAAATGCAAAATAGCTCCCCATCTCTCCCCTAAATCACAGCAAAATTAGGGCCGATCCTAATGAGAAAAATTAAATGCCTCCCATTAAAAATAATAAGAAAGGCCAACTGGTATGGAAACATCTACAATAAGGCCTCTCAACCGTGAATAAATATTTACCAAAATATACTCATAAATATATACCAAAAAATCATTTACTACACACATCAATATATACTAGCATTACATGTACATCTGGGCTACACTCGGGCACAGACATCACTTACTGTTAGGCTGCCGCTGTCTACTATGTCGGAGCTGGCCTGGTCCATCCTGTTCTTCTTCCTGTAGTCTGCTCCTTGTTGCCAATTCTTTTCCATCAGGTATAGAATGTCATGGAAACTTCTCCAAGCCGTGATTTATCCCTGCAGATTTTTGCCACCTGGGTTATTGTAGCCTCTGGAGAACATCTCCAAGCTCCGTTCCTAAAAAAAATCCCAGTCAATATAATGTCCCCTAGATAACAGCTAAGTGCCCCCTGCATATAAAGATAATGCACTGCTACCCATCAATACACTATAGTATATACTACTGTATAATTTCCCCCTCATTAATCCGGTGCCCCAGCACACTTCCCCAGTATATAGGTAGCTCATGCCCTCAGTATATAGCCAGCAAATATATATCCAGCCAGCCCCATAGTATATAGGCAGCCAGTCCCCCAGTATAGGGTCGCACCCTAGGCGATCACTTAACCTCGCTTACCCCTTGTTCTGGCCCTGTCTTTAATCCCCTTAACATTAACTTTGTAAAAGTACCAGAGGCACTAGGTCAGATTGTGCCCAGGTGCCTCTTGGTCACCCTGGCTTTTAATTTATGCACGCCCCTTGAGCAAGCCTCCTACTGCAGCCGACTGGAGACTTATTTCTCGCAAATCAATAGCTCTTCTTATATGTATTACTTTCATTGCCTATGTCCTGCAGTTTCTTTGCTATCATTCTCAGTTTATACAATCCCTTCAGTTGTTGTCTTCTCTTTCTGTGCTGCTTATCGTAATTTGATCACACAAGAAATTTTACATACTCTAACTGCTACAGAGGAGGTGCTGCTCCTCACTTCTCACTCTGGAGGGAACGAAGATCATGCTTAGTGTGTGTGTAGTTAGCAGGAGAGCAATCTGTGCAGGCCCTCAATCCTAGTCTGTGGTCTGAGCCTCCGAGGCCAGATTTCACCAGCCCTGTCCATATATTTCACCTCCCTCCTACATGGTGGCTTGGTGCCTTTGTCTCCCAACACTGTGTTTATCAGAGATTTGCCAAAACCTGGGAAAGACCCACTGCATCCTAGTTTCTACCTATTTCCTACCGCCCAATCAATCAAGACCTCAAATGAGTAGCTAAAATTAGGTCTGATCGCATCTACTCTACTCTCCCTCATCTCATATCCCCCTCTCAGGTGGGCTTTATCAAGAGCTGAGCTGCAGTCACAAACTTTAGACAGATGTTAGTGGTGTTGGACGAGGTCATTCTCTGGCCATCGCCATCAGGCAAATGGTTCTTACTGGCCTTAGATACACAAAAAAGCTTTTAAAAACGTCCAATGGTGGTGGCTAGATCATTATGGCTTCCAAGGTGCATTCGGTACATTTCTGAGCTTGCTCTACTCCAATCCACATACTACTTCGTTATTTTCATTACATAGAAGCACACATCAGGAATGCCCATTTTTCCCTTTGCAGTTTGATCTAGCACTAGAACCACTCACACCCACTATTTGTAATACATATGACATACAGGGAATTAAGGTGGGAAACAGCCAGGTTAAAACAGTCCTGTTTTCAGATGATATTCTGTTTGCTGCTTGACAACATACTGGTAGTGGTTTGTTAGGTGAATTTCTGCTGACAGGTTCCCTTTTAGGGCACATTGGGTAAGCTAAAAATATCAAATTGATCCACACCTGAGCCCCTAAAGGTTATAACATCTATAACGTTCATTTAGACCAGTCCACCTACCAAAACACAGCCCAGCATCTCTGATCCTGCCGCCCCCCCCCCCTATAATATCTTTGTGTGATATATTCATTAATGTACATGCTGCCAAGATTGTTCATGTGTTATTTCTATTCTATGACACATGTTGTGTCTTCATTCACTTTAGGATGAAAACTTGAAGATGTCATTAGGAAGGTCAAGGTGGCGGTATGGACATGGAGATTACAGTAATATTTGATTGCATTTGATTCACTACCCAAACTTGTTTTAACATGCATGTCTTGAATTCAGCTGCTTTGATCAATAAACCTCTTTGTGCAAAAAACAAAATGTATTAACTTATGGAGGCCTGGATTTGAAGTCACCCACAAAGTTAAAATGGAAAACACACTACTGGCTGATCCAACTTTGATGTTATGTTCGAAAAAAACCAAGACAAAATGAGGCTCAGTACTGTGTGTGACCTCCACGTGCCTGTATATACTCAGTACAATGCCTCAGCATGCTCCTGATGAGTTTGCGGATCTCCTCCCAGACCTGGACTAAAGCATCCACCAACTCCTGGACAGTGTGTGGTGCAACGTGACGTTGGTGGATGGAGCGAGACATGATGTCCCAGATGTGCTCAATCGGATTCAGGTCTGTGGAATGGAGAGAGACAGTCTATAGCTTCAATGCCTTCATCTGCTAAAATTCCAACCACATGAGGTCTAGCATTGTCCTGCATTAGGAGGAACCCAGGGCCAACGGCACCAGCATATAGTCTCACAAGGGGTCTAAGGATCTCATCTCGCTAGCTAATGGCAGTCAGACTACTTCTGTGAAATGGCATGGACGTTATATTATAGTACTGGATAGACATTTCATGCAGATAACGTTTAAGCAAATAACAGAAGTATTGGTTGTATTATACATATGTAAATTTTGTTACAAAATTTTGTTTTTACTGCGGCCAATAATTACAAATATCTCAGAGGTTGAAAAAGGCATACTATAAATTAATCTCTTAGAAAAATTAATCCAAAACTTACAATAAATTTATATACAGAAACATCAAAAATCTGTAATATGTTATTTGCACATGTAAATATCCCCCATTGTTTTCTACTTTCTTGAGTTGGATAATCTTTATTTAATTTGTTTCTTTACAATATGGAAAATAGCATCCTAGAATATATAATATACTCTGGCCTTATGCACAGGAACGTATGTGTTTTCCGTTTCGTATATACAGCAGTATTTTTCACCCATATAAGCACGTATGGCAAAATATCGACCTGCCCTTTAAACAGAAACCCCTGAAACAAGACATGAGGTTTATGTCAAGAATATTTCACAATGTTATGTGCTATCTTGAGACTGAACGTACTGCAATTCAAATTCTATTATGAATAAAAATTGACTTCTAGTGATCCTACTTTTAGCAAAGTCATTCCATTATTTTCTCAAACGTTTTATTCCAGTTTTATGTCACGACAGACCTCTGGTCTTATGTTCACTGTTCTAAATTGCTGCAATAGGAACAAACTCCTACATTAGAAGCTTTTCTCATATGCTCCAAGAAATTAGAATGGCAGTAAACCAGTCCAGTAACATCATTTTCTTTGAACAGTAAGTCTATTTAATAGATTGAATGATCTGCTGGTTTACTTGTTTTGCATACTGAACATATTTTCCTGATGCCATCACATGCAGCAATGTGGTAATTTATTTGTCTTTTATTCTAAATAAGTGATGATTTGCTTTTACGTCTTTAACATTGTACACAGCTACACTTGTCTAAAGAGGGCCTGTCACCTCAAGGTAAAGTCATCTTTACATAGGCCCTTGTGCTGAATGTAGATCTATAGAAGTGCTCCTCTTGTGCTACAGCCCAAAAAGAAGCATGACATCCCTCCCCACACAGTAAAGTAATTGTGAATGTCAGCTGTGGAGACATTCATTCACACTGCTTGGATACTTCATCATGAGGACATAAGAGCTGAAGGAAAAAGCTGCTAGAAACTGAAAATGGGTTTTTCTCTACAGCCGACATTTAGCATTTACAGAAGAGGGTTCATACTGTATCCTGTCAGCTCAACGCATTAACGAAACCCAACTTTAACTCAATAATGACATGTTCTGGTTTGAAATCACTTTATAATAAGATGTGCATAAATCAATTTTCAAAGACTTTTTTACTATAAAATGCTCAACAGTCCACTGCCTTAGAGTCATCTTTGAATCTGCCCTATCCATTAAGCCACATATACAGGCCCTTGCTAGAAACTGCTACCTCCACTTCATAACATCCCCGGCATCCGACCCTCCCTCAATCCAAAGTCTACAAAATTGCTAGTCCAGGGCCTCATCATCTCCTGCTTGGCCTACTGCAATATTTTTCTCTGTGGTCTCCGGGATAACCTGCAATCAAATAATAATAATTAATCATAATAATTATACATAATGTTGTTCTTTTTTGATTTTACATTTTCATTTTTCAATCCCCACATTCAAAAATCTCGAACTGTTTTATTTTTTCATGTAAAAAGCTGTACAAGGGCTTGTTTTCTATGTAACAAAATGCACTTCGTAGTGACAGTATTTAATTTTCCATGACATGTGCTGGGAAGCGGCACAAAAATACAGTGAAACTGATGAAAAAACACATTTACACTTGGCTATTAAATTTATATAGGGTTTAATGTGTTTTAATACATTTAAAAATATTCAAACCGGGGGACAAGGCAGGGCTGCCCACTATCCCCCCTCCTCTTTGCACTGGCCATAGAACCATTAGCTTGCCAGATCAGAGACACCCCAAACATAGTGGGATTTAAAAGTGGGATTTAAATGCGGTAACACGGAAGAACGGGTTGCACTATACGCAGACGACCTTCTGCTATTTCTAGGGGATGTATATAATTCACTGCAGCCAGTGATGCAGATCATCACGGAGTACGGTAGCCACTCTGGTCTCAAGATTAATTGGGACAAGTCAGTCCTACTCCCGGTGGATGGGTTGGACCCTGAAATACCGCTTGACTCTCTTTCCCTTAAAATAGTTAGGGAGTTTAAATACTTGGGGGTGGTGGTGTCCAGCAGGCCACAGGAATATGTGCAAAACAATCTGATACCATTACTGGACAGGTTCCAGGTCAAAGTGAACACCTGGTGTAAGCTACCATTAACGGAAGTAGGCAGATGTAATTTAATCAAAATGGTTTTAATGCCACAGCTCCTCTATATTATCCACAATTCCCCAGTATGGATACCTAGGAAACACTTTTACAAAGTTGACACAATATTTAGGGGACTAATTTGGAAAAAAGGACACCCCAGAATTAAACTGGAATCCCTTCAGAGAGGAAAAGAGGACGGAGGTCTTGTGGTACCTAATCCTTGGGTATACTTTATTGCAGCACAGCTACAACACTTCCGGGGATGGGGCACAAGAGAGGAATACGGAGTAGGGGGACGGATAGTTGCGGAAGACTCTCCATGGGACATACCCATACACGTTTTTGAAGCAGGAAGAGAATGAGACCAGTATACCCCACATTGGCGTTGCAATATAAGGTGTGGGATAGGGGGAAGAGCATGCTGGGATTGACAGGAGTGAGTGGCCACACACCCATTTGGCACAATACAACATTTGGGGAGTTTTTAAAAATGGAAGAACCTCAATTTTGGTCCAGCAAGGGCATTGTGTCCATGAAAGAGATCCAGACTAATGGGGAATTAAAAAGCTTTGAAACCATTAAGGAGACATATCAACTGCCAAACACTGCCTTTTTTTGGTATTTACAGTTAAGACATGCATATGAGTCCCAGAAGCAGTCTTTAGACATGACAGTGCAAAGATTGGGAGTGTTGGAATCACTACTGCTATCTGGCTCCTCTAAGGGGCTCATTTCAATGCTATATGGGGCACTGCAGGACAAGTTCCTTCAAGGCGTTACATTTCCTAGCAGATCCAAATGGGAGACGGATATAGGGCAACTCACAGACACTCAATGGGACACTATCCTTTCCCTAACACCAGTGCTCTCTCTCTGCGAAAGTAGGAGATTCTCACAACTATTATTGCTGCACAGGGCCTACAAAACGCCAGCTTTGCTGGCCAAAATAGGGGCCAGGTCGGACTCTAACTGCCCAAAATGCAACATGCCTGAGGCAAACTTAATACATATGTACTGGGAATGTATGCAATTGGGTGGATATTGGAAAAAAGTACTGGACCTTATCTTCAAGATATATTCCATACGATTAGAGGTATCCCCACGGATCTGCTTGTTGGATCTATTGGAGGATGACATGACCATCACACCGGACATCATAGGTATGTCCCGCATATTGTATCAGGCGCGTAAATTGATAGCGTCCAAATGGATCCAACCGCTTCCCCCCACTATTAAGGAGCTGAAGGAACGGCTCAATGAAGTAATTAGGTTGGAAAAGGGAGTGTACAAAAAAAGAAAGGCCATGAAAAAGTTTGACGCTGTGTGGGGACCATGGATTGCTACACCAGGTCTCCCCTCTAGGTTTTTGATAAGTCCCCTCTCCTCTTGAGACGCCCTATTATGACTGTGCGCAGTTATATAAATAGTTTTTGTTTTGTCTTGTGTCGGAATGAGTGATGCATGTATGAGGTAATTGGAATAATTAAGATGATAACCTGCAATACATGAAGACGGATATACAAGAATATGAACACTTACCTCCGTGACGGAGGGCCAAGTTATAGACTCTTACGGAATTGTATCGGGGTTTGGGCTGGGGGGAGGGTTAGGGGGGGATAGTTTGTTGGGAATTGTCATCATTGTTGTAAATGGAAAAAAGGTGTTGGAGATGTTTCAATAAAAAAGATCTGATTTTAAAAAAAAAAAGATTCAAACCTTTTTGTTAATTCATTTTTTATTTTATTAAAAATAGCAAAAACATAAATGAATTTTCATTTATGTTTTTGCTACTGAGGAAAAAGTGAGGCAACTTCAAAACGCGTATAGCAGTTTATCAACCGAAAGCACCATTTCATTATATAAAGTAAACTAGGATCGGCCGGTCCACTATTGGGAACCTGAATTAAGGAAACGTTACACTTACCAGCCTTCATACGGGAACCAAGCCTTCCCTATCCTTGTACTTGTGGTGCACCAGAAAGGTCTATCCCGCATGCGCCATCCTATAGACACAAGCAGAATCCTGCTAATATCTGGATTCTAAGTTAATGACCCCCGGGACGCTGGAGAAAAAACCTTTATCCGCCTAGCGACAAGAAAATCTATAGTAAGTAGACATTTATTATATTTACCATGTATTGATCTTCAAAAACAGGAGCTTTCAAGAATAAGGTTTACTCCCTTGTCATTGGATATCTTATACCACTGGAACTTTCTCACACATTTGAACTTTGTCACATATTGGAACTTTTTCTTTCATAAATCTAAATATAAGTTCAAACCATCGTTTCGATGGTTAACATTTCATTGACAAACTACATCTCTATATTTGCAAATGATAGGACTTTATTACATCTTTGGAATGTGAACATAATTGAACATTTCTTGCATATTGTTTTTATTATTATTTATTGTTTTTATTCACACACTTCTTTTTTTTTAATTTCCAAAACTTTATTACGGTAACCCCTTAACAACCTGGCCTTTTTTTGTTTTTTCATTTCTACTTTTCACTTCCCACATTTAAAAATCTATAACTTTTTTATTTTTACATGTAAAGAGCTGTTATGGCTTATTTTCTGCGTAACAAATTGTACTTCATAATGAAGGTATTTAATATTCCATGCCGTGTACTGGGAACAGGAAAAAATCCCAAATGTAGTGAAAAAACGCATTTGCGCTGTTTTCTTATGGGCTTGGATTTTACAGCTTTCACTGGGCACCACAAATGACATGTCTACTTTATGCTTTGGGATTGAAAAATTATGGGTATACCAAATTTGTATTGGTTTTATGATGTTTTCATACATATACAAAAAATAAAACCTCCTGTACAAAAATATTTTTTTGATTTTGTCATTTTCTGTCGCCAATCACTTTTTCATACTTTGGTTTTTACGGAGCTGTGGGTGGTGTCATTTTTTGCGACTTTTGATGACATTTTCATTGCTATAAATTTTAGGACTGTGCGACCTTTTGATCACTTTTTATTGATTTTTTAATATTTTTCAAAATGGCGAAAAGTGCCATTTTCACTTTGGACGCTATTTTCTGTTACGGGGTTAAACGCAGAAAAAAAACTTTATTATATTTTGATGCAGGTGACGCGGCGATACCTAATGTGTTTATGATTTTTACTGTTTATTAATATTTATATCAGTTCTAGGGAAATTTTAATTTTTAGGTTTTTTTATTATAATTTTTTTTTCTTTACTTTTTTTATTTTAACTTATACTATTTTTCCCACTACCTAGGGTACTTTAACCCTAGATTGTCTGATAATACAGTATGGCAGTATATGGGGATTTTCCTCCTCATTCATTATAGAGATAGTGCCCAAGCGCTGCCATCTTTTTGAAGCATGCATGAAGGTGGAGCATTGCTACCACTGATCGCGGGTATTACCAGTAAGTCTTTGCTGCAATATGCGGTTATGGAGAGGGCTCGCAACGGTAAGGGGTTAATATTTATACAAAAAATACAACCTTATCCCCCCCCCCATAAATATGTCAACACTTTACTTCAGATATCCTTCCGTACACAATGTACAAAGAAGATCCACAATCAAACCCAAAAAAAGGAACATCCTACCCACTCCTCCCACCATCCCACCCCCCCCCCCCAAAAAAAAACACCCACCCAAAAAAACACCCACTCAAGAGGAGGAAAAGAAAAAAGAAGAAAGAAAAGAAAAAATACCCCTCATAAGTCTTGAAATTCAGCCATCCAAATCATTCTCCATTTATCCAGGTACCCATTCTGTATAGCAGTTATCATTTCAAAATGCTTACTCCTTCGGACCTCTGCCATAAATTCAGGAAATGATGGAGCCACCAGGTTCCCCCAAAAACAGAAGTTTATTTATAACATATCTTTTCCTCAAGTTATCTCTGTTGAACTCAAAAAGACTGAGCAATGCAACCTGGACAGAGCTACAGAGTGTCATCGATAGCCTCTCTCCAATAAATTGAAATATCTTGCTCCAATAAGCCCTTAACTTTTGACAATCAAAAGCCACATCTATAAAGTCCGCATTCTCCAAGGAGCACCTATAACAACTCGAGGTCTCCTTCAATTGCATTGTAAATAATTGCTTGGGGGAATAATATAGCTGGTGTACAAAGTTAAATTGTACCATTCAATGGTTCCAAGATAAAGAAGACAGCCCAACACCTCTCTAACATCTTTCCCATACCTCATTAGTCAGAGGACCTAACAATTCCTTCCATTTTCTCTTAGAGGGATGATCTACGATTTTTTGCGAACCTCAATATTATCTTCCTTATAAATTAAATAAATCACTTTTTTACATACTATACTACTATACAAAAATTCTATCCCTAAGGCTACATTCACACTAACGTATGGGGGACGTATATACGTCCCCCATAGGCAGCAATGGGCGCACGGCACCCTACCGTTCCTATCTTTTCCCGTAATACGGCGCCATGCGCCATAGGTTGCTATGGAGAGGGGCGGGGGTGAGCTGCGCTCACCTCCTCCTCCTCTCCCCGTACACTGCCGTTGCCCGCTACGGTACGGACGGGCAACGGCAGTGTGAATATAGCCTAAGTCTGTTCTTTTCACTTCAACAGCATTGAACGCATCGAAGCTGAAAGTAACTAAAAAACCGGTGTCAAATCCCCCAAAACTACATAAGTAAGAATTTATAAGTATCTGTGAAAAGAATCTAATCCCCTTTTGAATCCAATATCCACTGGGATGGATGTAAATTCCTTAAAGTGAAAATTGTCCTAAATCAGAGTGAGCCAAAAAATCCCTTGAATCTCTTATTTTCTTATAAGCTCCACACTTTCTAAAAGAGAAAACACAGAATCCCTATCACCCTGACTAAGGGAGAGAAGTTCCTAGAGGCTAAAAAGGGCATCTGTGATGCAAGAAAGTCATAAAGATATGGAACCCCTAAGCCCCCTGTTTCTGGTGGACAATGTATAGAAGACATACTAATCCTTGCATGCCTCTTTCCCCAAATCAGATCACCTAATAAACCCTCCCGAGTTCTAAAAATTCAGCAAGAAGGCCTTTATCGGGGATACCGATAATGGATATAAAAGCTGAGAGCAGGATGGTAGACACTATAAAAACAATTAAAATTGCACCAAGTACATATAATATCCTTAGTTGGTACAACCATGTAAGGTTGTCCAACAAACCACCTCCTTCACCAAAAAGCGGTAATACATGAATCACCCCTACTGTTATATATGACAAAGCACATGTGAAACAATCCCAGGCACAGCACAATACCAAGTGCAAATATACAAATCTATACCTGAACAATATTCAAATATCTAATGTATCAATAGCTGACCAAGAAAGAGCACGAGGCTGTCATACATTACGAATCAATGTACAGGTCAAAGAGTGCATAAATCAGCGTCTAGTGCTGTCTGATGTCGGGGTGATGCAATAGTTAAGAAGAGAGTGGAGGGCTCCCCACGCGTTCCATCACCTGCTGGGGACTTCCTCAGGAGTAGAAGTCCTTTTGGACAAAACGCGTTGATTTGCTGTGTCCATACCCATGAAGTGTTGTTAGATGTGGATTTTGAAATGGAAGCAATAAATTGAGCATTGTTTTTATGAAACCTGTGGACGTGCTGGAGAATCCTTTCCATTGTACACAGTAAAAGTTAAAGTGCCCAGAAGATCACGCATTGGCCATTGTGGCCAATTTTACTGCATTTGGAATTTTGTTCTAGCTTTCCAGTACATTTCATGGCATATTAAATGCTGACAGTAGGAAGTACAATTTGTTGCGGAAAACAAGTCCTCATATGTACATGGAAATATAAAGAAGTTATGGCTTTTGTTAGAAGGGGAGCAGAGAACTAAAACAAAAAAAAGTGCTGAAAATTTCTTTTCAGTAATAAATGTACAACTGACTCCACTAGGTCATCTAAGACAAATAACATTACACAAAGTATCAGTTTTCCATTTTATTGCATCCATTGCATTTTAAAGCAATATAACAATGCTTTGTGTATCCCTGTCCATAAATTTACCAAAGAGCCAACAATTTGGTAAACCATACATTAAATACCTCAGTGTGTCTCTTAACGCCTTCTCTGTCAGGCCGGCCACAACTGAGGCAGCCACCTGGATCTCATCTTTCTGATGACTATTGTTCTCTCTTTTGCACTGGCCACACTCCATTTCAGATTGCAAGAGCGCCTGACGTGAGGAGAACATGAAATGAGAATGCCATGTGCTTGAAATTAACATTAGCTAAATTGAGTTGCCACTGTCTTTTATAAAAGTTTATACGTTTTTCCATCATATATATCTAAAGCATTCCTAACTATCAGCTGGCTTTTTCTTTTAACCATAATAATCACGCATATTATATCCATTTGTACCAAGGTTTAGCAGCTGTTGTATGTTAGTATTTTTGTGACCTTATAGGAATCAAATAGTTCTTAACCCCTTTGTTCCTGCTTTGCTGCTTAAATGGATTTTCTCTAGATATGGGTGAGTCGGAATGAATTACGATAGATATGTCGTGGTCAAAGATGAGATGTACAACAACTACTAATTCTTCATCATCCATGTTGAAGGATATGAGCTATGACCTGCCAACTCTGAAGGACCCTCTATTCTAATTGTGGGTTGTTTAAATTTCAAGGTGACAAATGTGTGTATTATGGAACCTTTTATTTCAGGGTATCTCATAGGTGTCCAGAAATGGTTGAAATGTTTTCAAACCATTTCACTTTGCTGAAAAATGTGCTACAATAAACATGCCCACAAACAGTCTGGTGAGAACACATGTCCTTAAATTTGTAATACAAAGTTCAGGTGCAGGCTGGCGAAAAAAAAACATGCAAACTGCTAAGATACAAATTTATCAGAAATGTCTGAGAGCAAAACTATTTGTTTTGTTACTCATAGCACCTAATGAAAAACGAAAGCTATGCTCTGATTTTTTTTTCATATTTACATTTTTATTAAGTTTTTAAAACGGTAAAAGGATCAGAGGGAAGAGAAGGGGAGGGATACATGGATACAGAAAAACAAAAAAAATTTGTACCCAATTTGGGGGTCAACAAATTCCAGTTTGGAGAGTAAACACAGCAATAGAAATTCAATAAATCTGTAACGTCCATGCCTAAACGTCGCACTGTCCGCAGTTGGCAGAATAGGTGTTTATTGAGTGTGAACTGTGGCTTACTGCTTGGATTAATTTAGCCACACCCTGCTCCTTGCATTTCAGCCCTTTCTGTGCACCAGTGTGAACACTGGTCTATTCCTGTATTCCGGTTACCTGTTCAGTCATGTGTACGTATTCTGTGCACCAGTGTGAACACTGGTCTATTCCTGTATTCCGATTATCTGTTCAGTCCTGTGTTAGTATTCTGTGATTCTGTGCACCAGTGTGAACACTGGTCTGTACGTGTATTCCAGTTACCCGTCCGCGCCACCATCCAGCAGCTGCCAGACGAAGTCATTTTTCCTTGTTATCTTGTAGGGTCGCTCAGAGACTATCAGTTAGGTTCCTGATAGTGGGTTTGCACTTATCCGGACGGTTTATCTGCTTTAGGCAGGGCCTTAGCCTGCAGGGACGTCGCAGGGTGAGTTCGCCACCACTTACCTAGTCTGACAGCTAGCGCCAAGCCTGGTTGTGGTTGCGCGGTTTGCTGGACAGGTACTGACAAAATCATCATGCGCTGAGCTCTGATTTGCTTCAGATAAAAGATCGACTAGAACAGTTTTGTTCTCGAACACAGTAATAAATCACAAATTAAATATTATATTACTGCAGAAATTATCTATGCATATAATTCAGACTTGATGTATTCATGTAATCATGTAAACCTGATTTGCAACCGTAGGTAACTGAATACTGATTAGCTATACATTTCTAAAAAGGCTTCTTGAAAATGCCTTAAGTCACTTTGATCAAAGGGTATTGAGATATTTTTAGACATGTATATGACATGCATAAGAGAAAAGGTAGGTCATCTGATGAACAGAGTTGTAACTTAGAACGAAAAGAGGTGTTCACATACAATCTTGCAAATGCACCAAAAGGTACAGAGTTAGGCCCCTTCCACACTAGCGTTTTTCATGCACGAGTTCTGCGCGTGCTTTTGACGCGCAGAACTTGCATTGCACTCTGTCCCATTGTTTCCAATGGGTCTTTCCTCATTTGCGTTGTTTTTCCCGCCCCATTCAAGTCTATGGAGACGCATCAAAAATGCATTGCACTCGCAAGCAATGCTTTTTAAATGGATGGGTTGCTAGGTGACATGAATAATTCCCCTGCTCGAGATCGAGCATTTGAAATTACAAAACACATGAAGAATAGAATAAAAACAGTGAACACAGTGAACACAGGATCATTTAAGTGAAAAACACAGTAAAGAACACAGTGAAGAATAGTTACAGATGTTCGGCACATTTGCTTACTTGTCGGGGATAAGCGCGGAGCGTGCGAACAATAGGATGTGAAGAACAATATAGTGTGTGGTAAAGAACAGATTGCAGATGTTTCCATACATCTGCAATGTCTTTTCTTCACACATATATATTTTTCTTCACATGCATTTTGTGTGCCACAGTTCCGCGCATATCTCCCGACAAGTAAGCAGATGTGCCGAACATCTGTAATCTATTCTTCACTGTGTTCTTTACTGTGTTTTTCACTTAAATGATCCTGTGTTCACTGTGTTCACTGTGTTCACTGTTTTTATTCTATTCTTCACTGTTCTTCACATCTGCTAACTTGTTGGGAGATAATATTCGCGCGCGGAAGAGTAAAGAAAAGATTGCAGATGTTTGCATACATCTGCTAACTTATCAGAAGACATTCTTTTTCAATTAAATAAAACATTTTATTCCCGAACCATGGTCCCTTTGAAAAAGTCCCATTGCGTGAAAAACGCACCGAAAACGCAAAAAAAGTGAACAACACGCGCGTGAAAAACGCAAAAACGCTAATGACTCCAAGGAAAAATGAAACAAAAACGCAGCCAAAAACTTCAGTTTTTCACGAATTGCACCCTGACGTGAAATGCAACGCTAGTGTGGAAGGGGCCTTAGACAACACAGTTTTAAACCACACCAGATGCATCATTCAGTAATAGGCACATTTGGCACCTTTTATAAATTTGTCTCAATGTTTATAATATAAGGGTAATAACACCTTAGCGCTCCTTGACTTATATGTACTGCACAGAGCTCTGTGAAATGGGTTAAAATGCTCACTGCGACCCTAGATTAATTCTTTGAGGGTTGTAGTTTCTAAATAGGGTAATTTCTCAGGAGTTTCTACTGTACTGGTCCCTGGGGGCATCTACAAATGCTTCATGCTGCCAAAAAAACATTTTTAAAACGTCTGCACTGCAAATACCAGTCCTTCTGCTGCTGAACAAATTTGAACGGAATTTATTTCCCAAAAGCACAGATGACCATCAGATTGAGATGAGGGCTTCCCTTACCCAACTCATTTAGTACTATATAAAATCCAGATGTTTCCCCCAAAATAAAAATCCAACTCCAGACAGCTTTCTCAATGCACAGCACTATCCGCCATAGACACTTGCTTCTACTGCTAAACACTAAGATTTATCAATGCAAAAAAAAATCACAAAAATATCAGTAGGATTTGTTATTACAAAAACAATATCACAAGTTTAAGTAACATCTCAAATCAATGTAGTTATGAGTTATATGAGTTATATTAACTGATTAATAAAAATGAATGAACATGATGAGAGATGTCAGCACCACTAGTTTGTGCTTAATTTTTTTTACATGGTAGGCAATTGTCTTCCTAGGAGCTTGCAAGTGATGCCTGTTTGTCAAAGAAACTTGGCTACTGAAATTCAATTGGCTACCTCCAGAGAAAATAGTAAGGCTAATTTCCATAAAAGGGAACACTGGACATGTCATCATAAAGGGCCTAGCTCTAGTGGCGGCCATGACAGTTTCACTTCTCATCCAATCTTTGGAACTTTTCAAGGATGCATCAGGGGATTTGTGTTAATCCTCTCCTCCTACTTGTGCTTCATATTTTGCTTCGTAGGCAGTTGTCTTCTGCTCAGGGCATTGAAACTTCTCAGATACTTTTTAGTAGCGATTTTATTCTTTAGGGGAAATGAAAATATCTTTATTCCCTAAAAGGATTGGGCACTTTACGTCAAGTTTATTGTAATGTTCAGGTTGCAGGGTATTTATCTATCAATTTATCTATGTACGTCTATTAAAATGTAAAGTAAAGATCCTGGTTCAGAACTATCTTTACCTCATCAGCTGCCATTCCTGTCCCTAAAATGGCAGGAAATGGCGGTGCCATTTGATCATATGATCCTAAACTACCCTGAGTAGTCTGCACATGCTCTACCTTCCAGTAGCTTTGATTATATTGTGTCTTATTACTGTCACTCCCCTGTACTGTGTTAGGGTAGTGACAAGGTAAGTTGGTAAGGGAGTAGTGGATTCATGGAATGAGTCGCCTCTTGTCTGAATACCATGATAAAGTGCAGGAAAGTAGACAATGGACAATTAGGATCCTATGACCCACTATCTACAGCCATTATGTGGACAAGAATGGCAGCTGATGAGGTAAAAAACATTTCTGAACCAAGGGCCTTAAATTTATATTTCTCAAGTGGTGCAGAACCTATAATGGATGTATGTTGTTAAATTACTTAATATCCTGTCCCGTATGTTACAATAAGTAGTTACCCATTTAAAATATGTTGCTTTATGTTAGATATCTATTTTCTGCATACATTCTATGCAGATTCCTGCTTGGCCAACTCAATCATGTGACCTCTCTTGGATCTGTTTTTGGCCATTTATGTGATATCACACCCATAGACAGATTGGTATGTCTCCTCTATCTGGATTGCAGAAAGAGGCATGTGCCTGCTCACATTAGCTCCTGAAGGGGAGGAGAAGCTTACTACATGCAACCTGCTGTGCAAGGGTTCTTGGGAAATGTGGTCTCAGCATGTAAACAAACATTGCAAGAAATAATCCATGTGTGCAGGGATCATAGGAAGAAAAAACTTGGGATGGGGATGGGATTTTGAAACTTTTGTTTAAGTGGTGACTTGGATATACCATTAAACATTTTCCTCATAATTGATGTCCCCAAGGTGTGCTTCCTACTGTCAAAATTATATTAACTTCCACAGATAAACAATTTAAAAGACTGTATCAATGTTTGACGTGACATTTCTAATACAGTGAGAATGATTGTTATTTCTATGCAATATGTTTCTTTCATCATGTTGTTCGAATAACTATGCAATATAATCTTACACTGAATATTGTAATAATTCATAAATATTTAGAGCCAGATAATGGCCCGATTAGGTGACTATTAATCATCATTTGCAGATATTTTCTACAAATATTTTTAGGTTACATGAAATGTCCAAAAACTCTTAGCTTAGACAGCTAAAGAAGATCAGTGCCAAATCTATGACATATGGTAGAAATTAATATATCATTTTGTTTTACCTTCATCTTCTTACAGAATTCTAATAGATAAAGTATTGAAAAGAATGTGCTGGCAGACAGCACATTGTAATATACTCAACCGTGGCCCTCACTGTCAGAACTATTTGGAGATATCATATGGAAACGCTTCTTATTGGGTGGAAACATAAAGCCACAATTTAAAAGCAACTTGATCAGCATTTATCTCACATTTCATGCAGATGCACATGAAAAACAGGGTCACATACTCCCCAAAACAAATCCAGATTTCACAGAGATCTCTAGTTGCCTACAATGGCACTCACTCAATAAACCAAAATATCTATGAAGTATCTTGTTTTAAAAATATGGCTTCAAGTCAATCAGAACTAAAATAAATACCAGTGAACGTGGGTCTTCTATTTGGCTGAACCGGGTGGTATTTGATATGGCACTCATCAAAGTTATCACCAGGGCAGTTTCTAGGTATTTACTCTAAAGGGCAAATCTAAAAAAAGTTCTCACCTTATGAAATACAGCGTTCTCTGATGTATTATAGTGTATGTAGTGTCATTCCACAAAACCTCAAAATCAATTTCAGCTAAACTAAATCCAGTACGAGGGCATGGCTCCTTAAAGAAATGCAGCTCCAGAACCAAGTATTGTACAAAAATACAGCACCAGAACTTGGCTCCTTACAGAAATACAGCCTAAGATCCAGGGTCCCTACAGTTACTGCAGTAAGGAGAAAGTACTGAGAAAGCAAAGGGAAGGGCAAGACAGCGTAACAGCCTGTACTACCAGATCACAGAGGGGCCAGGGTATTCCCTCAGGCTTATTAGCACAATTTTAAAAGTTAATTTTAGAAGGAAGGAGGCCTTGGATGGCTAATATAGGGAGAGTACCACAGTCACTTT
Organism: Engystomops pustulosus; assembly: GCA_019512145.1. Classification (NCBI taxonomy): domain Eukaryota; kingdom Metazoa; phylum Chordata; class Amphibia; order Anura; family Leptodactylidae; genus Engystomops; species Engystomops pustulosus. The sequence continues at coordinate 132,276,887 of CM033643.1, forward strand.
GATCGCTGAGTACTACAGTGACTGGATCTATGAGTAAGTGTCCCTGGTTTACCATGCTTGATCTTAATACAGGCAGTCCCCGGGTTACGTACAAGATAGGGTCCGTAGGTTAGTTTTTAAGTTGAATAAGTATGTAAGTCGAAATTGTATATTTTATAATGGTAGTTCCAGACAAATTTTTTTTGGCCTAGTGACAATAGGAGTTTCAAATTTTTTTGCTGTAATGGGACCAAGGATTATCAATAAAGCTTCACTACAGATACTTTTAAACTGATTATTGCAGTCTGGGACTATAGTAAAGCATCCAGAGAGCTTCACCAGAGGTCACAGTGGGCAGAGGGGTCCGTCTGTAACTATGGGTTGTCTGTAAGTCAGGTGTCCTTAAGTAGGAGACCACCTGTAGTAGATTTCCTTTAAATGGTCATATCTCCTGAACTGTGGCACCTAGAAACACAGTTCTGGTATCATTAAAATCCCATTTAATATAATATCATTGTGTTTGTAGCTGGAACAGAACCAGAGATATTCACTTTTAAAGTTGCCGTAAGGAATGTAATTCTTATATACAGCTTTCAGTTCCCAACTGTAAACTTCACAATGGATATCTCTGGTTCTATGAAACCTAAACGCAATCCTGATATATTATTAAATGTGAGATGCTTCTCCTTAATAAAATAGCAGATTGTGTTTCTAGGTGCCATGGTTCAGGAGATATAACTGTTTGAACTTAGTCACCCTCCAGCTTGTCAGCTAAAGGCAGAATGTAGAAAGAGCTCTTGAAGACACTATGCAAAAGTATAAAATTCAAAGAATGATGGCAGGAGCTCAACGCTTACGATCTATAGCTCTTTCTCAATGAGATCCATAAATATATTCCTCGTCAGTATCATAATATCATAGTTTATACGGTTAAAAAAAGACACCGGAAGGGGAGGAATTGGATGAGGAAAGCATTTAGGGGAAGCAATTCTATATAACATAACCATCAATGTTATTTAGGTATAAAAAGACATCTAGACCCTTCTTGAAGCTCTCTGCTGTCTCTACTGTGACGAGTGCCTGAGGCAGGCTATTCCACAGATTGACAGTTCTCACAGTAGAGAAGCCCTGTCACCTTTGGTGATTAAACCTTGTTTTCTCCAGACAGAGACAGTGCCCCCTCTGAAACAACTTTCCACCTTTTTTTTGCATGGACCATTCATATATTTATACAAATTAATCATGCCCCCTCGTAGTCGTCTCTTTTCCAGCCTAAATAAATCTAGTTGTTTTAATCTTTCCTCATAATTTTAACCCTCCTTACCCCTTATCATTTTTGTAGCCCTTAGTTGTACCCTCTCCAGCTCCATGGACTCCTTTTTATGGACCGGTTCCAGTTGAGGCCGAACCAATGCCTTGTACAGTGGTAATATTACATCCCTATCCCGAGAGTCCATCCGACTTTTGATACATGACAAGGTCTTCCTCACTTTAGTGGCAGCTGATTGACATTGCATACTGTTATTTAATCTATGATCTACTAGTACACCCAGGTGCTTCTCAACAAGGAAACTTATCATATGTTCCCTGTGGATTACTAGCCCCCAGGTGCATACCCTTCCATTTATCCACATTGAACCTCATTTGCCAAGTGGATGACCAACACTCAGTTAGTCCAAGTCACCCTGCAGCCTGTGAACAACCTGCATACGTTGTATTACACTACATAGCTTGGTGTCATCTGCAAAAACAGACAAAGTGCTATTAATTCCTACCTCTATATCATTAATAAATAAATAGTAGTGGGCCAAGCACAGAATCCTGGGGTACACCACTCATAACTGGTGACCATTCTGAGTAGGAATCATTGACCACAACACTCTGGATACGATCCTTCAGCCAGTTTTCAATCCAATTGCGTCAGGCATCTTTGAGGGAAAGTGTCAAATGCCTTTGCAAAATCCAAGAACACAATAATGGCTCCTCCATCCAGGCATCTGCTCACCTCTTCATAGAAGCAAATCAGTATTTCAGAAAAAAACACCAAGACTCCAATTCTGAAAAGGCTTGCATTCAGACCACAGTCATACACTTTTCTTCTTTTCATTCACCCATAGATCCTCTAAATGTGGCGTCACTACAGGACATAATATATACACATATATAATATTTAGCTGAGCCTGCATGTAACTTTCAATTCTTTTTAATAGTCGTATGCATGCAGTTTCTGAGTTACATACAAAATAGGCTCTTTAGGTTTCTATTAAAGTTTAATTTGTATGTAAGTTGGAACTGTAAATTTTATAATTCTAACTCCAGATTGTCCATATATGACAACTGGATTTCAATATTTTGTGCTGTCATGGGAACAAGGGTTATCAATAACGGTTCTTTACAGACACTTTACAGCTGATCATTGCTTTCTGGGATTAAAGCATTCAGAGAGCTTCACTGGACGTCATAGTGGGAAGAGAGGTCCATCTGTAACTAGGGGTTGTCTGTAATTCAGGTGTTTTTAAGTCGGGGACCACCTGTACTCACATTTAACACAAATTAAAATGCATTAAAATCACATCGATGTAACAGCCGGTCATCCATGCCCAACCATGGGTTTCACTGGTATGATTTGCCCCTGGAAGAAGCCATACTGGCTATACCGAGAAACAGGCGCAGATGACCTGCTGTTACATCAATGTTATTTTAATGCATTTTATTTGTGTTAAATTTGAGTATATGACTATTAAAAAGCATTCAAAGCTACATGCAGGCTACGCTATGTGTATATATTGGGGCTCATTTACTAAGGGTTGCATGCACACTTTTGTCGGATTGTACACCGTTTTCAGGGCTAAAACGGGTTGCACTCGTATTAAAGTAGTGTGTGCGCTGGAATTGTGGTACAGCTGCGCTGGCTTCCATTCGACACAAGTTAGGTGGCGTGCCGTCAGACAATCCAACTGATTCGGACCGAGCGCAGGATTTAATTTTCAAATTGTGTCACAAACCCTAGCACTAACATGCACCACTAAAAACATGGTGAACTCTTTCGGACCTGAGCAGCCAAGCGACACATGGATAATATCAGGTGCACGATTTTAGTGAATCATCAGACGCTGCCTTATAGTAGGGCAATGCACTTTCTGTGAACTCCAGTGACCCTGTAAGTAAATGTGCCCCATTATGCGTGCATAAAATGGAGGAAAAATGCATGGCGAACCCGTTGTCTGATTGCAAGCCTATTCAAACCTGGAATCTTAGTGTTTTCCCAAAATACTGACACAGAACATATTTATGGATCTCTTCGAGAAAGAGCTATAAATCAGAAGCGTTGAGCTTGGGACTGGGTGCTCCGTGACTGAAAACTGCTGTAAGGGTATGTGGAAACACAAACTTTGATAATTACTATCCAAAAGTACATGTTCCCTCTGCCTCTGTTCCTGTAAAATGGTGATGGATTGACACTGTACATATGTATAACATATTTTGCTAAAGGTCCATACAATGTTACAGCTTTATTGGGAAAAGTAACAAAACACACTTTTCATATTGTTAGTTATTTGTCTGCTAATTCTATGATTTTAAAAAAAATATTAATGGGATATTCCCATGAAGACAAGTTTCTTTTCTAAGTCACTGTTATTAACAAAAACACAGCATTTCATAGAAGTCCAACCCGCCTTTATCAGTCCTGGTGTACACAATTCCAGTTGCCCCTAGACACAACCCTGTAACTTCTGACTTAGGGTCGGGGAAGCCATATTGCTCTCCTGCGTGACATGAGCTGAGCTGCTCCAGTTCTCTGCCTCTAGCCCCGCCCCCTGCATTCCAGGACGGAGCTCATTCACTGATACACACACATTCATTTCCTGCCGGCAGCAGCAGCCAGGGGAGAACAAGCTACAGGCAGATGAGTTCTTCATCCGGGGAGGCACAGCCGATCTCATAGTGTGTGTGTAGAAAGATCTAGAGAATGTCATTGTGTGTAATAGGCATCTCATGGTTCTCGTCATCTATGATCTGTCTCATCTCTCTTTCTATGTGTAAGATACTAGTACAATATCCAGAAGCTAAATGAAAGTGTATATAAACATCTACCCTGATAATCTAACCATATTGTCAGCTCACAGAACTATAGGGATCATAATGGGGCACATTTACTTACAGGGTCCTCAGAGTTCACAGAAAATGCATTGTCTATCTATAATGTACTGTTTAAAAATTATCTTTATTGTGTAAACATCACTAGCGGATTCAAATTTGATAAAATGATTCTATCAAGTTAAAGTCTCAAATGTCATGAAACAAAAAACAAAGTAATAATTATTATAACATAATTTAAAGTAATAGAAAATAATAATTCCTTAACCCAGAGGAAACCCACGCAAACACAGAGAACATACAAACTGTTGTCCTGGATGGGACTTGAACCCAGGGGAGGAGCTGATGCTTCCTGCTCACAGAGGTTGAGGTTATGTAATAGTGTATGTTTCATTGATGGATGTGTGAATGCAGATGTCTTCTGCACAGAATAGTGAGGTACAAGATCTCCCTGTTCCAGATCAGTCCTTCTATCTCAGTCTGTGATTCTCCAGAACTTTCTGTATCTCTTTGCACCATATGCTGCTCCCCTCCCCCACCTTATCATCGGCAGTATCAGCGCTGGGTGGTAAGCTTGTCAACCTTTAGTGCTTACACAGCACAGGCAATAGACATCATGTAACTGGTGCACTAATGATTTTTTGAACTTATTTCATGTTCCCTGCTCCTCCATGTAATGGAAACTGCCAGGCTAGTCACCATATACATCCTGTAATACACTGTTCAGTGGATTTACTTGTGGAAAACATGTTGCTTTGAGAGAGAACACAAGGTAACATGGGATCTGTGGGCAAGCGATCTGGCCTCAGCCTGAGGGCATAGACTGACAGACATTAGTCTCCGCCCACTTCACCTCTGGTGAGAAAGATTTTTGTCAAACACTTTCAGAATAGAAAATGCTATAACTTTGGAAGGAAAAGTGCAAGCATCACAATCTGGGCATCATTTGCTTTTAAAGGGGGAATCACATATAATAATTTGGTAAAAGTATTATAACTTTACAGTTACGCTTTAAAGACCACCCTGTAATAAGTATAGCTCAGCTGCAAAAGGTGTAGATATATATAAGGGTACATTCACACGCGGTATGCCTGCCGGCATACCGCCGTGTGCTGGAGAGGAGGAAGAGGTGACCCCTCCTCCCTCCATAGAGAATAGCGGGACACGGCTGCACATACACTGAAAGCATGCTCTATCTTTTTGCGTTGTGCGGCCCGGATCGGTGCACCGTATCTGCGCCGTGCCGCTATTGCCGTCTATGGGGACATACATGCGGAGGCAAATTTGCGGCCACATGTACGTCCCCGCAGATGGCCATGTGAATGAGCCCTAAAGCAAAGTATAAGTTTGACTACCTTGCATGATAACTGGTTGTGAGCAACAGGGGAGGTTTCGGTGACTAAGAACAGAGGTTATTCAACTTCCATTTTATTCTAAGTAGTAGAATGTACCCCTTGGAATTATATGAAATTACATATGTCAAAAGTTGCAGAAAAATCAAGGGACCGAAAAAATAATTTGTATCAGAAATCACCCTTTTATTTTCAAGGTGAAGCCTAGAAAGTGAAAGGGTTAACAGAGTATTATGTCTTTGACCTCTTGTTGTATGAAAGATCTCCCTTATATTTAATATGTTGAATCAAAGTAATGAAATCAAACAAAGAATGGAGAGGAATGGAAAGCTTTAACTCATCTTCAAGCACTGGCCATAATTGCAAACACTGATGCCTTGAAGATGGATGAGAAACATAGGAAAGTTTACAAAAGTGGGCTCTTCTTCAAAAGCTAAAAACTTAAAGTGAAATTCCATTTTGTAGATAAAGTGTTATCCCATACAAAGATTGTTACTTAGATTGCATTCTTTACAAATAGAAATAAGGACTGCAAATAATTCCTGTTTCCATATGTTTGTCCTTCTGGGGCCATCAGTGGGTACCATTTATTGTTACTGTCAAACAAAATATACATTAACCCTAACACATAACATTTAACCTGTCCACAAATTTTCTACCCTGATCCTAAGAACTCTTAAAGAAGTTTTCCAGTTACCTCCCCATTTTACTTTAAAATTAAATAAATCCTTAAAGGCCAGAATTATGTACCTAAAGTAACATCTCCCACTATCAGTCCCAGTCTTGTCATCTTTCCTTTGTGCTTGTTGTTGAAAAATGATAGACTTTTCAGTGTCAGTATTTGATCAATTCTGTGTACACTACTGTAGATACCCTATCACTATCTATACATCAGTATATGTGCTACATTCTATAACAATGTCATATATGTTGTACATTGTATAGGTACAATATTTGGCATGGAATGGGAGAATTAGAGGATATATTTCAGAGGTAAATTGCAGAATTGCATTTATTGCAGAAGTTACTCTTGTCTGTGATTGACTCAATTGGGCCCAAGGATATCACAAAAAAGAAACTAATAGGAAAAGATATTGACTGAGAGTTACAGATACAGTATTACTATTGAGATGGTACAATAGTTTTTTTCTTTTCTGATCCCAATTTTAAAAAAAACATTTAAAAACAATTTACATTAAAATTCAAATTGTTCTATTATAAATACACACAATTTCGCAGCAACTACATCATTACAAATTTCAAAAAGTTGAGGTCCTTAAAGTGTAACAGTCATTCTGAGCAAAAACAAAAACTAAAATGCATAATTCTGCTCCAGATGTCCCTGGGAATTATTCCTCAAACTATTTTTCCTCTTGGTCCTCATTTATTACCTCTTTTGGCCCATAGCAACTAGGGTTTCCAGCTCTCAAAAAAACGACCATCAGCAAGATGGAGGGACGGAGCCTGCCGCCTGTCACCTCATTACAAGCACCTGCTGCCAATCAATGACACCATATCTATCTTATATCTCATCTATCTATTTATCTATATATCTATCTATCTATCTATCTATCTATCTATCTATCTATCTATCTCATATCGATCTGTGTATATCCTCTCTCTCTCCTATCTCTCTCTCCTATCTCTCTCTCTCCTATCTTTCTCTCCTATCTTTATCTCTCCTATCTCTCTCTCCTATCTCTCTCCTATCTAAGTAACACTAGAGCACAGCACATGAGGGCACAGCTTGCAGACACTTCCTTGTGTGAGGTGATGGGGGGGAGCTGCAGTTTGTGTCTGTGTGGATTATTTTCTTATACACAAGTGTAGTGAAAGCTGAGGGGGAGATAAGTGTAGGTGTTTTGTTACTACATTAGTGAGGGCTTCTCCCTGCACATGACTGACTGCTCGGCCATTGTTGGCCACCCACAGAGTGCTGTATCAAATCATATTAATGGCAAGTTGAGTGGAAAGAAAAGTGTGGTAGAAAAAGGAGCACGAGCAACTGGGATAACCACAGCCTCAAAGGGATTGTTAAGAAAAGGCCATTAAAAATTTTGGGGGGAGATTCACAAAGAGTGGACTGTTGCTGGAGTCAGTGCTTCAAGAGCCACCACACACAGACATATCCAGTACATGGGCTACAAGTTTCGAATTCCATGGTGTGAAGCCACTCCTGACCAACGCCAGAATCATCTTACCTCGGAGAAAAAAAACTGAACTGTTATTCTGTGGTCCAAGGTGTTGTTTTCAGATTAAAGTAAATTTTACATTTCATTTAGAAATCAAGGTCAAAGAGTCTGGTGGAAGGGTGGAGAGGCACAAAATCCACGCTGGTTAAGGTCTAGTGTGAAGTTACCACAACCAGTGATAGTTTGAGGAGCCATGTCATCTGCTGGTGTAGGTCCACTGTGTTTTATCAAGACCACAAAGTCAGTGCAGCTGCCTATTAATTTCCGAGCCATTAATGGTTTCCACTTCTTAAAAACTTTTTGGAAAATGAGTTTACATTTTACAGCATGACTTGGCGCCTATATAGACTGCCAAAAGTACAAATACCTGGTTCAATATTGGTATAATCTTGTTTAATCAATGGGGTATTGTCAAGAGGAAAATGAGAGACACCAGACCCAACAATGAAGATGAGTTGAAGGCTGCTATCAAAGCAACCTGGGCTTCCATAACACCTCTGCAGTGCCAACAGCTGATCTCCTTCATACCACATTGATACAGTCATTCATGCCAAAGGAACCCTGACCAGGTATTGAGAGCATTTGCTGTACATACTTTTTTATATGGCCAACATTTCTGTGTTCAATTTATACAATATAATATTGTAGAAAAACCCATGGTTTCCTCTTTTATGCTTTCAGCGTTCTGAAGCGTATAACAATGTATTATACCACCACAGTACTGTGTGGTGTAAAAAGCATATAAAGAAGTATTGAAATATATAATATATGCAAAGTAAAATCTAACATTTAAGAAACATGTAATCCTCCTTTCCCTCGCAGTCTGGATTATTACATAGATACAGTACCATATCCAATGCTGCTACATAAATACAGTACCAGAACCAAGATTACTACATAAATATGTTACCAAAACCAAGCCTATTACTTAGATTCAGTACTGCCATCCTTCTGTAATTATGGGTTTAACCTTAAATTCTCATTTTTTAGGAACATTGGGTGATATTTATCAGGCTTCTGTGTCTAGACCCTGGCGTAGAAGCCCTGAAATAATCGTGAATGCTAGCTCATAGCTAGCACTTGTGATTATTTTCCCCAATCCGCCACCTCTCAGCCAGTAGGGTGTGGAGGGGCGTGAAGGGGGGCATGGCTGGTCGAGTTGGTGGGTGCGGCTGGCTGGAAGTTGGCTGGTCCGGGGCATTCCTGTCCCCGAGCCTGCACACTAACTGCAGCTGGTAAATTTTAATATATGAAAAGTCGCCTCCTGAGTTTATTTGTATGCCAGGCAGGGCCTGGTGTAGAGATATACTCTGCACAGGAGCCTGCAGAGTATATTCGCAGAGTATATTCGCTTTCGAATTTTGAATATCCCTCTAGAATCGATTTTGTGCCATATTCGCTCACTTTTTTGTATCCCAGACCTCACACCTTGCTTTTGCTTTTGGCCACTCTCTTTTCAGTCTCTTGCACAGTTCTGTGACTGTTGTGGGTTTATCACCAAGGATTTTTCAGAGGTTTTCTATTGGGTTTAGATCTGGACTCTAGACGGGCTATTTCTTTGTTTTCTGTTTCAAGAAACTGTTTTATCCATTTTGGTGTGTGATTGGGTTTGTCAGATAATTAAGGAAATTAGCACCTGGTGCCAGATAAATGCCTATTACTTGCATGTATGCGGACGTGTTCTCTAATTTGCATCAGTTTTCTTTTGCAATTATCTCATTAACATTTTATTTAGTGCTTTAGAATATATATAGTACCAGCAGTCCCCGGGCTATGTACAAGATAGGTTCCATAGGTTTGTTCTTTAGTTGAATTTGTATGTAAGTAAGTCGAAACTGTATATTTTATAATTGTAGATCCAGACAATTTTTTTTTTTTGCCCCATTATTTGCTTCATTACAGACACCTAACAGCTAATTATTGCAGCCTGGGACTAAAGTAAAGTATTCAGAGAGGTTCACCAGAGGTCACAGTGGGCAGAGGGGTCCATCTTGAACTAGGGGTCTTCTGTAATTCGGGTGGACCACCTTTATATTGTGGAAGTCAGTTTTGTTCCCTCCATTAATATAATGGTATGTGATAGTATGGGATATCTATACAATATGGACAGTGAAGACATGACTCTTGAAAACTCCTGTCCTCACTTGACCTCCTCTTGACCCTTGCTATTGAACGCAGCAGGCATGTTGATTCTTTATCTATAAGTGACTCAAAATATATTTTTAAAACTTGTGGGCACTTTAGAGAGTAATTCAACACAACGTGATGCCTGATGGAACACACTGGGTCCATATTGTGACGAATTGCTACATGATATTTTCCCTATGACTAATGTCATTTACAAATTTTGGGTTGGCAAACTTTATAAGGCAACAAGCCTGTGTTTTTTCTCTCTCACAGACTCTAAATATGTATTTTCTTTTTAAAAAAAACTTATGAATTTGTTATTCTTGATTTGTTAGCTCTGTAACATTGTGCCATTATATCATCTGACCCCTACTGTTTCTCTCCAGTTCCTACAGCATCTTCATTATAGATCAAAAGACAGTAGGGGGGCATTTATCAATCCCCATCTGACAGTTTTCTGGCCTACATGGCATGAAACAGTTGAAATTTGGGAGTTTTTTTCCCCTCATGCCAAATGGGTGTGTTGGGGCAGGGTACAGGCCGGGACGAGATGAGGTTGACCCAGCCTGCTAAATTTTCTATATCTTGAGTCGGGATACTGGTGCATGCTATAGCTGCAATTTATGATAGGCACAGAAATAACTAAGAGTCTAGAAACTCACAGAAATTACGATGTGTTGTCCATGATGAGCCAGTGTTAATACATTCCCCCCAGCCTCTATGCATTCCTATGACACGGACATTGAGTGTCATAAAAAGAATATAGAGACTGGGGAAGATTTATCAAATAATATGAATCTTTTTTCCTTGCACACCCTATTTGTTAGGCCATGTCTTTATAACACAAGTCATAAAAGTGCTTAAAAACTGTCTAAAACATTTGATGAATCTTGTTTGGAAATTCAGCAACAAATTCCTTCTCCCATGAAATCAGTGCAAATTCTACCAAAAAATATAGGGCATGTCACTGAAAATCTGCATTACTAAATCTGCAACATCCCCCACCAGGGCCTAGCCTTTCTTCGGTGGCTGGAGACAGCCAGTGCTCAGAATAAAGAGGTGGCTGGGTTATGCGGCCTTGCACACGCTATGGTCACGGTGCTTGGTATTGGGAGTGGGGGACGGGCCTACAGCCTGGCAGGTCTCCAGCAGGTGGTGTATGCAATAAATATATGGAGGGAGAGACTGATGCAATAGGTTTCTCCATCGGGAAACCCCTGAGGTGTATATTGGAATCCCTGGATAATGGAGGATGGGCAGCCCGTGATGGTTATGCAGCCAGATCCAGGGATCACACAGAGGCACATTGTGCAGATTAATGGCAGGTAATGGCCTTAACATCAACAGCGGATTCAGCATGCTGGAAAGCTGGTGGGAGATAGTTGGTCCGCAGGAAGAGTTGCTCGCAACCTGGTAGTAACTTCAGGCCGGTCTGGTAAAGATGGAGCCAAGTCCAGATGGTGGACCGCTGCTCTGGGGCTTAGTCTTCTGACTTGTCCAGGGTGTCGGGCAGTGCCTGAGACACCTCTGCTTCCTGGTATTATGGCACTGGCTGGTGCAGCACAGGAAGGTGCTGCACACTCATCTGCTTACTTTGCTGACATTTGATTAATATCTCAGACCATGAGGTCTGACTCTCTGCTCTTCTCTGAAAGAGTCTGACCATGTGCTCCCGCCCATCAGGGGTTTTTATACTCCCCTAGTCAGGGGGCAGCACTCTCCAATTAGCTTGCTTTACAATAGTAGAAAGGATATCATTGGTTAATAACATTTCACATGTTAAATCTTGCCTTATCAGGCACTGGCTTCAAGCTGCAATTACTAAGTTCCCCATGTTACTGACCTCCTAGTGAGGTCATCAATCTCACCAGGTAGCTACTGGCATAGAAAAGGACAGTTTCGCAACACCGACCCAACCCATGCATCGGCAGGAGTGTTGCAGATTTTGGCATGGATATGCCCTTCGTGTTCACTACCACAATCAGTCTCAGCTTGTGAGTCTACTCCCTTTACCTAATTGGAAACGATATAAACTTTAGATGCTGTATATCTTGAATACCTTTCTCCACCTCCATCAACATCAATTCTTTCCATCCTCTATTAGGCCATTCTCAACTGATTACAACATAACTGGAATTTTCTCTCTGGCCTCCACCATTTCTAAGCAGGCAATATGTCAATATGTCAGAGAGCCTAAAGAGAAACTAACATATTGGTCACTGATGCCACTCTGGCAATAGTTATAGAGCTTGTTGACAGTTTCCACACTGAAAGTCCTAGGTCAGACTGCCCATAACCTACCCTTACACTGAATAAAATGCATCATACAGAACACCACATATTGGATTATGGACTGGTGAACTATTAAACTGAGTAACATTATAAATACAAAATCTTAAAATCCATCAGCACCAGTTATTAACCAGAGCTGGAGCTTCAGCTTAAAATACCAAAAGAAAAACACAATGCCACAGGAAGGAGGATGTTTCTTCTGTCTACATCTGCCTGCTAGCTCTTATTTAAATGACTGTATCTCTGTTTTGGTCACTTCCTGCTAAAGAATAGATGCCAGACTTATTTGTGGAAACGTGGGTTGCCAGATATAGATGAATAGATGGATGGCAGATATCTATGATAACTTATCATTGCAGCCTTGCCTAAAGTCCATTAAATTACCGGCATCCAAAGAGCTACACTAGAGGTCAGAGTGCAAAGAAGTCTGTCTTAAAGTCGGGTGATCTTAAAACAGGGACTGCCTGTACGCCATATTCTACAAGTGCATTGTACAAGATGCATTGCCTAATAATAACTATATATGTGACCCTGAAAACATATTATGGAACATCACTGTAATTTCACATGGCCAGTTTTAATGTTTTTGTAATGGCAAATTAATGGGGTCGAGGCTCAGAAAATGTTTGCTATAAGAAAATAATAGATAGCTCATACCCTTCTGTAGAGCTCCTTTTCATTGATGCAGCGCATCCTATCACAAGTCTGTGTTTGTATGCAGAGGCCTGTTGTGGTGTTGAGTGCCTGCTACAGCCAGAAACTGCTACTGTAGCATGCGTGCAAATGTCGCTGAACAGGCAAAGGGTGGCAACCCTGCTGATTTGAAGTGCTGGAGAAGGGGAGTTAATAAGTCCTTCCCTTTACCTTCCATTTCCACATTTTCCTCAATGTACAGAAGGCTGCCTTCTGTTGCACCTCTCTTACAATAGCGGAAATGAATATGTGGGCTGCTGCGTTGTTTTTTTTCCATGATTTGATAAGGGTAGGTGGAATAAAATCTGCTCAATGCAGGTGTGAATAGATTTTTGCAAGGAGCATAAGACAGTGTCAAACACAACCCATGACAACATGGAAGTATATAGCAAAGTACAATACAAATTCAAACTGCAGTGGCCCATGATAAATGCCATACACAGGGTATTAAAGATTTTTAGCCAATATATTAATAGTAAATTGTGTTTTAACACAGCCAAATAAAAAACATGTTAGGCCAAATTAATCAAAATTTGCTTAAACAAGCGGTTGGTTCGTACTTTCCACCACTCTCCAGGAAACGTATAGGGATAGATAATCTCCAAAGGTCTCAGCCGGCACTTCATGTACGTAGTCCTCGTGTGGCGTCTCTGTCTGTAATGTCTAACAACCCATTCTGGGTCCTGCACACAAGGACAAGCATAAGGTGCAGATCGCACAAAGAGTGACCGAGAAAGAATTAATTTATTCTTTATACTATAGCAGAATTGATCTTGAGCACGAAAATGACATGGTTGTCACTGGAACGCCCAACTTCAAGACTTTTTAGGGACACTGTCACCAGCTTTTACCACCAGTAAACTTGCAGCACCCCTCAGATAGGTGTCCCTCTTTTTTGTTAATCAAACCTCTTACCATAAAAAGATCACCACCAAAATATATGCATAAGAATTTTTTGGGTTGTATTTGGCAATTTTAGTAAAACAAAAGAAAAAATATAAAGTATGGTATTCCTCATCATTTTGAACCTAGAATAAAGATAACATGATGTATGGCTATACGGTGAACACCAAAAAAAAAAAATTAGGTAAAAAATCCGTACAGAATTGATGCTTTTCAACTCCTGCCCTCAAAAAATTCATAAATTTTCAACAATCGGTGATAGCTAACCCCAACTGGTGGTACACTGAAAAAGCATCTCATCCCGCAAAAATCACATCACTGGCCCCTATAACGGAAAGCTAAAATGTTATAGATGCAAAAGGGACCAATGAGGAACTAAAATACTGGCAGCTGCAGGGTGCTCCTTCTCTTCTCGTCTTCTTGCCCGCTGTCCCCATAAAACATAACGGCCCCATGTGGGGGTCTCTGTACGTCGGGAGAAATTGCCTAACAATTTTAGATGGTTTTCTCTAATTTGTGTAACATGAACGTATCACCGAAAAAATTTGACAGTAAATTTCACTCCTTTTGATTCCACTTACTATGAAGATCTCAAGGGGTCAACATTTCCTAAAAGCTGTTTCTGATAGTTTGAGGGGTGCAGATGTTGAAAATGGGTTGGTTTACACAGGCAGTCCCCGGGTTTTACGTACAAAGATAGGGACTGGAGGGTTGTACTTAAGTTGAATTTGTATGAAGTCAGAACTGGTATATTTTGTAATGTAACAACTAACTCCGTACAATTTAGTAGGCCCACGGATGGCTTGTAACTAAGGAAGCATTAGCTGGTGCGATCTCACGCTTCCTTAGTTACCTGCAATCTCCGGCTTTCATTTTCTTTTAGTGCCTGGCTGGTAACTAAGGAAGCATGAGATCGCACCAGCTAATGCTTCTTAGTTACCTGTAACCGCGATACTGCCGGCAATTACACTGTATACATCGGCAGCGGATCCCCGTCACCTCCATTGTGCTCCCCGTCACCTCCATGGCGCGGCAGTCTTTAGCCTTCAAGGAACCCCGTCATCGACCCACCGCCCCCCAATGAGGCACGCCAGCACGTCAAGCACAGCGCTACGAAACCAGGAGGGTGGACCCGCCCAATAGACGCGCAGCAGTGTCAAGCATCGCTAAGAAAACCAGGAAGGAGTGCGCCATGCGCGCCGTAATTCGGGACTGCCTGTATAGGATTGTGCTTGTTCAATATGTAAAATTTCATTCAAACAGTATTTATCCTCAAAATGTATCCTCAATTCTGAAAACACGGAAAATCACTATTCTATTTGTAAGCCGTTACATTAAAATAAATTATCCAGACAAAAGTGATGAAAATGTAGACAAATGTTATTCAGCAACTTATTTAGGTGGTAAATTTATCTGCATGAAAACGCAATGATTTCGAATTTCAAAAGTGGCAAATTTTCCACTATTTCCAGAATTCATTATTTTTTATTTTTACCACTAAAATGAAGTACAACATGTGAGGAAAAAACAATCTCAAATCATTTTGATAAGTTCAGTGTTTAAAAATTATAACCATATAAAGTGATGCAAGTCAGAATCCGCTTTCAACGCTTGCCGGCGGCCGCCCTTCCCCCGGCTCTCCGCTCTCTCCCAGACCCCCACGGACGACACAGCCGATAGACTCGGGGTGCCCCGTCCGCGGAACGGCACGGACTCTGGAGCACCCGCCCGCCCAATCCTCTGCTCCTCACGTCGAAAGCGACAGACAACTTAGGTCCCTCTGTGTATGTTCTGAGTGATTGTATGTGTTGTGTGAGTGTAGTTCTGTGTGTGTGTGTTTGTGCTGTGTTGTGTATGTGCTGTGTGGTAAATGTATTGCTGGGTGGTGAGTGTGTGTGCTGGTGGGTGTGTGGGGATGCGCTGTGCGTGTATATGTTTTGTGTACCCTGTGAGATGTTGTTAATGTGTTGTGGTGAGTAAATGTGCCTGTGAGTGTATGTGCTGTGGGTGCGTGTACATTAGTGTAGAGTGCGCTGTGAGTGTAAATGGTGTGTGTGCCTGTGGCGTAGAATGTGCTGTGTGATGTATGGTGTTACTGGTGTGCGCTGTGAGTGTTATGGTGTGTGTCCCTGTGAGTGTTGAATATGGTGTGGTGACGTGTATGATTGCAGCATGTCTGTAATATCTGTATGTGTGTATATGATGTATGTAGTGTACATATTTGTGGGTATAAGTGTATCATGTATGTACTGTGTGACACAGTATCAACTGTTGAACTACTGATTGTAATAAATGTGGTAACATGTATAAACATGTGTACAAATATGTATAAGGCTACTATTGCACACGGCCGGTGCTATTTATGTCCCCACCCATTGGCACGGACATGGGCCGCACGGCGAGGACCGGACTGGATCTGGTTACCGGTCATGCCTATCTTTTCCTTATTACGGGATGTTGCCCTCATACATTGCTAAGGATAAGAGGGGTCCCTCCTCCTGTCCCGCGCCGACTGTGTCTCGACTGCTATGTACTGGACAGCACCGTTTGTGTAATTCACCCTAACGGGGACGGGGGGCCCCAGAAAAGTTGTCATGGGTCCCACCTCTCCTATTACGTCACTATCTGTTGATGAAATACAGATTATCATCATTTAAAATAATTTGTCTAAGCGAAGCAGAAAGATTCTATTTTGGAATCTGTTTTGATTCCATCAGCTCTGACTACCATATGGCAACCAATAAAAATCTCACTCATATGCCAGTCATACTGTGAATAGAGGCGCATATATAATGCAGGTGAAAGAGGGCAGAACGGAATTTGGTGAATGTCATAGATACCATACTAGTGATGATAAATAATCTTATCATGACAAGCCATCCTCAGACAGGACTGGGATGTGAGAGGCGTGGTGCTGCCAGCAGCTGGCCGGAGGTGGGAGTTTAGGGGCAGCCAGGGGCGTGCTCGCTGCAGAGCGTACAGGCTGAGGCGTGGAAAGCAGCTCAAGCAGAGAGCATATGTTGCTGCGGAACACAGTCTCACTGTGAATAACTGTCCTCACTGACCATGAAGAGACCGATGTGATGACAACACTCTGACAGTGAATCTGGGATGAGACCTTGATGTTGGTGCATGAGAACAATTACTTCTCGGTGAGTCTCCCGCCCTTGCTGGGGATGCCCATGGCACATTGCAGCACACAATCAACATACACTTTTAATGGTTAAAAAGATTGGGAGCAGGCTGAACCATGTCCAGTGCTTGTGGTATAATCTTCTAGTAGTAACAAGTTCCACTCCGTCTTCGCTTCATATGAACCTCATGTGCTTAGTGCATAGTGTTGGTGCACAGTAGTTAGATCAAGGCCTGCAGGTGTGCTGTGCTGAAACACCACATATGTGGTTTTTGGGGAACTGAATTCTTACACCAAAAAATTTGACATATTTTTTTAAAGATTCTAATTTAAATTTTGAGACATTAAAGGAAAATGTGGTATATTGCTCTGGCAAAAATACAGACATCTCCAAGGTACCTAATGGCATTTTAAATTCCATATTCACATAATATATCTTTATAATAAAAAATAAATATTATTGTCACCAATTCCATTAGTAATTGTACCACGATTGGAACATACATACGAAAAATATAATGGAAAAATTGCAAGTCACTTTAAAAGGCTTCATATAACGCTTATGCAATGATTGTCCCACTAGAAAGCTGCGAAGTTCCAGTAGGTAATCCCCTAAGATATAACAGGGAACCGGTCTTCATTCTTTCTTTGAGGATATGTATTTTGGCTTTTGCTGATGGATGATGAGCATAAAATTCACTGACAACAGACTGTTCCTTAGCAGCTTTGAGAATAAAGCGAAAAGAATTTACATTATAGCAATATTCTAAATAATTTTAAAATATCTAGAGTATGATATGTTTTAAACCTTTGTCTGAGTCTTGTACCACCACCCATCAAAATACCTATAATATTATATATTGTTCAATCCATGACTGTGGCTTGAGATATTTTATATCTCTCATACAATATGAGCGGGCTATATATATGTCTCCAATATATTACTTGAGCTGCAAGACAAAAAAAAAGGATTCATTAACTGGTTTATCTATTAATCTTAATATATTATTTTATTGATACTTGTACATATATGTGTCAGGAATATAGGCACAGATGAAGGTTGTGCCGAATTGAAAGAAGAAGTTCAAAGTCACTGAAAAATCCAGAGCATTGGCGCCTGTGTTTTTTCCCCACAATAAAAATATTTTTTTTCTTGTTGCTTAACTAGTGTTATTATTATTTTATTTTGAAAGTGATAATTTCACTGTTGTTTTTGATCATGTATATATCAGACAAAGATAGGTTGTCAGTTAACCTTTTGTCAACGTGAACATTGGTTTTGTGGACTTATCTAACACGTACTGATGATGGCAACTGATGTATACAAAGATTACTGTTATTATTACTTACATAACTGTGGACATTCCTTATCTTTTTAGCTAAAAGAACAAGTTGGAATGGAAAGTTTATTTTCTTCAACGCTGGTTCCAGATGGCAGTCATATTAGTGCATTTTCATCCATGGTATCATGCAGGAATTGGACCCCAAGGTTCTATCGAACTGCATTTTCTATGGTGGTTAAGTTTGATATTTGAAGCACGTTAAGCATAGGTCTTCCTACACTGTAGTGGACCTTAATATGCATTACACTGCCATCGACTAGCCCCAACTTTATTTCCTTTCTACGTATCATCAATTTACGGCCACTTCTAGAAAAGAAATCACCGGCCACTAACTAAAGACTTAGCACTGGCGTCCTTTGATGTACAATGGTACTGCACAGTTTGTTAGCGATCTGGCCGCTACCTTACCCCAATTTATTTTGATGCTCTCAGTTTTAACCTAACTGACTAATCTGGTGTTTTCCAACTAGGATGCTGCAGAAAAACTGCAACTTTTTTTTTTACTGCCATCATGGTTATGACATTACATGAATAAAACTACTAGAAATTTTTAAATATGTATATGTAGTTACTAAATTAACAAAAATTTTCAAGCGTATCGTTTGAAAAGCCAAACTGTTTTCTTTTTTATTCATACAAAAAATATGGGGTTCTTTTGCAATTTTGGTTTTGCAGTTTCTGTTAATCAAATCAGTTTATAGGAGAACATTGAAATGCAGTCGTCCACCTCTTCTCGTATAGCGGAAGTGTGAATTATATTGAAGTAGCTGTGATGTCTGTTAGTCAGCCTTCAGAGCAAATAACCCAGTGGCTCTGGACTGTGCCATCCACTGCAACTTGCCAGTGTCATTTCTTGTTAGTACTGTCACGAAGTGTCATGTCAACTCACCTGCGAATGACTTATTGCTATTGGGTTGGTTATAAGAATTACCCGTAGGGTACTGTTAGTGAGGTTGCTGCATGGTTAGGTTGTACAAAACTGATGATAGATATAAAGTTAATCTGCTACATTATGTACAACTCAGATGTAGATTAATTAGGTACAAATAACATAACAAGATATACACGAATTCTTCTAGATGGTAATACTTGACAGTATAACACAAAAAGTATATTTTTTTTGTTCTACTTCTAACAATCAACACACAACCCTTGCTCAATTCAAACAAGTCGAAGAAACAAATGTCATATTTTTCCCTTGAGGGGCACTTACTCCATTTAACATTTGCATTATGTTCTGTTCCTCTTTGCTACTCTTGTTTCCCTTTATAAACATTTTTAGTATGTTTCTGCAATCTTTTCATCAGTTTACATTTTCCAAGCCAATTTGAGTGGAGAAATTATTACCCTTTCTAATTTTTTCGGAAGAATATTAAAAAGATTAACGAATTAAAATAAAAAACTTTTTGAAAAAGTAAAACTGTCTTAGTTGTCCCATAGACCCACTCAGCAAAAGCTTTCCATTTATCATGAGCACTAGAAGAATTAAAAGCTGCTTTTGTTCTATGGCCATCATCCATCTGCTTTTCTCTACGTGCAATAAATCTCCCCCATCCAGGGGGTGTTATAGGAAAACCTAAAATCTTCTAGGGACTGGAAATTTTTTATGTTCATGAGAAAATTTCATTTTATTCAACTGAAATCATTGTTGTTTGGTGTTTGCAGATATCAATAAGTCAATGTTATTATTTCCTATTTTCTACTCGTGCAACATCTTAAAAAATATTAAAGGAAGCCTATCATAAGGATTCTACTATCAGAAGTAGATCTGCTGGTTGAATACCGGCCTCCTGCCTTCCTCTGCCCTAATCTGTAATTTAATAATCCTAGAACCTAACTTTAAAAACTTTATTTTTTAATATGTAAATAAACTGGCAGAGGCTACTGGGTTATGTAACAAGCCTGTCAGGCACTGGAGCTATGGCTAGTCCACAGTCCCAGTAGCCTCTGCTGTTAATTTACATGTTACTAAAATAAAGTTTGTAGCAATAGGTGTATGTTCCAGGATTATGAAATCACATATTGGGGCATAGGCATTGCCCTGATGAATCTACTATCAGATCTACTTCTGGTTTCCTCCTCATGATTAGGTTTAGGCATACCGGTAATGAAATAGGTGTGTTATATAGTGGAGAGTCCTGAAAACCTAGATCATGACATTATAACACTTGAACTTTATTACCTTACCCAACTTCAACATAGGTTCTGTGCATCGATTGATCCAGGCAAATCTTTTGTGCATGTTACTATACGATGTACCACAGCTGTACCTGCACAGGTGTATATGATCACTCCTTTAACTGGAAAAGTGGGGTTCATCTTTTTTGATGTTACTGACCATGGCCAATTTGTATGTTTAAATCTGTATTATATGTACTAGGCCATTATCACGAATGGAATACAGACTGACATTTTTAACAACTTTTTTACAGACATAGTAGCGGATCATTAATTCGGCTCAACCTACGCCCGACAGGCCACTCACAGATCATGACTTAGGAAGAAGCGTAGAGGGGTAATGTTTTAGTTTCAATTATTACTTCGTCAAGTCTCCCCTTTCCCCAAGAGGAATTTAAAAAACATAATGCTGTCCCTGCGGTAATATTCCTGAAAATATATCCCATATTTCGGAATTTTTCTGCCTCATGCCAAGTTGAAGAGTTGGAACATCATGCAAAGCTCAGTACCCACCATTGTTACAGCTTAGTCTAAATGATCATGTGTTTAGTCAACGATACCGTGTATCATTAACAATGTGTTTGCCAACATAATAAAAATTGTCATATTCTTCGATTAATTTGGCTATGGTATGTAAATACCATGGCCCCCCATTAGCAGGTTGATACCGATAAAAGTCACCGTGCAACCTCACTAATGCCTTTATCTGCTGGCGCATTTCAGATATTGGGTGTGTACTGGAATATAGCAGCATGTACTTTGTAAGCATTACATTACAGATATATAATCCTTTGTTAACATCAACGATTGGAACTATTGACAAAAAAGTGTGTTTTGCAGTACAATTTATTGTTTATATCCTATTTATTAGGTAGTGAAACTTGGTTGCAAATGTCATGATTTAATGAATGAGTGATGGACAACTTAGACCCGATGCCAATATTTAAGTTTCTACACTGTTGCTTTTTAATCTCCTTGCGATTTTTGTGGATGAAGTTCTTAACCTTTACTTCTGGATATTTCATATCACATTCCACATCCGACTATAGTGGTATCACTAAATTCTGCAAACGATTCCTGCTTCAGTTTTCGGAGCCAATGTGGCCTTAGTCTGGAATTCCATTGTTATTCGCGGATCCTTATAAACTATAGTCTAGGAGTTGATCCATTAAAACAAACAGACGTTCACTACTTTTTTAATCACAACATCGATTGCACAGTCTACTAAGAAGGCCATGAGCACTGGAGGGTACTGGTCCCTGCATAACATTGCATTACTTGGAGTTAAAATAGGTCACCCCACACAACTCTGATTTTACTTTTTGTAATATTATAATACACAGGAAAATCCCTTAATACAAATAACAGCAAAATAGAGAAACCCCATAATCCACTGCCATATTGAATAAGGACAGAATACCTTTTGATCAGATAGGAGTTCTAGAAATATTGAAACTTTTTTTTTTTACTTCTAATGCTTGAGCGTTCATGGAAGTTCAGTCCTGCTGTACAGTTCCATTGCACTTTTATCGTGCTGGTCACTTACTGTCTTCTTCGTTCAGATTATAGAAGCGCAGCGGATCGTAATCAATAACAGTCTATCTGAATGCAAGGCGACTTGTGCCGACCCCGCATTTTTGAAAAGCAAGTGATTAGTTTCCTACAGTTTTCTTTTACTACAACCCTCGGAATGTGCAATTGCTGGTTCCCTTTTAGGCTCATTAAAACATATTGCATGTGGTCTTATCTGGCCTCCGAGCACGCGTTGCAATGTAAGTCCTTTGTTGTGGCAAACCTGTTAAACATAATCCGATCAGGTGGAAAGTGGAGAAGAAATGTTTCCAGTCCAGTTGTTTTTTCCTGAGGAGAACTCGTTTCGTTGCCTCAGTCCTCCAAGAACTTATTGTGTGTTTATACAAAAAACAACCAATGGTTTTTGTCAGTGACTTTCATATTCCAGACTTTATTCTAGGTGTAAGCTAATGACCCAATCTCTTGATATTCACACAGTTCCAGAACACAATCTTTTTAATGAGAAAACATCCATCAAATGAATCTCTAAAACAATGGCATCAGATTTCTATAATATCATAAAATACTATTCAATTCAAATAGTCCCATTTTTTTCATCCTCACAGACTGAGTGGAGCATAGCTACATATCTAGCAGCTTGACGCTGGTGTTTCTCCTAACATCACTCATTTTTTGCTTAAATACTGAGCATAATACTAACGCATGAACTGACATAATTGTGAATACCGGAGCACAAGCTTTAACAACAAACACAATAACAATCTCTTGGTTTCAAAATTACAGTTTAGAAAACCTTTATTAGGCCAAGTTTTATCATTGGTTGTAGTTGCTGTGGATTAGCCACAAGAAAAAGGCCAATCCTACCCCTGCGGTGAGTGAGTTGCCAGGTTTGGCCTTCAGGATATGGCAAGTCATGATATTTTTTAGCGCAGTTTGAGAAGTTGTAATTTTAAGTGAGCAGAGGGTTACAAGACACTTGTTAAGTACCTTTATGGAACCATTTTTGTCTAAGGATGGGGAATGGCAATGAAATTCTACGTACCTTTTGTACAGTTTGCTCCATTAATTTAGAAGTATTTGGTGAGGGGTTTTGAGCTTTGTGTTTATGAGAATAACCCCGTACTGTATTTAAAGGGCTCACCGTGAGCCCTCTGATCCTTACCCACCTTGCTACTGCCAATGTACTATTATGGCAGTTAGGACCAGTGCTATTATATGCATTTTGGTTTAGAGTATGCGGTTTTAGGCATCACTTTTCAGTTGTAGTTCATAGTAGATAGGTTGGAAAAAGACGCAGGTCCATAAAGTCTTTTTACGCATTACGCATGGTAAATGTTATTCTCAAGAAAAACATCCAGGTCCCTCTTAGAATATGTAACGTATCCTCACAACATCCTCTTGCGGAAGAAATTCCATAGTCCTCACTGCTCTTACAGTAAAGAATCCTTGTCTTTGCATGGTAACCGCCTCCTTACGGATAGAGATGCCCCTTGTTCCTGGGCGTCAGTCCTAGTGTAAAAAGTACTGTACAAAGGAATATCTATACACGTACTGCTCATTCATATATTTAAACATTTTAAATGCATATCACCCCCTTTAGCCATTAGTAAACAATATAATGGTTTGTATTGTGTCCCTATTCATTGTACATGTTGTTATTGTATTATTATTGTATGTGTGTCGTTTTAGTTATCAAATTACAGTTGTAGTATACAGTGTACTGTTTTAAATGCATTGTGACGCGGTGTGATGTATGTCCCTTGAGCGTATCATGCATGGAATTATCATGATGTAGTGTAATCATGTTGTTTTGTATTTTAGCTGTAGTAGATCATGGTTGTATTGTACCAAGGATTGTAGTGTGTCCAAGACTGAAGGTATTCTCTTGTACTGTATTGTAGGCTATATTGGACATGTGGTGGAGTACTTTCCTCTTATTTTGTAGTTAAAATTCTGTTTGCCTCAGAGTTTCTTCTTTTATTATCTTTTCCTAAGTTTTATTTCAGAATTACGACTTGGGTAAAGGTAAAACATGGTTATCATTCTGAGTATTTTATAAAACTGTAAGTGATAATTGACTGGAAATTATGCGGTTCGTGAAACTAGAACTTGTAGATAGTCTTATCATACAAATGATGATTTTTAAAGTAATTATTGTAGAATGATGTTACTTCGAAGTTCCACGAATGGGTATGTGTACTTTTCAGGGTCTGCAAAGTTGGAAAAAGCGGAAATTCCCTCCAGATACGTAGATCATTTGAAATGCTGCAAGCTACTGGAGGTAAAGGTAAAGGACCTTTTTACTGTCTGGACTTTTGACCCTGTCAATGAGCTAGCATTCTAAGCAAACATCCTTTGACAATGCTGGTATGTGGATCTATAAAGAGGTAGAAATCATTGCTAATGGTAGATTGAACTCGTGTGAAAGACTACAGGGGCACAAAAGGAGCACTTGACCCTGGGCTTGGGTTTTGCTTTCATACACTGTGGGAGAAAGCTTCATTCACAGACAGGCCAGCCACGATTTGTTTGGGGTTTTGCAAGACGGCGAAAAATCTGTGCGCAAGACAAAACAACACACACATTGGAAAAAAAAACAGGAGCCCCGGAGGCCTGACAATGGTACGACGTGGTGTCTGCCTGGAGAGGATGAACTGCAGTAGGGGAGCTCCTTTATGGCCCACACATTTTTGTGGCAGAACGAAGAACAGAGTGATGTATGTACAGATGCCCAATGGCCAACAGGAAATGGACGAGAAGAATTGTTCCTGTCATTAATCACGGCATGAGAAATTCACTTCCTGCATGCCTTGCTTATTGGCAAAGATTTTCCTGTCATTTTTCAACATTTACGTTCTACAGATGGTTGTATAGGTTGTGCTTTATTTTAACTCTCTGCTACCCTTCTGCTAACTCCAGAGTAGATTTTAATCTGCACTTCTCAATAAAGTATAACTCATCCCTATTCAGTTCCTTTTGTTCTTGCATGCTTGGATAGGTTACCTTTGTTTCAGAGGAATGGGGAAGATCGGATTTTAAAGAACCTGTTTGGAAAATGTTGTTGTCTCTAACGTTTTCATAACTTTTTGTTATGTACAACATGTACATATATGTATCCTTTCATTCAGATAATGTTTTTATTCTTTTAAATTTTTCCCATTGTAAAAAGAAAAAGTGGAATGTCAACCACTTTCGCTATCCCAACTCTTTGCTCAAATATATTAATTGTCTTGCATTCATTGTTTCTAGCATTTGTTTAAATAATGTAGCGTTAAAGTTTTAGGCATTAAAATTCCAAGTTACCTCCAGTTTCAGATGGGTGGAGCAACTCTGATGTAATATAGAACAACCCATCTGAAAGGTAGAATCTGATTACAAATATACTATTAGGATCTATAATGTGAGATGGTTGGTCTGAGGCTGAGCAAAAACAGCCCATCTCAGCCATCTGACTCAGGAACAGTGGGGCTACAAAAAAAATCTAATTAGACCAAAAACTGTGTTCATGTGCCCTATTAATGGTTCAAAATATTTGGGGTAGGTGGATCTAAAACATTTAGTCTAAAAATAAAGAGATGCCTTCGCATTGGCAAGCCGACAAAACCCTTTCCATATACACAGGCGGTCTCTACTTAATACACCCGACTTACAGAGGACCCCTAGTTTCAAACGGGACCCTGGAATTTGTACATTACTTAACTTTAGCCTGGGCTACAAAACTGGTACAAGTTTTATCAAAGTGGTACTGCAATTTAAGCTTATTGTTGATCCTGGTTTTTTATGACAACCCAACATTTTTAAAATCCAGTTACATTAATTGAGTTACAATTATAAAGTAACCGTTTCCTACCTGCATACAAATCACTTAAGAATACATTGACCCTATCTTGTAACGTAACCCGGGGACATGCCTGTAAACTCCTGTGCCAATATGAGGGTGAAAATAAGAGCATAAGTATCCAGCGGACAGAGAACTTGATTTGCCTAAAGCCCTATCATCTGAACCCCGGCTGAGTTTGCGTATAACATAGGCCATTTTGAATAACATTTGGAAAGAAGAGTGAAATAAAAATATAGGGCTGACCTAGGGTGTGTAAGGGTGTGTGGAGAGGGAGAGCTGTTCCCTCTCTATAACATGGGCAGATGTCTGCTGTATTCACCAGCAGAGAAACTAACCGCTAACAACGCCAAAAAGCCCGAAGTGACACATGTCCTGTAATGACCCTTCCATATTGAAGAAGATCTATAACCTCTTCACCCCTTATGTCTTTGAAGGCGGTGATTTATAGTGTCACAGCATGAACCGTAATACTAACATAAAAAACCCAAAAGGATGGCACACATACATAAGTACACCAGTATGCCCAATGTTTGCTGTGGCAACAGACAACATGGAAGATATTCGAACCATTTTAAGTATCTACTATCACTTCTATTACTATACTATTCATTTAATATGTACATAAAATATCTCTCAACAAAGGCCCCCCTTGTCAAAAGTCAAAAAGGTCTACATATAAGATTACACTTAATAAAAAGCAGTGATCAAAAGGTCACACATTCCCCACAATAGCATGAAAACGTTAACTTTAAATTTAGTTTTTTTATTTTCGTATCTCGGTTGATCATCCTGACCAAGATAATTGGGATGTGGCATATGAATCACACAGTAAAAAGCTGTTAATACAATGCCTATATCAATGGCCCAAACGTGTTTTATTTGCCAAGAGTACTGTCAATTTGGAAGTGTTTGTTTTTCAGCTTTCCAAAGTACTTACTGGAATGGTATTACTAGGGAGTCAGGATTTCTCTCCACTGATAACAAGCCCTCCAACAACCTGTAACAAAAATTTAAAAGTTAGATTTTTGGACGAAGGAAGTAAAAAACGGAGACAAAATAGGGTTAATGGTTTGATCCTCCTAGTTCACAACTGTCCTTAATTTTTAAAGTATACTGTATTTTGGCTGTTCCTTCCTATGTTTATGTAGCTTATGGTACCCCGCATATCACCACATACACACTGGGGCATTCGTTTAGGAGACCAATTGACATTGTTATTAGTTTTATAACTAGGCTACTATTTTGGCACTTTATTAGGTTTGTAACTGAAGCTCTAGAGTCAGGAAATGCATCAGCGATACTGGTGTCGTATGTTTAATGCGTTACTGCTATTTTTTCCAGTAGATTTGTAGATGAAGGAATTCCACCGAAAGATGTTCTTAGTTTTGCAGTTCAATGACAAACATTAGAATCCGGCTGTGCAGCATAAGCAGATCATAATATTTCAAAGTTTCCAAACGTGTCGAAAATCAAGTTACATATCAGCCGGGTAGAAACAGAAGAGACGGAGCTCCCTCATCCAGAGCCTTGTAATCTTTTGTGTGTGCGGCGTTTATTGAGCTAGCCAGGGAGGGACACTGTAGATCAGAATTACCATGGGAAAGCTCCGCTGGATGTCCCTACCCACAAACAAGACGAGAAAAGGCCCACCATACATTTTTAGGAGTTTTTGGGAACGGCCTTTCTTAATTTTTTTCTGTACCGTATTATTTAATTTCAAGCGACCGTAGTGTATTATGTTACAGACCCTATGATCCATTATATTAGCACCGCACTATTTCATAGCGCCAATGTCCCCTGCTCGTCATCTCCACGTCAAGTGTTAATTGAACATGATTTGCAGTAGGATAGACAGGGTAATATCTTTTTCCCTTTTTTCCATTCTTTTGGTGGGTTGTTATAAGTCACACCGATGCCCGATATAAGTGTTAAGTCAAAGGTACAAAATATGCACTACGGTTCATTCTATTAGTGATGTAAAAAACATAACGTGTAAGAATGTACCAACATCAGAAGTGTGAATGCTTTGTATACAGGCATCTCCCGTTTTGACCACACCAAAATCTTTTTGGTCTCTGTGACCTAAAATTTTGTGTTTGTCCATAAGAACCAAGGTTAACAATAAAGCTTCATTGCAGACCCTGTGAATAAGGTGTTTAGCTATTTATTGTAGCCTAAGCTATAGTACAAATAAATTCCTGCCCAACCCCTGTAGCATACAGCCTGCCCAGCCCCTGTAGTAGGAAAAAAAATAACACTGTACTCATCTTTCCGACGTCCCCCATAGGTCCTCTTCTGTCTCAGACTGTCTCCTATGGGTGACGTCAGAAAGGTGAGTTTTGTCTTTATGTTTTTAGTTGACTCGAGTAAAAGCCGAGTTAGGGTTTTTGAGCACAAATTTTGTGCTGAAAAACTAGGCTTATACTCGAGTATATAAGGTATACGAGTGACAATGATAAACCACGTTGCTGTAGATCAGATCTCATCCCCATAATTCAAATCAAACCCCTAATAAATTGTCCACTTCGGTGTTTGAGGTGGATATGTGTGTCACTAAGAGCTAAACACAACGGTAGCAAGTCCCCCTGCAAATTCCTCACAATATGGTACTAGCTGCACTACTAATGCCAGCAAGCCCAGCCACAAGCAAACCAAAAAAAAAGGGAAATAAAACGTTATTGTAGGCCTAAGAAGGACTGTTGGGTTCTTGTAGAATCACTCCTGCCTAACACTATTCTAATAGAACACCCTAACCCTTCCCCTGACCAGCAGCAGCTCTCTCCCTAGCGGCATCCAGACACAGAATGATCC
Organism: Engystomops pustulosus; assembly: GCA_019512145.1. NCBI lineage: Eukaryota > Metazoa > Chordata > Amphibia > Anura > Leptodactylidae > Engystomops > Engystomops pustulosus. The sequence goes on from CM033643.1 coordinate 132,305,362, forward strand.
GAGCAGCGCGGGCAGGGGCTAGTCTATTCCAGGGTCACCTGATCTGGCCAGCCAACCACTGCTATCGAAGTTTAAGGGTACCACGTCATGCTGGGTGGAGTGCAGAGTCTCCTGGCTACCATTTTTTTTTATTCTGTGCTTGTTAAACACACAATTTACTATTAATATATGGTCTAAAAATCTTAAACCCTGTGTATGGCATTATCATGGGCCACTGCAGTTTGAATTGTATTGTACTTTGCTATATACTTCCATGTTGTCATGGGTTGTGTTTGACACTGTCTTAGTATGCCCTTGCAAAAATCTATTCACACCTGCATTGAGAGATTTATTCCACCTACCCGTTATCAAATCATGAAAAAAACAACGCAGCAGCCCAACTTTCATTTCCGCTATTGTAAGAGAGGTGCAACAGAAGGCAGCCTTCTGTGCATTGAGGAAAATGTGGAAATGGAAGGTAAAGGGAAGGACTTATTAACTCCCCTTCTCCAGCACTTCAAATCAACAGGTTGCCACCCTTTGCCTGTATCAGCGACATCTGCCAGCATGCTACGTAGCAGTTTTGGCTGTAGCAGGCACTCAACACCACAACCAGCCTCTGGCATACAAACACACTGGTGGTAGGTGATGAGTGCATCAATGAAAAGAGCTCTACAGAAGGCTATGAGCTATCTATTATTTTCTTATAGCAAACATTTTCTGAACCCGACCCCATTAATATTGCCATTACAAAACATTAAACTGGCCATGTGAAATTACAGTGATGTCCATAAATGTTTCTTTCAGGGTCACATATTAGTTATATTAGCAATGCATCTTGTACCATGCCCTTGTAGAATATGGCGTACGGCATCCCTGTTTTAAGATCACCCGACTTAAGAAGACTTCTTTGCACTCTGACCTCTAGTGTAGCTCTTTGGATGCCGGTATTTAATGGACTTTAGGCAAGGCTGCCAATGATAAGTTATCAAAGATATCTGCCATCCATCTATTCATCTATATTGGCAACCCACGTTTCCACACATAGAGTCTGGCATCTATTCTAGCAGGAAGTGACCAAAACAGCGATACAGTCATTTAAATAAGAGCTAGCAGGCGCATATGTAGACAGAAGAAAATCCTCCTTCCTGTGGCATTGTTGTTTTTCTTTGGTATTTTAAGCTGTGAAGCTCCAGCTCTGGTTAATAACTGGTGCTGATGGATTTTTAGATTTTGTATTATATAATGTTACTCAGTATAATAGTTCACCAGTCCATAATCAATATGTGGTGTTCTGTATGATGCATTTTATTCAGTGTAAGGGTAGGTTATGGGCAGTCTGACCTAGGACTTTAAGTGTGGAAACTGTCAACAAGCTCTATAACTATTGCCAGAGTGGCATCAGTGACCAATGGAGGGTCATTTACTAAGGGCTCGATTCGCGTTTTCCCAACGTGTTACCCGAATATTTCCGATCGAATTGTGGCGACGGAATTGTGGCGCATCGGCACCGGCATGCGCGCGACGGAAATCGGGGGTGGTGGCGTGGCCAACGAAAACCCGACGGATTCGGAAAAAACCCCGCATTTAAAAAAAAATTGTGTCACGAAAATTTCACTCACCTTCATCCATAGGCCGGTTTATTTCGAGCATTCCAGCGGACTTCAGCGCAGCAGCGCCACCTGGTGGACAAGCGGAGGAACTACCATCATAAATCCCGGCGGACCCGGAATCAAGCGCAGAGAACGCGCCGCTGGATCGCGCGAATGGGGCCGGGTAGGCTAAATCTGCCCCAATATGTTAGTTTCTCTTTAGGCTCTCTGCTGTCAGGTACGTAGTCCTGGGTTGTTGCAGACAGTGTGGCTCCCCCTATCTGCAGTATAAGACCTGAAAATATGAAGATATGCTGCTTGAAATGGTGGAGGCCGAGAGAAAATTCCAGTTATGTTGTAATCAGTTGAAATGGCCTAAAGAGGATGGAAAGAATTGATGTTGTATGGAGGTGGAGAAAGGTTCAAGATATACAGCATCTAAAGTTTATATCGTTTCCAATTAGGGTAAAGCGGATTAGACTACAAGCTTAGACTGATTGTGGTAGTGAAACAAGGGGCTATCCATGCCAAAACTGCAACAACTCCTGCCATGCATGAGTTGGATCGGTGTTGCGAAAACTGTCCTTTTCTATGCCAGTAGCACCTGGTGAGATGTGGATGACCTCACTAGGAGGTTCAGACATGACTGAACTTAGTAATTGCAGCTTGAAGCCAGTGCCTGATAAGGCAAGATTTAACATGTGAAATGTTATTACCATGATATCCTTTCTACATTGTAAGAAGCTAATTGGAGAGTCTGCTGCCCCTGACTAGGGGATTAAAAAACCCTGATGGGCGGGAGCAATGGTCAGACTCTTTCAAGAAGAGCAGGAGTCAGACCTCATGGTCTGAGATATTAATCAAATGTCAGCAAAGTAAGCAGATGAGTGTGCAGCACCTTCTGTGCTGCACCAGCCAGTGCCATAATACCAGGAAGCAGAGGTGTCTCAGGCACTGCCGACACCCGTGGACAATCAGAAGACTAAGCCCAGAGCAGCGGTCCACATCTGGACTTGGCCCTCATCTTTACCAGACCGGCCTGAAGTTCTACCTGAGGTTGCGAGACAACTCTTCCTGCGGAACCAACTACTCCCACCAGCTTTCCAGCATGCTTCCGTTGTTTCGAGTTAAGGCCATTACCTGCCGTTCAATCGGCACAATGTGCCTCCGGTGATCCCTGGATCTGCTGCATAACCATCACGGGCTGCCCATCCTCCATCATCTAGGGATTCCATATACACCTCAGGGGTTTGCCCGATGGAGAATCTATGCAGCATCTCTCCCTCCGTATATTTCTGCATACACCACCTGCTGGAGACCTCCCAGGCTGTAGGCTCGTCCCTCCACTCCCAATACCAAGCACCGTGACCATAGCGTTGTGCAAGGCCGCATAACCCGCCACCTTCTGTATTCTGAGCCCTGGCTGTCTCCAGCACCACCGAAGAGGCTAGGCCCGGTGGGGATGTGCAGATTTAGTAATGCAGATTTCAGTGACATGCCCTATATTTTTTGGTAGGAATCTGCACTGATTCATGGGGAGCAGGAATTTGTTGTCTGAATTCCAACAAGATTCATCAAGTGTTTTAGACAGTTTTAAGCACTTTTATGACTGTGTTATAAAGACATGGCCTAACAAATAGGGTGTGCAAGGAAAAAAGATTCATATTATTTATAATCTTCCCCAGTCTCTATATTCTTTTTAGACCTCAATGTCGTGTCATAGGAATGCATAGAGGTTGGGGGATTGTATTAAACACTGCTCATCATGGACAACACATCGTAATTTCTGTGAGTTTCTAGACTCTTAGTTTTTCTGTGCCTATCATAAATTGAGCAGCTCTAGCATGCACCAGTACCCGACTCAAGATATAGAAAATTTAGCAGGCTGGGCAACCTCATCTCGTCCCGGCCTGTACCCTGCCCACACACCCATTTGGCATGAGGGGGAAAAAACTCCCAAATTTCAACTGTTTATGCCATGTAGGCCAGAAAACTGTCAGATGGGGAATGATAAATCCCCTACTGTCTTTGATCTATATGAAGATGCTGTAGGAACTGGAGAGACCGAGTAGGGGTCAGATGATTACTATATGCACGATGATTCAGAGCTAACAAATCAGAATAACAATTCATAGGTTTTTTAACAAGAAAATACATATTTAGAGTCTGTGTGAGAGAAAAAAACACCGCTTGTTTGCCAACCCAAAATTTGTAAATGACTTAGTCATAGGGAAAATATCATGTAGCAATTCCGTCACAATATGGACCCAGTGTGTTCATACAGGCATCACGTTGTGTTGAATTACTCTCTAAAGTGCCACAAGTTTTAAAAATATATTTGAGTCTCACTATAGATAAAGATCAACATGCCTGCTGCGTTCATAGCAAGGGTCAGAGGAGGTCAAGTGAGGACAGGAGTTTTCAAGAGTCATGTCCTCACTGTCCACCTATTTATAATATCCCCATACTATCACATACCATTATATAATGGAGGGAACAAAACTGACTCCACACATATAAAGGTGGTCCACCCGAATTACGAAGACCCCTAGTTCAAGATGACCCCTCTGCCACTGTGACCTCTGGTGAACCTCTCTGAATACTTACTTTAGTCCCAGGTGCCATAATTAGCTGTAGGGTCTGTAATGTAAGCAAATAATGGGGCAAAAAAAAAAATTGTCTGGATCTACATTATAAAATATACAGTTCGACTTACTTACATACAATTCACTAAGAAGATACAAACCTATGGAACCTATCTTGTACATAGCCCGGGGACTGCTGGTACTATATATATTCTAAAGCACTAAATAAATGTTATGAGATAATTGCAAAAGAAACTGATGCACATTAGAGAACACGTCCCGCATACAATGCAAGTAATAGGCATTTATCTGGCACCAGGTGCTAATTTCCTTAATTACTGACAAACCCAATCACACACCATGGATTTATAAAACAGTTTCTTGAAACAGAAAACAAAGAAATAGCCCGTCTAGAGTCCAGATCTAAACCCAATCAAAACCTCTGAAAAATTCCTTGGTGATAAACCCACAACAGTCACAGAACTGTGCAAGAGACTGAAAAGAGAGTGGCCAAAAGCAAAAGGCAAGGTGTGAGGGGTCTGGATACAAAAAAGTGAGCGAAATGGCACAAAAGTCGATTCTAGAGGGATATTCAAAATTCGAAAGCGAATATGACTCTGGCGAATATACTCTGCAGGCTCCGTGCAGAGTATATACTCTACACCAGGCCCTGCCTGGCATACAAATAAACTCATAAGGCGCTACTTTTTCATATTGAAATTAACCACTGCAGTTAGTGTTGCAGGCTCGGTGGACAGGAATGCCCCAGACCACCAACTCCAGCCAGCGTAAACCCCCACTCGACCATCCAGCCCCCCTGTCACGCCCCTCCAGTATCCACACCTATGGCTGAGAGGTGCGTCTTGATGGAGAATAAGCAACAAGTGCTAGCTATGAGCTTAGCATTCGATTTATTTCATGGAGCTTCTACGTCCAGGGGTCTGAGACACAGAAGCCTGAGGTAAATATTCACCCATGTCCCTACAAAATGAGAATTCTAGGTTAAACCCATAATGACAGAAGGATGGCATACTGAATCTAGGTGTTATAGGCTTGTTTGGTAAATATTTAATGTAGTAATCTTGGTTCTGGTACGTATTATGTAGTAAATTGGAAAGGAGGAAAGGAGGATTACATTTTCTTAATGTTAGATTTTACTTTCATAATTATATATTTCATACTTCTTTATATGCTTTTTACCCACACGTACTGTGGTGGTATACTACATTGTTTACCCTTCATGAACGCTGAAAGCATAAAGAGGACACCATGGGTTTTTCTAGCAATATTCTATTGATAAATTGAACACAGAAACTGTTGGCCTCATAAAAACAGTATGTACAGTAAAGCTCTCAATACCCTTCTCAGGGTTCCTTTGGCATGAATGACTGTTCAATGTTGTATGAAGGAGATCAGCTGTTGGCACTGCAGAGGTGTTATTGTAGCCCAGGTTGCTTTGATACAACCTTCAACTCATCTTCCATTGTTGGGTCTGGTGTCTCTCATTTTCCTCTTACATCCCCCTTGATCTAACAAGATTATACCAATATTGAACCAGGTATTTGTACTTTTGGCAGTCTATATAGGCCCAAGTCATGCTGTAATGCAAATAATTTTCCAAAAAGTTTTAGAAGTGGAAACCCATAATGGCTCGGAAATTATACGGCAGCTGCCTGACTTTGTGGTCTGTCTTGATAAAACACAGTGACTACATACACCAGCAGATGTACATGCTCCTCAAACTATACTGATTGTGGGTAACTTCACACTAGACCTAACCAGCGTGGATTTTGTGCCTCTCCCACCTTCCACCAGACTCTTTGACCTTGATTTCTTGTGAAATGTAAAATTTACTTTAATCTGAAAAACAAACACCTTGGACCACTGAATAACGTCAGTTTTTTTCTCCGACGGTCGGTAAGATGATTCTGGCGTTGTCAGGAGTGGCTTCACACCATGGAATTCGAAACTTGTACCCCATGTACTGGATATGTCTGTTTGTGGCTCCTTGAGCACTGACTCACAACAGTCCACTCTTTGTGAATCTCCCCCCAAAATTTTTAATGGCCTTTTCTTAACAATCCCTTTGAGGCTGATGGTTATCCAGTTGCCGTGCTCCTTTTTCTACCACACTTTTCTTTCCACTCAACTTGCCATTAATATGATTGCTGATACACACTCTGTGGGTGGCCACAATGGCCGAGCAGTCACGCAGTCTGCGCAGGGAGAAGCCCTCACTAATGTAGTAAACAAAACTCCTACCTTATCTCTCCCCTCAGCTTTCACTACACTTGTGTATAAGAAAATAATCACACTGACACAACTGACTGCAGCTCCCCCCCATCACCTCACACAAGGAAGTGTCTGCAAGCTGTGCCCTCATGTGCTGTGCTCTAGTTTACTTAGATAGGAGGAGATAGGAGAGACGAATAGGAGAGATAAAGATAGGAGAGAAAGATAGGAGAGAGAGAGATAGGAGAGAGGAGATATCGTAGAGAGAGAGGATATACCAGATCGATATGGTAGATCGATAGATAGATAAAGATAGATAGATATGATGATATGTGGGATAGATGATATAAGATTAGATGATATAGTAGAGATGATTTAGATGATAGATAGCTATATGGATAAGTAGTAGATTATATGATAGATGCTAGATATTCTGGATGTGTAGATGGATAGATAGATTGATTGTGTAGTAGTAGATAGATAGATGATAGTTGATAGTGTGATGATAGATCGATAGCTAGTAGATTATGGCTAGCTCGTAGAGATAGATAAGTAGATATGGTGTCATTGACTTGGCACGCAGGTGCTTGTAATGAGGTGACGGCGGCAGGCTCCGTCCCTCCAATCTTGCTGATGGTCGGTTTTTTGAGAGCTGGAACCCTAGTTGCTACGGGCCAAAAGATGTAATAAATGAGGACCAAGAGGAAAAATAGTTTGAGGAATAATTCCCAGGGACATCTGGAGCAGATTATGCATTTTAGTTTTTGTTGTTTTGCTCAGAATGACTGTTACACTTTAGGACCGTAACTTTTTGAAATTTGTAATGATGTAGTTGCTGCAAATTGTGTGTATTTATAATAGAACAATTTGAATTTTAATGTAAATTGTTTTAAATGTTTTTTAAATTGGGATCAGAAAGAAAAAAACTATTGTACCATCTCAATAGTAATACGTATCTGTAACTCTCAGTCAATGATCTTTTCCTATTAGTTTCTTTTTGTGACATCTTGGGCCCAATTGAGTCAATCACAAGACAAGAGTAACTTCTGCAATAATGCAATTCTGCAATTTAACCTCTGAAATATATCCTTAATTCTCCCATTCCATGCCATATTGTATCAGTCCTATACAATGACAACATATATGACATTGTTATAGAATGTAAGCACATATACTGATGTATAGATAGTGATAGGGTATCTACAGTAGTGTACACAGAATTGATCAAATACTGACACTGAAAGTCTATCATTTTTCAACAACAAGCACAAGTAAAGATGACAAGACTGGAATGTGATAGTGGGAGATGTTACTTTAGGTACATATCTTGGCCTTTAAGGATTTCTTTAATTTTAAAAGTAAAATGGGGAGGTAACTAGACAAACTTCTTTAAGAGTTCTTAGGATCAGGGTAAAAATTTGTGGACAGGTTAAATGTTATGTTTTAGGGTTAATATATATTTTGTTTGACGTAACCTAAATGGTACCACTATGATGGCCCACAGAAGGACAAACATATGGAAACAGGAATTATTGCAGTCCTTATTTCTATTTGTAAAGAATGCAATCTAAGTAACACTTTGTAGGGGATAACACTTTTCTACAAACTGGAATTCACTTAAGTTTTAGCTTTTGAAGAAGAGCCCACTTTTGTAAACTTTCCTATGTTTCTCATCCATCTTCAAGGCATCAGTGTTGCAATTATGGCCAGTGCTTGAAGTGAGTTAAGCTTTCCATCCTCTTCCATTCTTGTTTGATTTCATTACTTTGATTCAACATTAAAATATAAGGGATATTTTCATACATACAAAGTCAAAGACAGTAATACTTGTTAACCCTTTCACTTTCTATAGGCTTCACCTTGAAATAAAAGGGTGTGTTCTGGTACAAATTATTTTTTCGGTCCCTTGATTTTTCCTGCACCTTTGACATATGTAATTTCCAGATAATTCCAAGGGGTACCTTCTAACTACTTAGAATAAAATGGAAGTTGAATAACCTATGTTCTTAGTCACCAAAACCTCCCCTGTTGCTCACAAGCAGTTATCATGCAAGGTAGTCAAACTTATACTTTCTTTAGGGCTCATTCACATGGCCATCTGCGGGGACGTACATGTGGCCGCAAATTGCCTCCGCATGTATGTCCCCATAGACGGCAATAGCGGCACGGCGCAGATACGGTGCACCGCTCGGGCCGCACAACGCAAAGATAGAGCATGCTTCAGTGTATGTGCAGCCGTGTCCCGCTATTCTCTATGGAGGAGGAGGGGTCACCTCTTTCCTCTCTCCAGCACACGGCGGTATGCCGCAGGCATACCGCGTGTGAATGTACCCTTATATATATCTAACACCTTTTGCAGCTGAGCTATACTTATTACAGGGTGGTCTTAAAGCGTAACTGAAAGTTATAATACTTTTACCAAATTATTATATGTGATTCCCCCTTTAAAAGCAAATGATGCCCAGATTGTGATGCTGTGCACTTCCTTCCAAATTATAGCATTTTTATTCTGAAAGTGCTTGACAAAAATCTTCTCACCAGAGGTGAAGTGGGCGGAGACTAATGTCTTTCATGTCTATGCCCTCAGGCTGACCAAATCGCTTGCCCACAGATCCCATGTGTACCTGTGTTCTCTCTCAAAGCAACATGTTTTCCACAGTAAATCCACTGAACAGTGTATTACAGGATTGTATATGGTGACTAGCCTGGCAGTTTCCATACATGGAGGAGCAGGGACATATGAAATAAGTTCAAAAATCATAGTGCACCAGTTACATGAAGTGTATTGCGTGTGTGTAAGCACTAAGGTTATAGCTTATTCTACACAGCGCTGATACTGCCGATGATAAGGTGGGGGAGGGAAAGCAGACATATGTGTTGCAAAGAGAAACACAAAAGTTTGGAGATCACAGACTAAGACTAGAAGGAACTGATCTGGAACGGGGAGATCTTGTACCTCACTATTCTGTGCAGAGACATCTGCAGTCACACATCCACAATGAAACATACACTATTACATAACCTCAACCTCTGTGAGCAGGAGCATCAGCTCCTCCCCTGGGTTCAAGTCCATCCAGGACACAGTTTGTATTTCTCTTGTGTTGTGCGTGGGTTCCTCTGGGTAAGGAATTATTTTTCTATTACTTTAAATTATGTTATAATAATTATACTTTGTTTTTTGTTTCATGACATTTGAGACTTTAACTGATAGAATCATTTTATCAATTGAATCCGCTAGTGATGTTTACAAATAAAGATAATTTTTAAACGGTACATTATAGATAGACAATGCATTTTCTGTGAACTCTGCAGACCCTGTAAGTAAATGTGCCCCATTGTATCCCTATAGTTCTGTGACTACATGTGGTTAGATATCAGGTAGGTGTTTATATACCCTTTCATTTAGCGCTTCTGGATATGTACTAGTATCTTACACATAGAAGAGAGATGAGACAGATCATAGATGACGAGAACCATGAGATGCCTATTACAACACATGACATTCTCTAGATCAGAAAAAAAACAAGATTTCAACAAACACCCTATGAATCGGCTGCTCCCCGGATGAAGAACTCATCTGCCTGTAGCTTGTTCTCCCTGGCTGCTGCTGCCGGCAGGAAATGAATGTGTGTGTATCAGTGAATGAGCTCCGTCCTGGAATGCAGGGGGCAGGGCTAGAGGAGAGAACTGGAGCACTCAGCTCATGTCACGCAGGAGAGCAATATGGCTTCCCCACCCTAAGTCAGAAGTTACAGGGTTGTGTCTAGGGGCAACTGGAATTGTGTACACCAGGACTGATAAGGCGGGTTGGACTGTCTTATGAAATGCTGTGTTTTTGTAATAACAGTGACTTAGAAAAGAAACTTGTCTTCATGGGATATCCCATTATAATTTTTTTAAAATCATAGAATTAGAGACAAATAACTAACTATGAAAAGTGTGTTTTGTTCTTTTCCCAATAAAGCTGTACATTGTATGACCTTTAGCAAAATATGTTATACATATGTACAGTGTCAATCCATCACCATTTTACAGGAACAGAGGCAGAGGAACATGTACTTTTGATAGTAATTACAAGTTGTGGTTTCCACATACCCTACAGCAGTTTTCTAACGGACACCCAGTCCCAAGCTCAACGCTTCTGATTTATAGCTCTTTCTCGAAGAGATCCATAATATGTTCTGTGTCAGTATGTGGGAAAACACTAAGATTCCGGTTTGAATAGGCTTGCAATCAGACAACGGGTCTCGCCATGCATTTTTCCTCCATTTTATGCACGATAATGGGCACATTTACTTACAGGTCACTGGAGTTCACAAGTGACATTGCCCTACTATAAGGCAGCGTCTGATGATTCACTAAATGTTGCCACGATATTATCCATGTGTCGCTTGGCTGCTCAGGTCCGAAAGAGTTCACCATGTTTTAGTGGTTGCATGTTAGTGCTAGGGTGTGTGACCAATTTCCGAAATTACATCTCCTCGGTCGAATCAGTGGATTGTCTGACGGCACGCCCCTAACTTGTGTCGAATGGAAGCACGCAGCTGTACCACCAATTCGCGCACACACTACTTTAATACGAGTGCAACCGTTTTAGCCCTGAAAACGGTGTACAATCCGACAAAGGTGGCATGCAACCTTAGTAAACTGACCCCAATATTACACATAGCGTTAGCCTGCATGTAGCTTTGAATGCTTTTTAATAGTCATATACTCAAATCAAATTAACACAAATAAAATGCATTAAAAATAACATGATGTAACGCAGGTCATCTGCGCCTGTATTCTCGGTATAGCCTTTATGTCTCTTCCAGGGGCAATCATACACGTGAACCCAGTTGGGCATGGATGACCGGCTGTTCCATCTATGTTGATTTAATGCATTTTAATTTGTGTTAAATGTGAGTACGGTGGTCCCCGACTTAAAACACCTGAATTACAGACAACCCTAGTTACAGATGGACCTCTCTTCCCCTATGACGTCCAGTGAAGCTCTCTGAATGCTTTAATCCAGAACAATGATCAGCTGTAAAGTGTCTGTAAAGAAACCGTTATTGCTAACCCTTGTTTCCCATTGACAGCACAAATATTGAAATCCAGTTGTCATATATGGACAATCTGGAGTTAGAATTATAAATTTACAGTTCCAACTTACATACAAATTAAACTTAATAGAAACCTAAAGAGCTATTTTGTATGTAACTCAGAAACTGCATGCATACGACTATTAAAAAAATTGAAAGTTACATGCAGGCTCAGGCTAAATTTATATATGTGTATATATTATGTCCTTATGTAGACGCCACATTTAGAGGATCTATGGTGAATGAAAAGAAGAAAAGTGTAATGTACTGTGTCTGAATGCAAGCCTTTTCAGAATTGAGTCTTGGTGTGTTTTTTTTCTGAAATACGATTGCTCTCTATGAAGAGGTGAGGAGATGCCTGGATGGAGGAGCCATTATTGTGTTCTTGATTTTGCAAAGGCATTGACACTTTCCCGTCAAAGATGCCTGACGCAATTGGATTGAAACTGGATGAAGGATCTATCCAGAGTAGTTTGTGGTCAATGTTCTACTCAGAATAGGTCACCACGTTATGAGTGGTGTACCCCGGAATTCTGCAATAAAAAAACATGTTGGCCAAATTAATCAAAAATTTGCTTAAAAACAGCGGTTGGTTCTTACTTTCTCACCACTCCAGGAAAACGTTAGGGATAGATAATCTCCAAAAGTGTTCTCCGGCACTTCATGTACTTGTAGTCCTCGTGTGGGTTCTCATTGTCTGTAATGTTACAACCCATTCTGGGTCCTGCACACAAGGACAAGCATATAGGCAGGGCGCACAAAGTACAGAGAAAAAATTATTTATTCTTTATACTATAGCAGAATTGATCTTGACCGAAAATGACATGTGTCACTGGAAAGCCCAAGCTTTTTAGGGACACTGTCACCAGCTTTTACCACCAGTAAACTTGCAGCAACAGATAGGGTGTCCTCTTTTTGTTAAATCAAACCTTTACCCATAAAAAGATCACCACCAAAATTATATGCATAAGAATTTTTTTGGGTTTTATTTGGCAAATTTAGTAAAACAAAAGAAAAATATTAAAGTATGGGATCCGTAATCATTTTGACACATAGAATAAAGATAACATGATTATTGAGGCTATACGGTGAACACCAAAAAAAAAAAATAGTAAAAAATCCAGTACAGAATTGATGCTTTTCAACTCCTGCCCTCAAAAAAAAGTTTTTCAACAATAGGGGATACCAACCCAAAAATGGTAACACTGGAAAAAGCATCTCATCCCAAAAAACACACATGCCCCATAACGAAAAGCTAAAATGTTATAGCTAGCAAAAGGGACCAATGAGGAAACTAAATACTGGCAGCTGCAGGGCCTCCTTCTTCTGCCGCCTCGCTATGCGCCCATATAAAAAAGTAACGGCCACATGTGGGGGTCTCTGTACTGGGAGAAATTGCCTAACACATTTTTAGATGGTTTTCTCTAAATTTGTTTAAATGAACGTATCACCGAAAAAATTTGACAGTTAATTTCACCTCCATTTTGATTCAATTACTAGAAGATCTATAGGGGTCAACAATCTTTCCTAAAAGCTGATAGTTTGAGGGGTGCAGATTGTGAAATGGGTTGGTTATATAGGGGATTGTGATGTTACTATGTAAAATTTATTCAAAACAGTATTATCCGCAAAATGTATCCTCAATTCTGAAAAAGACGGAAAATCGATATTCATTTGTAAGGTGTGTGACATTAATAAATATCCATGCAAAAATTATGAAAATGAAAGTAGACACCTATGGGAACTGTTACAGCAACTTATTTAGGTGGTGAAATCTATCTGCATGAAAACGCAATGAATCGTCGAATTCTCAAAAGTGGAAAATTTTCCAAGGAATTATCAATTTTTATTTTATCACCAACATTTACCACCTAAATGAAATACAACCATGTGAGGAGACAAAACGATCTCAGAATCATTTTGATAAATACAGTGTTTAAAAAAGATTATAACAATATAAAGTGATGTCCAAGTAAAGAATCCACTACAACGCTTGCCGGAGGCCGCCCTTCCCCCGGCTCTCCGCCTCCTCCCAGACCCCACCCCACGGACGGCACAGCCGGTAGACTCGGGGTGCCCCGTCGCGGAACGGCACGGAGTCTGGAGCACCGCCCGCCCAATCCTCTGCTCCTCAGCGCGAAAGCGACAGAACTTTAAGTCCCTCTGTGTATGTGCTGATGATTGTAGTGGTGTGTGTGAGTGTATGTTCTGTGTGTTGTTTGTGTGTGTGTGTATGTGCTGTGTGTAAATGGATATGCTGGTGTGAGTGTGTGTGCTTTGTGTGTGTGTGGCGGATGCGCTGTGGTGTATATGTTGTTGGTACCCTGTGAGTGATGAATGTGCTGTGTGAGTATGTGCTGTGTGAGTGTATGTGCTCTGTGCGTGTACATTGTGTGAGAGTGCGCTGTGAGTGTATATGGTGTGTGTGCCCTGTGAGCGTATGAATGTGCTGTGTGAGTGTATGGGTGTGTAAGGGTGTGTGCTGTGTATGGAGTGTATGTGTGTGCCCTGTGAGTGTATGAATATGGTGTGTGAATGTATGAATATGCAGCATGTCTGTATATACTGTATGGTGTATATGTGTATGAGTGTGTACATAAAATTTGTGGTTATAAGTGTTACATGTATGTATGTGTGTCAAGTATAGAAATGTAGAATATGAAAGTGTATAAATGTGTGTAAATGTATAACATGTGTTCCAAATATGTATAAGGCTACATTCACACGGCCGGTGTATTATGTCCCCCATTGGCCGGCATGGGCGCACGGCAGGACCGGACTGGACTGGTACGGTCATGCCCTATCTTTTCCCTTAGTACGGGGATGTGCCTCATACATTGCTAAGGAGAGGGGTGGCGGTCCCTCCTCCTGTCCGTGCGCCGACGTTGTTCTCGCCGTGCTATGGTACGGCAGGCACACGTTTGTGTGAATTCACCCTAAGGGGAAGGGGGGCCCCAAAAAAAGTTGTTCAGGGCCCAGCCTCTCCTATGTACGTCACTTCTGTATGATGAATGACAGATTATCATCATTTTAAAATATGTCTTAAGCGAAGCAGAAAAGTTCTATTTTTGGAAAATCTGTTTTGATTCACTCACTATACTAACCATATGGCAACCAATAGAAAATCTCACTCATATGCCAGTCTATACTTGAATAGAGGCATATAATGCATGAAGAGCATAGATGCGAGGAGTAGTAGATCGAAGGTAGCAGACGAATTTGTGAATAGTCATAGAACCAATATAAGTGAATGATTAAATAAGTTATCAGTGACAGAGCCATCCTCAGACAGGACGTGGTGATGTGAGAGGCGTGTGCTGCAGCAGAGGCGGAGGTGGGAGTGGGCGAGCCAGGGGGCGTGCTCGCTGCCAGAGCTACAGGCTGAAGCGTGGGAAAGCAGCTAGAGCAAGAGGCATAGATGCTGCGGCACACAAGTCTCACTGTGGATAACTGTCCATCACTGACCATGAAGGAGACTGTGATGACACCAGCTCTGACAGTGATCTGGATGAGACCATTGATGTGGGCAGTGAGAACAATTACTCTGGGTGAGTCTGCCACTTGTGGGGATGCCCATGGCACATTGCAGCACACATACAAAATGACACTTTTATGGTAGATGTAGCAGTGTGAACATGTCACCGTGTTTGGTATATCTTCTAGTAGTAAACAAGTTCCACTCAGTTCTGGCTTCATATGACCTCGTGCTGGCATAGTGTGGTGCACAGTAGTAGATCAGGCCTGCAGGGTGTCGGTGCTGAAACACACATATGTTGAGTTTGGGAACTGATTTACACACAAAAAATTACATATTTTTTTAAGATTTAATTAAATTTTGAGACATTTAAAGAAAATTTTATTTGCTCTTGGCAGAAAAATACAGACATTCCCAAGGTACCTAACATTGGCATTTAAGTCCAATTCACAATAAATATATACATTTATAATAATAAAATAAATTATTTGTCACCAGTCCATTAGAATTGTAAGCCACGATTGGAACATACATACGAAAAATAAATGGAAAAATTGCCTTAAGCAGCTTTAATAGGCTTCATATAAGCTGTGATGATGGTCCACTAGAAAGCTGCGAAGTTCCAGTAAGGTAATCCCCTAAGAATATAACAAGGGAAACCTTTCTTCAGTCTTCTTTTAGGATATGTATTTGCTTTGCTGATGGATGATGAGCATAAAATTCACTGAACAGAACTGTTCCTACGCTGCTTGAGAATAAAGCGTACAAGAATTTACATTATAGCATATTTAAATAATTTAAAAAATATCTAGAGTATGTATGTTTAAACCCTTTGTCTGAGTCTTGTACCACCACCCATCAAAATTACATATATATATATATTGTTCAATCCTAGACTGTGCTTGAGATATTTTATATCTCAATAAAAATATGAGCTGGCATATATGTCTCAATATATTACTTGAGCTGCAAGAAAAAAAAAAGAATCATTAAACTGTGTATCTGATAATCTATAATATATATTATTATACATATATTTGCATGGAATATAGGCACAGATGAGGGTTGTGCAGAATTGGAAAGAGTTCAAAGTCACTGAAAATTACCAGAGCATTGGCCCTGTTTTTTCCCACACATTAAGAATATTTTTTTTCTTGTTGCTATACTATTGTTATTATATTTTTTATTTATGTAAAGTGATAATTTCACTGTTGTTTTGATCATGTATATAGACCAAAGATAGGTGTCAGTTGAACCTTTTGTCAAACATGAACAATTGTTTTGTGGATTATGATCAAGTACTGATGATGGACAATGTTATACAAAGATTACTGTTATTATTACTTACTAAATGTGGACTTCCTATAATCTTTTAGCTAATGAGAATAAGTTGGAATGAAGTTTATGTTTCTTCAAACGCTGGTTTCAGATGGCGTCATATAGTTGCATTTTAGCATCCATGGTATCTGCAGGAATTGGACCCTAGAGGTTCTATCGAACTGCATTTTCTATGGTGGTTAATTTGATTTTAAGCAGCTTTGAAGGCAAGGGTCTTCTAACTGTAAGTGGGACATTAATATGCATTAACTGCCATCGAACTAGCCCCAAACTTTATTTACTTTCTACGAATCATCAATTTACGGCCACTTTCAGAACGAACAAGCAATACTAACTAAAGACTGTAGCTGGCGTCCTTGATGTACAATGATGCACAGTTGGTAGCTGATCTGCAGCTATCTTTACCCCAATTTATTTGGAATCTCAGTTTAACTAACTGACAATCTGGTGTTTTCCAAATAGGATCTGCAGAAAAACTGCAACGTTTTTTTTTAGTGCCATCATGGTTATGACATTACATGAAAAAAAAGAAATATAATATATATAGTAGAAAAAAAAAATCAAAGGTATCTGTTTGAAAAGCAAAACTGTTCTTTTTATGTCATTAAAAAAGAAAAATTGGGGTTCGTTTTGCAATTTTGTTTGCAGTTTCTGTTAATCAATACAGTTTATATGGAGAACATTGAATGCAGTCTGTCACCTCTTCTCGTATAGCAGGAAGTGTGAATTATATTGAAAGTATGCGTGATGTCTGTTAGTCAGCCTTCAGAGCAGGAATAACTCCAGTGGCTTCTGGACTTGCCATCCCTGCAATTGCCCATGATCATTTCTTGTTAGTAGCTTGTAACGGTCGTGGTAAGGTCGCTAGACTTGCGATGACTTATTGTATTGGTTGTTAAAGAATTACCTTGAGGGTACTGTTAGTGAGTTGCTGCATGGTTAGGTTGTACCAAATCTGATGATAGAATTAAAAGTTAATCTGCTACATATGTAAATCAGATTAGATATAATTAGGTACAAATAAACATACAAGATATAAAGATTCTTAGATGGTAATAAATTGACAGTATACACAAAAAGTATATTTTTTTGTCCATAATTCAACACCTTTTCCAATTCAAAAGTCGAAGAAAAAATGTCTATTTCCCCTGACACTTAATCCATTTAACCTTTGCATTATGTTCTGTTTTCTCTTTGCTAATCTGTTCCCGTTAAAAACATTTTAGTATGTCTGCACATCTTTCATCAGGTTACATTTCCAACAATTATGAGTGGAGAAATATTACCCTTCTAATTTTTTCTGGAAGAATATTAAAAAGATGAAGAATTAAAAAAACTTTGAAAAGTTAAAACTGTCTTAGTTGTCCATAGTAACCACATCACAAAAGCTTCATTTATCAGGAGACTAGAAGAAATAAAAGCTGCTTTTTGGTTGCTATGGCCATCATCATTGCTTTCTCTACGTGCAAAATCTCTCAGCCTCGCGGGAGGTAGAGGAAAACCTAAATATCTGTAGGGACTGGAATTTTAGGTTCATGGAGAAATCATTTTATGTAAACGGAAATCAATGTTGGTGTGTGGTGTAGATATCAAAAGTCAATGTTATTATTTCTAGTTCACTCTGCAACATACTAAAAAAATATAGGAAACCTATCATAAGGATTCTACTATCAGAAGTAGATGCTGTTGATACCCCTGCCTGCCTCTGCTAATCTGTAATTAAAATCAGACCTAAACCTTAAAACTTATTTTTTAATATGTAAAAAACTGCAGGGCTACGGGTTATGGACAGCCTGTCAGGCATGGGAGCTATGGCTATTCCCCATCCAGTAGCCTTGTTGTTAATTTCATTATAAAATAAGTTTTTAGAGCAGTAAGGTGAGTTCAGGATATATAAACACAGATTGGGCGGCAGAGCAGGTGGGGAAACTATATATCTATCTGGTTTCCTCATGATAGGTTTAGGCATACATGTATGAAATAGGTGTGTTATATAGTGGAGAGTCCGAGAAAACACGATCATGAATTATAAACACTTTACCCAACTTCAACATAGTTTCGACACGATGATCCATCAAATCTTTGTGCATGTTACTATACCGGTACACAGCGTACCTGCACAGGGTATATGATCACATTTGCGTTGAAAGTGTTAATATGTATCTTAAACTGTATAAGTCTAATGTCTTAGAAGATGATCTGACGACTGAATTTTCACCCTTTTTTACAGCTGCTGAGGCCCCATCCGCCCTCGCAACGAAACACACAGGTCAGGTCGGGACGTCGGATAGCGGTTGTAGGTTTAGTTGAATATAATCCCTTCCCAAAGAGGAATAAAATATTGGCGCTGAAGCTTACAAATATATCAATTGCGAGATATTCGTCAGTAGGGGACGAGGGGAAATTAACTTGTGATATATTTGGTAATGGTTGGTTGTCTCTATTGCTCTCTCAGTGCTTGTTACAGTAGTGTGCGTAATCGTGGATTAGGGCTGTATTGCAAGGTGTCATTTCATGTCAGCTGTAGCTGGTATATGATCTTTTTGGGGTCCCCCCTTTTCATTTCCAATTTTTCTGGTATGGGAAGCCCTCCCAAGTTCCGTGTATTGGGATTAGGCCTATCCTCTATATCACATATTTTTACTTGAACCTAGTTTATTACTCAAGGTTTTTTGTGTTTGAAATCTAATAGGGATATATCCAGGCGTATGGTCCACTTATCATATGCATTGGACCAAACAGTGGTCTTAAGGCTTGTCATCGTTTTTATTTATCTCTCTTTCACTACCAATCGGCGTTTTGCCGTTTGGGTCATTGTGCACTATTTCTTTTGCGGTTGCACATCACCAATTGGTGATACGTCCTAATTTGCACATCATTTTTTCTTGTTTTGCACATTTTGCACTGAGACATTGGGGCAGATTTACTTACCCGGCCCATTCGCGATCCAGCGGCGCGTTCTCTGCGGTGGATTCGGGTCCGGACGGGATTTATGATTGTAGTTCCTCCGCTGTCCACCAGGTGGCGCTGCTGCGCTGAAGTCCGCTGGAATGCCTCGAAATACACCGTATTAAAAGATATTAAATATTAGTGGGCCAAAGAACCGAACCCTGGGGGACACCACTCAGAACTTGTGACCACTCCGAGTAGAATCATTGAACACAACAGTCTGGATACAATCCTTCAGCCAGTTTCAATCCAATTGCATCAGGAGTTCTATGAGGGAAAGTGTCAAATGCCTTGCAAAATCCAAAGAAAACACATAAGGCTCCTCCATCCAGGATCTGCTCACTCTTCATAGAAGAGATCAGTATTTCAGGAAAAAACACCAGACTCCAATTCTGAAAAGGCTGCATTCAGACCCACAGCCGACAATTTCTTCTTTTTCATTCAACAATAGTCTCTAAATGTGGCGTCACTACGGAGATAACATATACACATATATAATATTAGCTGAGCCTGCATGTCACTTTCAATTCTTTTTAATAGTCATATGCATGCAGTTCTGAGTTACATACAAATAGGTCTTTAGGTTTCTATTAAAGTTTAATTGATGTAAGTTGGAACTGTAAATTGAATAATTCTAACTCCAGATTGTCCAATAGACAACTGGAATTCAATATTTGTGCTGTCATGGGAACAATGGTTATCAATAACGGTTTTTACAGACACTTTTACAGCGGATCATTGCAGTCTGTTACAGTTAAGATTCAGAGAGCTTCACTGGATGTCAAGCGGGAAGAGAGGTCCACGTAACTAGGGGTTGTCTTTCATTAGGTGTTTTGTCAGAAACAGGGATCCTCTGGACAACCGCGGGATATGTAACTGCCAACACCCGGAAAACAGGAGCCAGCGGCACCTGGTATTCACAGCGCCGCCGCAAAGCGGGTTGGACTTGCTGAGGAGGATACCACTAGGTCGTCCCAGGTGTGAATAGCCCACGGGATGGCAGCCGAGGTCGAGGTACCTTAGCGGATGACAATCTCGTAGACAGGTCCAGGGCACATGGTCAGGGAAGGCGGCAGAGATGCAAAAGTCAGAGTCCAAGTTCCGGGGTCAACAACAGGGGTCAGGAGAAGGTGGCGGGACACAGAACATAGCAACACGGAGGAAACACGGGAAACAAGGAGATTGGAGCAGAGACACAAAGGAACGCAGGAAGGAGAACAGGAATACCCGGCAGCAGGAAAAACACAGGAACGCAAGGAAACACAGGAAAGCAGGAAAAAACAGGAAACACAGGAAAAAAACAGCGAAACACAGGAATACTCGATGGGTTCTCTAAGGCTATGAGGCACAAAGATCCGCAAGGGTCACAGGCAAAGGGGAAGAAACTTATGCCAGGCCAGCGCCAATTATTGCGTGCTGGCCCTTTAAATCTAAGAGTGACGGCGAAGCGCGCGCCCTAGGGACGGGGATGCGCTGCGCCGAGCTGCGGGAGCCAGGGAGGACATCGGCGGGAGCAGGGAGGTGAGCGGGAAACGGGACCGGGGGCAGCCAGCTAGGAACACGGTGCGCCCACGATCCGAGACAGCGATCGCGGGAGAACCCGTGACAGTTACCCCCCCCCGGCCCCCACCTCCCCTCTTCTTCTGCGGCCAATAAACTCTGGAGAAGAGTCTGCCCAAAATTCTATTCGGGCTCCAGGACCTCTCTCAGCCCGAACCCCCTCAGTCTACAAGAAAGGAAGAAAGCTACCATCACGAACTTCAGTCCAGAACTTCCTTTAACCTCATAGACGTCTGGGGAATCCGCCTCAGAGCAGGAGGAGGGGATGACAGAGTTTCAGGAGGGGAGACATGGACAGGAGTTCGGTATGCGCATAGAAGGAGGAAGGCGGAGTTGGTAGGCACTTGATTGATGCGCTTGATTACTCGAAAGGACCAAGGGAGACCGGGGAACGAGCTGTTAGCTAGGATCTTGAGTCGGAGTATATGGAAGATAACCATACTTTTTCACCAGGAGAAAGACCGGGAGGAGCCCGACGATCTTATCAGACTGGGTCTTGATACGGTCTGTTTGTAGCTCGCAGAAGAGGGGTTTTTTTTTGGGGGGGGTGTTTTTGGACTGGTGGGTGCGTCCCAAATAGGTTGAGGTCAAACAGGCACAGATCCTCAACCGCAGGGACATCAGAGGGAAGTAGGACAGCGGAAGGGAGGGCAAGGAATACGTCCATAGACCACGAGATGGAGACAAGCAGTAGACCAGAGTCCAGGGAATTATATAGAACTCCGCCCAGGCGTAGGTGGTCAGCCCCAGTTGTCCTGACGGGATGAGAGAATGACGGAGATAGCAGCCCAAAGTAGGTTCACCACTTCAACTGACCATTAGACGGAGGGTGCGTAGGCAGAGAAAAGTCAAGTGACCTTGCAGTGGTTACAAAGGAACGCCAGAAATTTGACACAAATGACTCCACGATCGGACACGATGTGCAGCGGAAGACCATGCAGCCGGAAGGATATGTCTGAAGGAAAAGGCTGGCAAGCTGTGAGAAGACGGAAGAACTGGGAGAGGAACAAAATGTGACATCTCGAAAACCGGTCAGTCACCACCCAGATGACAGTACAGCCCGAGGAGACAGGCAGATCAATGACAAAATCCATTGCCAGTGGGACCACGGGACGACTGGGTATCGGTAACTGTAATAACCGTCCAGTGGCCTGAGACGGATAGAGGATTGTTGCGGGCACAGGAGGAGAGCAGGATCCCACAAACTCCTGACAATCTTGGACCAGCAGGCCACCGTAGTAGCGGGAGGGGAGTCTACACTTTCTGTATGAATTGAGGCCACGGTGCGTTGCACCCCAGGGTGCCCAGCAACACGGGAAGAATGTCACCAAGACAAAATCCTCTTCCGAAAGAGCAGGTTCTAACATATGTCGTGCAGGAGGTAGTGCCGAAGATCAACAGGAGCTGCAACACAAGCTGGTCCGGAGAAATTATATGCCGAGGAGCTGGTTTCCTCTCCAGTCACATCAGAGGCACGGGATAGAGCATCAGCCTTGACGTTCTTGTCAGCCCGGACGAAAATGGATTAGCAGGTTGAAACGGGGAAAAGAACAATGACCACGGGCTGCCTGGGATTCATTTGTTTTTTTGCAGGCGATGGGCTGACTAGAGATTATAACAAGTTCTTGTGGGTCAGTGTACACACATAAGGATGAAGAGCACCCTCCAGAAGATACGCCATTCCTCCGAAGCAAGTTAATGGCAAGAGCTCTCGGTCACCAATCGATAATTTCTTCAGATGGGCGAAAAAGTTTTAGAAAAGAAGCCGCAATGGAAGTTCGGCCCATGGGCCTTTTTGGGTGAGGAACCGCTCCAGCTCCCCATGGAGGACGCATTCCACCTCAAGAAAGAAAGGTTTGTCGGTATCAGGCCTAGAGAGTACTGGAGCTGAGGGGGGAACAAAAAGCGGACTTTAACTTGGAGAAGGCCCTTAAGCTTGGAGATCAGGAACGTGGATTGGCACCTTTTTTAGTGAGGGCCCCGATGGGAGACACCACAGTGGAAAAATGGGGAATAAACTGTCGATATAATTTGCCAACCCCAGTAACCTCTGTATGGCCTCAGAGGCCTCTGGCGAGGCCCCATGAAGAACTGCAGACAGTTTGCGGGATACATATGGAGGCCTTTGTCGGAAATATATAACCAAGAAATGGAAGACTGGCTGGTGGAAAATGGCATTATCAAGTTTGGCGTAGAGATGGGTTGGCACGAAGTCGACAAGAACTTGGAGTACGTGTTCTCTGGGGATTCAAGTCCGGAGAGTACACCAGGGATGTCATCCAGGTAGACCACTGTTAAGGTTACATGATGATAGATCAAATCCCTGTCATTTCTACTTGCTTCTATTTTCCTAAAATCATTTAACAGAGGACTTCATTATAAGATGGCGCCGGCCCGGGATCATAATGAAAACAATTAAGGCTTAAAGCATGTCAACAAGACTTAAATTACTGACGTCAATAAGCAACAGCAAGGAGTTCTCCAATCAAGAGACGACACGAGCTGGGAATTCTCCCACCCCTTATGCTTCTTCGCGAGTGAATTTAAATCAGCACTGTGTCTGAATAAATTTCTTATGATGTGCACGCATGCTTATTGATAGAAACACGCAGCCAAGCACACTAAAAGAGGAGTCTTGGAAATCCTACCCTTAACATTGGAGGACAAATGCTGAGATTTCGCGATCAGGATGACAGGACGCCCCTCGTTCCAGCACCGTTTGCAGCTAGGGGTCAACCACTTCCCGACTGGGTATGATCAGCCCCGATCCGGTAAGTTTCAGATAACATATGTTAACCTGTGATTGCCCTGTGACTCGGGGAGTGGTGAGACCTGTGGCGTAGACGGCTTGGGATTGGAGGGGTAATTGTATAGCCAATGGTTTGTCCTGCCAATCTGAGTCTGAATGTTATATAGCTCTGATGAGAAGTGAATTGGCTGCTGGTGTATGCTTGCTGAGCAGAACAGAACAGAAAGGTAGGGGGAGGACGTTCGAAGTTCATATAGAGCGGAGTGTTAGCGAGGAGCCGAAGGAAGATCAACATATGGGCCGTTAGATTAGGAGAAAAAGGACGGATGTCGCACACCAGACATAGGCCGCCAGAAATAAGGAGAAAAGACGGATGGTTGCCGCCAAAATAGGCAGCCAGGACATAGGGAACGGGTGGGTAAGGGAAAGAACGGGTGTAGGGGGATTTGGACAGAATTAGGGAGAAAAAGAGAGATGTTAAGCGGGGACCTTCTGATATAAACTCTAACAGACACGCAGGAGCTAAGTCTCTATAACTGGTGAATCGGGGGAGTTGAAGGTCAGACCGTCTGATAAACCTTCGAACTGACAAGCGGTGAGCTAAGTCTCTATAACTGGTGCGGAGCTTTGAAGGTCAGCCCTTAAGCGGAGCAGTGCCACGGTAAGGGTTCTGGACAAATTTATGCTGCGGTTTCGGAATAGAAGGACGTCCTCCCAGAGGGAACACTGGTGTGCGCTAGCGAGAGTCAGTGCAAAGAAGGGAGAAAAACGAGGTAGAAAGAAGATTGGCTTGATGTAAGTAGAGAGAAGGTTGTTGAGTCAAGTAGGATGAATTCAGAGGACTGCTGGAAAAAAGTGCAATTGATGCAAGTTGATTAATGGAACAGGTTTGCGGTGAATGAAATAAAAAAAGTAAGAATGAAGGTTTGAGAGTTTTGGGTGTGTGAGAGGATCTGATGATTGTACAACTTGTGTTTAAACATGCAAACAGCCTCTGGAGACCTCTAACTGGCGACGGACCAGGCAGAGGGAAGGGATCCTTCAGAGTGCGTTTTGTATTTTAAGAAAGAGACAGGTGATAAGGACATTAAAGTTTTGATGTGGAAAGAATTGAGAAAAAGAGATTTAATATTTTTCCTTGGCGTGAAAAATGGCCCCTGCTAATCAGACCTCCAACCTGTCTCTGGTGGTTAGAGAAGATGACACGCCATAACATTCTGCCGTGGCGGCCATTTAGTAAGTTTATTTTCAGTGGCGGCCATTTTAAGTTATATTCCCTTCAAGTCCCTTAAAGTTGATGGCTGTTGGCAGCCATAAAAGCTGTTGTGGGGGCTTTGTAGGACAACATCTGACCATGCTTGGGGAGTCCTGGCCAGACGTTTTTTTTTTTTTTTTTTTCATATTGTTGGGAGTGACTGCTAGGGGTCTTGGAGTGAGGGATGTTGTTTATTTGAGTATTATTAAAATTATTGATCCCGACATTAGAGAAAAAGACGATTAAAGAAAAATTACTATAAACAGTGCAATGTGTTGGTACCTGCTTTCTGGCATTTAAGGGGTCACAAAAGGTGGGCTGTTGGAGATGAGTTTTGTTTTGTGAAGACATGAAATGGCCTGACGCTGAAGTTCTACAAAAAATTCTAGGGCTTGATCTGAGCGTGGTATCACTTGAGTTCTGTTCTGCCCTTGACGTACCGTAGCTGAGTGTTTACGATGGGGGCAGATCGCTGATTTAGACTTTCCCCGACAATCTAAAAAAAGACTTGAAGGAATGTATTGGTATTGGG
Organism: Engystomops pustulosus; assembly: GCA_019512145.1. Taxonomy (NCBI): domain Eukaryota; kingdom Metazoa; phylum Chordata; class Amphibia; order Anura; family Leptodactylidae; genus Engystomops; species Engystomops pustulosus. Next base: position 132,330,692 of record CM033643.1, read on the forward strand.
AACAAGAATACAGTATGATGTGATGTCCTCCGTGTACCCCAATGAACAATCTAAGCAAGAACAAGGCCCCCAGACTAATTACAGAGCCTACTGACCGATCTTTTGTCCTTTTGGATTACAAACAAAAATAAGGTACATGGGATTTGTTGAAATGTTGGGAGGTCTGGCAAAAGTTTATAGAAGTTAAGAAGACTCCTAACGTCTGGATGCGATAAAGCGGAGACGCACCGGTAATGGAAGAGTCCCATGGGAACGGTTTGCAGATTTTGCGGACACATGGGAATGACCTGACAGGGTATTGTACTACAGTTGTAGTTGTGTGGGGTGTTAACAAAGGTGTTAACGGACTGGAGACATCTCTACCAGGATTTGCGTTTACAGGATGTGATAAGATTGTGATGAAAGCAAGAGGGAACAGGAGAACCAGTTTCACAGACACGGCAAAGTGGAAACTGACAACATGCAATAGTCTCAACCGACCGACCCCAATTTGATGGGCGTGTTTCGACGGTGGGGAGGAGACATCTGAGTGAGTGCAGGGAGACGTCCCCAAACAGGGCAGGACAAGGGGTGTGGTGGAATGGACAGGGATGGAAGCGAGAACAGTACCCCCTTCCTGAACGGCCCCCCCACACAGAGTTAGTGCCTTTCATGTAAATTAATGAGTTTGGACTCTCCCTTCTGCAGTCCGATGAGATTTTCGCCATCCCATGGTCAAGGAAAAGCCCCAGAAGAACAGCGGGATACCTGTAGGCTGGTCTATGACCCCAAGCTGCCAATGAGTGGTCCCTAGCCCCAAACTGGCAGAAGTCCCCAGGGTTGATATATATGCAAGGTTATGATTTGGCAAAATTCCTCTCTGTGCACCTGCATGAGATTGCCAGGAACTATTTGCCTTACCAGTCAGTATTCAAGTAGATCGATGTAGATTCCCACAAGGGGGGTAAAACTCACCCAAGCAAATACCCCACGGCTACAGGGAGAGTAGATGCCAGGAATAGCCCCTCCTTACGGAGGTCTCCTTTTCAGGAAAAATATGAGGAGGAACCTACGTTTTTGTTTGCAAGGAGAATGATGACCTTATAGTTTTTCTGTTCCCAGGAAGGGTTGCAAAGTTTCCTGAGACAAACTCGGTATCTGAAAAAGGAGAAGGTGGTGTCCTAGGCCATGCTTCTCAGCCACATGCAGATACCTGACAGAGGAAGAAGAAAGCTGGCAGTCCAGAATATGACCATGCCCTAGCCCTAAGCCTTCACATGTTTCTAGGGGACTGGCAGCTCTGCAGCCTGGGAGGATAAGTCTGCTGCCCCCGCATGAGCTGCCCCTTTCGGACTGAATTGACTCTTCCCCATTTGCCTTAGTCAGGAGGCAATTGATTGCATCCAATAGTCCTAAGCTGGAAAATACGTCTGCCCTGGCCCTAGGCACATCCCACTGAAACCAGGCCTTTATTTTATTTTGCACGGAGTATTCTAGGCCAAAGGTTTGTCTTAGCCCACCAGGCACGTGGTGGACCTCCCAAGTGGCCCGTTTATAGGCCCGGTTAGACTCAGTCGTGAGGGGAGCCCCTCATGTGTCAGTGCTGCAGCCAGCAATCTGCCCACCAAGGCCCAGTGAGTTCATCATAGATAACTCGTACAGTGCAAACCCCACATACCTTTGCACAGTGTCTCACCCAAGTACAGCCAAGCCATCTGAGCAAAGGCCAGACAGCTCAAGGACTCCAGTGTGCACTCCTGATGCCCCAGGATACACTGATAAGTGCACCAGCTCTGAATCCCTTAATTATGTCACCGTCTTCCAGGATCAGACGAGGAGGGGAGAGAGGTGAAGGGGATTAAACCCAGATTTGAGTTTTTCTCATCGATGGCTCCAGGCTGCAGGAGAAGACAGACGGTTCTACACGGATATACAGGGGTCAGTGGCGCACATGAGGTAGTACAAAGCAGAACAACTCCATCCGACAGAGGTTCAGTGCAGGAGGTTGACAGGACGGCACTCGGAAAGCGCTCCAGCTGGTGGAAGGTAAAAGGCAAACATCATACTCAAGGATAGTTCTGGGGTCTAAACACGACTATGACCCATTGGAAGGCTAGAGAGTTCCTCACCTCTGGCAGGGACCCCCTTTAAGAATGGCACGCGGTTAAAGAGTCATGGATGCTCTCTTACTTCCACAAGAGGGGGGATAAAAAGTCAAAGCACACACAATCACACACCAATTTGGTAAACTCCACAAGCAAGGGCAAGTAGTGGCTGACGGGATGGAAGCAGCGGCACAGTGGAACCCAGAGACTGACCTGAAGTCTCAGGCTGGCTTGCATGTGGACAGAAATCAGGGGGCAGGCCGTCGGAAGCAGGTGAAACTCTGGCGGACTCGGCGGGGGGAAGCAACGGAAGCAGGAACGCGGTGATCTTAGTGAATCGCGCGGACCCGAATCCTACCCTAAACCACGGACACATGATAGAGGAGGTTCCCGGAAAATGTCATTAACAAATTCTGACATGAAGACTGCAGGGGCATTACAGAGTCCAAAGGGCATTACTAAATATTAAAATGCCATCCGGGTATTAAACGCCATCTTCCACTCGTCAACCTTTTGGCGGATCCGGATGAGATTGTAAGCACCACGAGATCCAGTTTGGGAGAACCACCTTGGTGCGCAGCGAGGGATCAAAGCGTTCCTGATCAACGCAAGGGGTGGTATCGGTTTTTAACGTGATCTTAGTCAGCCCACGAAGTCTTATTAAGGGACGTTAAGGAGCCGTCTTTCTTGGTGGACAAAGAAGAATCCTGACACCAGCCGGAGAGGAGGACTTGCGTATTGAAAACCCTCAAGATTATCCTTGATGCATTCAGAACATAGCAGCATTCAGGAACAGAAAGCGGAAGACCCTAACTATGGGGAGAGAGTGAGCACCCGGAAGGAGATCCAAGGGCAATCATAGGAACGAGTGGAGGGTAGTGTCTCAGCTTGTCTCTGGAAAACACATCTGCGAAGTCCATATACGGATCAGGAAGTCTCTGCAGGGATTTGTGAGACAACATTAGAAGTCCTGACAGGCCAGTGGATGAAGGACCCGCATGCAATGTGAGGAACAATCCGGACCCCAAAGGGACAATCTTCTCCAGTAAGACCAGTCCAGAACGGGGCATGAAGCTGCCAGCCAGGGGAGACCCAGAGTAGCAGCAGATGTGCTTTGGGCACAGCACAAAAAAAGCAGTCCGCAGGGCAATGGGGGGGGGACAATGGCTTCTCGCGACGAACCACCAGGAAGTGATGCTGATGGGAGACCAAGGGCAAATGCATCCACAAAGTTCGCTGTAGAGCCAGAATCCAGGAGAGGCAGAAACCTTGGATCTGGGTACCGGTGCCAGCGGCTGAGGCCAGCACGGGAAGAGTCAGACGTGGAGAAGCTGTACTTACAAATAGGGACGCCTCTACAAGAAGCCTAGGTGCTGGCGTTTCCCGGACGTTTTGAGGGACAGGGACAAGGACAGGAACTGATGAAGTGCTCTGGGATGGCACAGTACGGACAGAGGTCTCCTGTCGTGTCTTGAACGCTCCTGTAGGGAGAGCCGAACTCTGTCACCTGCATAGGTTCCTCAGTGGACAATTCAGTGAGGCTGGAGAGGTCTTTGAAAGGCAGGAGCCAGGCGAGGGGAAAACGTCTTACTCGGGCTGAGGGTGTCGGGGCGGGAGTTCTCTCGCGCGTTTCCTTGAAAGCCGAACATCAAACGAAGTGGCCAGAGTGAGAAGACCACTCAGAGTGACGGAAGGTCCCGAGCAGCCAAGAGCGTCCGTACACTGACGAAGAGAGTCCTTCTTAAAGGTAGCGATGAGGGCGGCATTTCCAGGCAAGTTCAGAGGCCAGGGCTGCGGAATGAACCGCATACTCTCCCAACAGACGAGCTGCCTTGGCGCAGGTCAGTTAAAGCAGTCTCGGCAGAAGAGGCCGTGCAGTTCCTCAAATACGGCCCGGAAATATGGCCCGAAAAGCCGTTGAGAGTAGCGTGACTGGGTCGCCTCTATCCCAAAGAGGGGTAGACAGGGCCAGAGCGTTCCCGGAGAGGAGACTGACGAAGAATGCACCTTAGACCGCTCCGAGACAAATTGCGAAGCAGAGCTTATTGCAGAGAGCACTGAGAGTATAAAGCCTCGGCAATCCTTGGGGTCTCCGTCAAACTTGCGGGGAATGACAGCGAGTCGGGTTCAAGCGGCAGGAGGACAGGAGGACAGACCGGAACGGCAGGGATCGCTGGACGGGCACAGGAGCCGTTGCTGTTGCGGGTGGCTAGCAGCTTTGCAGCAGGTGTGACTTATCCAGATGTTCTTTGATGAGCGGCATCTCCGGGATTGCCTGGACCACAATGGCGCAAAGTTGAGGACGGTAGGGGAACGGGAACATCGGCGGGGATCCATGGCCGGATCTTACTGTCAGGATCGTGGATCCTCTGGACACCGCGGGATATGTAACTAGCCACACCGGAACCGGAGCCTAGCGGACCTGGTATTCACCAGAGCCCGCCGCAAAGGGGTTGGAAGTGCTGAAGGCAGGTACCACTAGGTCGTTCCCAGGTGGAATAGCCCACGGTGGCAGCCAAGGTCGAGGTACCTAGCGGATGACAATCTCGTAGACAGGTCCAGGCACAGAGTCAGGGCAGGCGGCAGAGATGCAACGTCAGGTCCAAGGTCCGGGGTCAGCAACAGGAGGGTCCAGGCAGAAGGGGCGGGAAAACAGGAAACACAGCAAACACGGAGGAACACGGGAAACACAGGACTTGGGAGCGGAGACACACAGGAAAAGCAGGAATACACAGGAACCAGGAAAACACAGGAACGCAGGAAAACACAGGAACGCAGGAACACACAGGAACACAGGAATACTCGCTTGGAAGCTTTCTCTAAGGCTATGAGGCAAAAAGAGCCGGCAAGGGTCACAGGAAGGGGAAGAAAATGATAGCAGCCAGCGACGATTTTGGCGTGCTTGCCTTTAAATCAAGAGTGACGGCGCCGCGCGCGCCTAAGGGGACGGGGACGCGAGCCGGCCGAGCTGCGGGAGCCAGGGAGGAGCATCGCGGGCGCCAGGGAAGTGAGCGGGACCGGGCCGGGGGAAGCAGCAGGAACACGGGTGCGCCAGTGACCGAGGACAGCGATCGCGGGGGGGAGCACCCGTGACATTTTAAGTCGGGGACTCACCGTACTCAACATTAACACAAATTAAATGCATTAAATCAACATCGATGTAAACAGCCGGTCATCCATGCCCAACATGGGTATAATCATGGTTATGATTTTGCCCCTGGAAGAAGACAACGGCTATACGAGAAAACAGGCGCAGATGACCTGCTGTTACATCAATGTTATTTTAATGCATTTTATTTGTGTTAAAAGGTGAGTATATGACTATTAAAAAGCATAAAGCTACATGCAGGCTACGCTATGTGTATATATTGGGTCCTGTATGATGCACTTTTGTCGGATTGTTACAAGTTTTAGGGCTAAAAGGGTTTGCACTCGTATTAAAGAGTAGTGTGTGTGCGCTGGAATTGTGGTACAGCTGCGCTGGCTTCCATTCGACACAAGTTAGGGGCGTGCCAGTCAGACAATCCACTGATTCGGAAGAGCGCAGGATTAATTTTAAATTGTGTCACAAAACCCTAGCACTAACATGCAACCACTAAAACATGGTGAACTCTTCGGACCGAGCAGGAAGCACACAAGGATAATATCAGTGGCACGATTTTAGTGAATATCAACGCTGCCTTATATAGCAATGCACTTTCTGTGAACTCCAGTGACCTGTAAGTAAGTGCCCAGTGTATGGCCATTATTGTGCATAAAATGAGGAAAAATGCATGGGAAACCGTGTCTGATGCAAGCCTATTCAAACATGGAATCTTAGTGTTTTCCCACAATACTGGACAAGAACATATTATGGATCTCTTCGAGAAAGGCTATAAATCAGAAGCGTTGAGCTGGGACTGGGTGCTCCGTACGAAAACTGCTGTAGGGTATGTGGAAACACAAACTTGCTAATTACTATCAAAAGTACATGTTCCTCTGCTCGCTCGTTCCTGTAAAATGGTGATGGGATTGACACTGTACATATGTATAACAATTTTGCTAAGGTCTATACAATGTTAAGCGCTTTATTGGGAAAAGTAACAAAACACACTTTTCATATTGTTAGTTATTTGTCTGCTAATTCTATGATTTAAAAAAAATATTAATGGGATATTCCCATGAGACAAGTTCTTTTCTAAGTCACTGTTATTAACAAAAACAAGATTTATAATAAAGTCCAACCCGCCTTATCAGTCCTGGTGTACACAATTCAGTTGCCCCTAGACACAACCCTGTAACTTCTGACTTAGGGTCGGGGAAGCCATATTGCTCTCTCCTGCGTGAATGAGCTGAGCTGCTCCAGTTCTTGCCTCTAGCCCGCCCCTGCATTCCAGGACGAGCTCATTCACGATAAACACACATTCATTCCTGTCTGGCAGCAGCAGCCAGGGAGAACAAGCTACAGGCAGATGAGTTCTTCATCCGGGGGCACAGCCGATCTCATAGGTGTGTGGTAGAAAGATCTAGAGAATGTCATGTGTGTAATAGCATCTCATGGTTCTTGTCATCTATGATCTGTCTCATCTCTCTTTCTATGTGTAAGATACTAGTACAATATCCAGAAGCTAAATGAAGGTATATAAACACACCCTGATAATCTACCATTGTCAGCTCACAGAACTATAGGGATCATAATGGGGCACATTTACTACAGGGTCTCAGAGTTCACAGAAAAATGATTGTCTATCTATAATGTACCGTTTAAAAATTTCTTTATTGTGTAACATCACTAGCGGATCAATTGATAAAATGATTCTATCAAGTTAAAGTCTCAAATGTCATGAAACCAAAAACAAAGTAATTAATTATAACATAATTTAAAGTAATAGAAAATAATAATTCCTTAACCAGAGGAAACCCAAGCAAACACAGAGAAACATACAAACTGTGTCCTGGATGGGACTTGAACCCAGGGGAGGAGCTGATGCTCCTGCTCACAGAGTGAGGTTATGTAATGTGTAGTTTCATTGATGGATGTGTGACTGCAGATGTCTTCTGCCACAGAATAGTGAGTACAAGATCTCCCTGTTCCAGATCGTTCCTTCTATCTAGTCTGTGATTCTCCAGAACTTTTGTTTCTCTTTGCACCATATGCTGCTTCCCTCCCCCACCTTATCATCGGCAGTATCAGCGCTGTGTAGATAAGCTATTAACCCTTAGTGCTTACACAGCACAGGCAATACACTTCATGTAACTGGTGCACTAATGATTTTTGAACTTATTTCATTTCCCTGCTCCTCCATGTATGGAAACTGCCAGGCTAGTCACCATATACACCCTGTAATACACTGTTCAGTGGATTTACTTGTGGAAAACATGTTGCTTTGAGAGAGAACACAAGGTAACATGGGATCTGTGGGCAAGCGATTTGGCCTCAGCCTGAGGCATAGACTGACAGACATTAGTCTCCGCCACTTCACTCTGGTGGAAAGATTTTGTCAAACACTTTCAGAATATGCATAATTTGGAAGGAAAAGTGCAAGCATCACAATCGGCATCATTTGCTTTTAAAGGGGGAATCACACTATAATAATTTGGTAAAAGTATTAAACTTTACAGTTAGCTTTAAAGACCACCCTGTAATAAGTATAGCTCAGCTGCAAAAGGTTTGTAGTATATAAGGGTACATTCACACGCGGTATGCCGCGCGGCAACCGCCGTGTGCTGTGAGGAGGAGAGGTGACCCCTCCTCCCTCCATAGAGAATAGGGACACGGCTGCACATACACTGAAGCATGCTCTATCTTTTGCGTTGTGCGGCCCGGATCGGTGCCCCGTATCTGCGCCGTGCCGCTATTGCCGTCTATGGGGACATACATGCGGCTGGCCCGGCATGTACGTCCCCGCAAATGGACTGGTGATGAGCCCTAAAGCAAGTATAAGTTTGACTACCTTGCATGATAACTGGTTTGTGAGCAACAGGGGAGGTTTGGTGACTAAGAACAGAGTTATTCAACTTCCATTTTATTCTAAGTAGTAGAATGTACCCCTTGGAATTATCATGGAAATTACATATGTCAAAAGTGCAGGAAAAATCAAGGGACCGAAAAAATAATTGTATCAGAAATCACCCTTTTATTTTCAAGTGAAGCCTAGAAAGTGAAAGGGTTAACAAGATTATGTTTGACTTCTTGTTGTATGAAAGGTCCCCTTAATTTTAATATGTTGAATCAAAGTAATGAAATCAAACAAAGAATGGAGAGGAATGGAAAGCTTTAACTCATCTTCAAGCACTGGCCATAATTGCAACACTGATGCCTTGAAGATGGATGAGAACATAGGAAAGTTTACAAAAGTGGGCTCTTCTTCAAAAGCTAAACTTAAAGGGAAATTCCATTTTGTAGTTATAGATCAAGTGTTATCTATACAAAGATTGTTACTTAGATTGCATTCTTTACAAATAGAAATAAGGACTGCAAATAATTCTGTTTCCATATGTTTGTCCTTCTGGGGCCATCAGTGGGTACCATTTATTGTTACTGTCAAACAAAATATAATTAACCCTAAAACATAACATTTAAACTGTCACAATTTTCTACCCTGACCTAGAACTCTTAAAGAAGTTTTCTAGTTATACTCCCCATTTTACTTTTAAAATTAAAAATCCTTAAAGGCCAGATTATGTACCTAAAGTAACATCTCCCACATCATCCCAGTCTTGAATCTTTCTTGTGCTTGTGTTTGAAAAATGATAGACTTTTCAGTGTCAGTATTTGATCAATTTGTGTACACTACGTTAGATACCCTATCACTATCTATACATCAGTTATGTGCTACATTCTATAACAATGTCATATATGTTGTACATTGTATAGGTAACAATATGTGCTGGAATGGGGAGAATTAGAGGATAATTTCAGAGGTAAATTGCAGAATTGCATTTATTGAGAAGTTACTCTTGTCTGTGATTGACTCAATTGGGCCCAAGATGTCACAAAAAGAAACTAATAGGAAAAGATATTGACTGAGAGTTACAGATACAGTATTACTATTGAGATGTACATAGTTTTTTCTTTTCTGATCCCATTTAAAAAAAAACATTAAACAATTACATAAAATTCAAATTGTTCTATTATAAATACACCAATTTCGCAGCAACTACATCATTACAAATTTCAAAAAGTGACGGTCCTTAAAGTGTAACGTCATTCTGAGCAAAAACAAAAACTAAAATGCATAATTCTGCTCCAGATGTCCCTGGGAATTATTCCTCAAACTATTTTTCCTTTGGTCCTCATTTATTACCTCTTTTGGCCCGTAGCAACAGGGTTTCCAGCTCTCAAAAAACCGACCATCAGCAAGATGGAGGGACGGAGCCTGCCCTGTCACCTATTACAAGCACCTGCTGCCAATCAATGACACCATATCTAATTATATCTATCATAGAATCTATAATATATATATATCATAAGATCTATATATTATATACTAATATCTTTACATATCCTATTATTCTATATCTATTTAGACACATATCTATTGATCTAATATATCAATAATCTATCTTATATATCTATCTATCTATTATCATTCGATCTAATCAACTCTATCTATGCTCTCTATCCTATAGTATATATCTATACTATATATCTATCTATCTATCTATATATCTCATCTACATCTGATCTTGGTATATCCTCTCTCTCTCCTATCTCTTCTCTACTATCTCTCTCTCTCGATCTTTCTCTCCTATCTTCTCTCTCTATCTCTCTCCTCTATCTAAGTAACACTAGAGCACAGCACATGAGGGCACAGCTTGCAGACACTTCCTTCGTGTGAGGTGATGGGGGGAGCTGCAGTTTGTGTCTGTTTATTTTCTTATACACAAGTGTATGAAGCTGAGGGGAGATAAGTGTAGGATGTTTTGTTTACTAAATTATGTGAGGGCTTCTCCCTGCACATGACTGACTGCTCGGCCATTGTTGGCCCCACAGAGTGCTGTATCAAACATATTAAGGCAAGTTTGAGTGGAAAGAAAAGTGTGGTAGAAAAAGGAGCAAGCAACTGGGATAACCACAGCCTCAAGGATTGTTAAGAAAAGGCCATAAAAATTTTGGGGGGAGATTCACAAAGAGTGGACTGTTGCTGGTCAGTGCTCAAGAGCACACACACAGACATATCCAGTCATGGGCTACAAGTTTCGAATTCCATGGTGTGAAGCCACTCCTGACAACGCCAGAATACATCTTGACCTCGGAGAAAAAAAACTGAACTGTTATTCGTGGTCCAAGGTGTTGTTTTCAGATTAAAGTAAATTTTACATTTCATTTAGAAATCAAGGTCAAAGAGTCTGGTGGAAGGTGGAGAGGCACAAAATCCACGCTGGTAAGGCTAGTGTGAAGTTACCACAATCAGTGATAGTTTGAGGAGCCATGTCATCTGCTGGTGTAGGTCCACTGTGTTTTATCAAGACCACAAAGTCAGGCAGCTGCCTATTAATTTCCGAGCCATAAATGGTTTCCACTTCTTAAAACTTTTGGAAAATAGTTACATTTTACAGCATGACTTGGCCGCATATATAGACTGCCAAAAGTACAAATACCTGGTTCAATATTGGTATAATCTTGTTAATCTAGGGGGTATGTCAAGAGGAAAATGAGAGAGACACCAGACCCAACAATGATGAGATGAGTTGAAGGCTGCTATCAAAGCAACCTGGGCTCCAAACACCTCTGCAGTGCCCAGCTGATCTCCTTCACCACATTGTACAGCATTCATGCCAAGAGAACCCCGACCAAGTATTGAGAGCATTTCTGTACATACTTTTTTATAGTGCCAACATTTCTGTGTTCAATTTTACCATATAATATTGTAGAAAAACCCATGGTTCCTCTTTTATGCTTTCAGCGTTCTGAAAGGTATAACATGTATTATACCACCACAGTACGGGTGGTTGTAAAAAGCATATAAAGAAGTATTGAACATTAATATTAGCAAAGTAAAATCTACATTAAGAAACATGTAATCCTCCTTTCCCTCCATCTGATACATACGTCCAATCCAATGTCTACATAATACAGTACCAGAACCCATTACTACAATAAATATGTTACCAAAACCAAGCCTATTACTAGATTCAGTACTGCAATCCTCTGTAATTATGGGTTTAACCTTAAATTCTCATTTTTTAGGAACATTGGTGATATTTATAGGCTTCTGTGTCTAGACCCTGGCGTAGAAGCCCTGAAATAATCGTGAATGCTAGCTCATAGCTAGCACTTGTGATTATTTTCCCCATCCGCCACTCTCAGCCAGTAGGGTGTGGATGGAGGGGGTGAAGGGGGGCATGTGCTGGTCGAGTTGGTGGGTGCGCTGGCTGGAAGTTGGCTGGTCTGGGGCATTCTGTCCCCGAGCCTGCACACTAACTGCAGCTGGTAATTTCAATATATGAAAAGTCGCCTGCGAGTTTATTTGTATGCCAGGCAGGGCCTGGTGTAGAGATATACTCTGCACAGGAGCCTGCGTCGAGGATGAGTAATCGATGTCCAGACTGTATACGCGCCTTTCGATTCGTTCGATTTTGAATATCTCTAGAATCGATTTTGTGCCATATTCGCTCACTTTTTTTGCCCAGACCTCCACCTGCTTTTGCTTTTGGCCACTCTCTTTTCAGTCTTGCACAGTTCTGGACTTGTTGTGTTTATTCACCAAGGATTTTCAAGGTTTTCTTTGGGTTTAGATGGACTCGAGACGGCTATTTCTTGTTTTCTGTTTCAAGAAACTTTTTATCCATTTTGGTGTGTGATTGGGTTTGTCAGATAATTAAGGAAATTAGCACCTGGTGCCAGAATAAATGCCTATACTTGCATGTATGCGGAACGTGTTCTCTAATTGATCAGTTTTCTTTTGCAATTATCTCATTAACATTTTATTTAGTTGCTTTAGAATATATATAGTACCAGCAGTCCCCGGGCTAGTACAAGATAGGTTCCATAGGTTTGTTCTTTAGTTGAATTTGTATGTAAGTAAGTCGACAACGTAATTTTTATAATTGTAGATCCGACAATTTTTTTTTTGCCCCATTATTTGCTTCATTACAGACACCAACAGCTAATATATGGCAGCCTGGGACTAAAGTAAGATTTCAGAGAGGTTCACCAGAGGTCACAGTGGGAGAGGGTCCATCTTGAACTAGGGGTCTTCTATGTATTCGGGGTGGACCACCTTTATATTGTGGAAGTCAGTTTTGTTCCCTCCATATATAATGGTATGTGATAGTAGGGGATGTCTAACAATATGGACAGTGAGGACATGACTCTTGAAAACTCCTGTCCTCACTTGACCTCCTCTTGACCCTTGCTATTGAACGCAGCAGGCATGTTGATTTTTATCTATAGTGACTCAAAATATATTTTTAAAACTTGTGGCACTTTAGAGAGTAATTCAACACAACGTGATGCCTGAAGGAACACACTGGGTCCATATTGTGACGAATTGCTACATGATATTTTCCCTATGACTAATGTCATTTACAAATTTTGGGTGGCAAACAAGCCAGTGTTTTTTCTCTCTCACAGACTCTAAATATGTATTTTCTTGTTTAAAAAACCTATGAATTTGTTATTCTGATTTGTTAGCTCTGTCATTCGTGCATTATAATCATCTGACCCTACTGGTGTCTCTCCAGTTCCCAGCATCTTCATTATAGATCAAAAGACAGTAGGGGGGCATTTATCATTCCCCATCTGACAGTTTTCTGGCCTACATGGCATGAAACAGTTGAAATTTGGGAGTTTTTTCCCCCTCATGCCAAAGGGTGTGTTGGGCAGGGTACAGGCCGGGACGAGATGAGGTTGACCCAGCCTGCTAAATTTTATATTCTTGAGTCGGATCTGGTGCATGCTATAGCTGCAATTTATGATAGGCACAGAAATAACTAAGAGTCTCACAGAAATTACGATTGTGTTGTCCATGATGAGCCAGTGTTTAATACAATCCCCCACCTCTATGCATTCCTATGACACGACATGAGTGTCATAAAAAGAATATAGAGACTGGGGAGATTTCATAATAATATGAATCTTTTTCCTTGCACACCCTATTTGTTAGGCCATGTCTTTATAACACAGTCATAAAGTGCTTAAAACTGTCTAAAAACATTGATGAATCTTGTTGGAAATTCAGCAACAAATTCCGCTCCCCATGAAATCAGTGCAAGATCTACCAAAAATATAGGGCATGTCACTAAAATCTGCATTACTAAATCTGCAACATCCCCACGGGCCTAGCCTTTTTCGGTGGCTGGAGACAGCCAGGGCTCAGAATAAAGGATGGCTGGGTTATGCGGCCTTGCACACGCTATGGTCACGGTGCTGGTATTGGGAGTGGGGGGAGGCCTACAGCCTGGCAGGTCTCCAGCAGGGGTGTATGCAAAAATATACGGAGGGAGAGACTATGCATAGGTATTCTCATCGGGAAACCCTGAGGTGTATATGGAATCCCTGATATGGAGGATGGGCAGCCCGTGATGGTTATGCAGCCAGATCCAGGGATCACCAGGGCACATTGTGCAGATTAACGGCAGGTAATGGCCTTAACGATAACAACGGATTCAGCATGGGAAAGCTGGTGGGAGATAGTGGTCCGCAGGAAGAGTTGCTCGCAACCTGGTAGTAACTTCAGGCCGGTCTGGTAAAGATGGAGCCAAGTCCAGATGGGGACCGCTGCTCTGGGCTTAGTCTTCTGACTTGTCCAGGGTGTGCGGCAGTGCCTGAGACACCTCTGCTTCCTGGGTCATCTGCTTACTTGCTGACATTTGATTAATATCTCAGACCATGGGTCTACTCTCTGCTCTTCTTGAAGAGTCTGACCATGTGCTCCCGCCCATCAGGGGTTTATACTCCCCTGTCAGGGGGCAGCACTCTCCAATTAGCTTGTTACATAGTAGAAAGGATATCATGGTTAATAACATTTCACATGTTAAATCTTGCCTTATCAGGCACTGGCTTCAAGCTGCAATTACTAAGTTCCCCATGTTTTTACTGACCTCCTAGTGAGGTTCATCAATCTCACCAGGTAGCTACTGGCATAGAAAAGGACGTTTTCGACAACACCGAGCCAACTCATGCATCGGAGGAGTGTTGCAGATTTTGGCATGGATATGCCCTTCGTGTTCACTACCACAATCAGTCTCAGCTGTGATGTCTACTCCCTTTACCTACTATTGGAAACGATAGAAACTTTAGATGCTGTATATCTGATACCTTTCTCCACCTCCTCAACAATCAATCTTTCCATCTCTATTAGGCCATTCCAACTGATTACAACATAACTGGAATTTTCTCTGCCTCCACCATCTAAGCAGGCAGTGCATATGTCATATACTGTCAGAGAGCCTAACACGAGAAGACTCACACTATTGGTCACTGATGCCACTCATGGCAATAGTCTATAGAGCCTTGGTGACCAGATTTCCACACTGAAAGTCCTAGTCAGACTGCCGCTAACCTAGCCTTACACTGAATAAATGCATCATACCGAACACCAAGTATTGGATTGGACTGGTGAATATCTACTGAGTAACATTATAAATACAAATCTTAAAATCCATCAGCACCCGTTATTACCACGCGCTGGAGCTTCAGCTTAAATACCAAAAGCAAAACACAAAATGCACAGGAAGGGATTTTCTTCTGTCTTAACATCTGCTGCTAGTCTTATTTAAAGACTGACTCTGTTTTGGTCATTCCTGATAAGAATAGAGCAGACTTATTTGGGAAAACGTGGGGTGCCAGATATAGATGAATAGATGGATGCAGATATTCTTGATAACTATCATTGCAGCCTGCCTAAAGTCCATTAAAGTACGCATCACAAAGAGCTACACTAGAGGTCAGAGTGCAAAGAAGTCTTCTTAAAGTCGGGTGATCTTAAAACAGGGAATGCCTGTACGCCCTATCACAGTGCCCAACAATTGTACAAGATGCATTGTCCTAAAATAACTAACTATAATATGGTGACACTCTGATAAACATATTATGGCAACATCACTGTTAATTTCACATGGCAATTTAATGTTTTTGTAATGGCAAATTAATGGGGTCGAGGCTCAGAAAATGTTTGCTATATAAGAAAATAATAGATAGCTCATACCCTTCTGTAGAGCTCCTTTTCATTGATGCAGCTCATCCTACACACAGTTGTTTGTATGCAGGGCCTGTGTGGTGTTGAGTGCCTGCTAAAGCCAGAAACTGCTACTGAGCATGCGGGCAGATGTCGCTGAAACAGGCAAAGGGTGGCAACCCTGCTGATTTGAAGTGCTGGAGAAGGGGAGTTAATAAGTCCTTCCCTTTACCTTCCATTTCCAACTTTCCTCAATGCAGAAGGCTGCCTTCTGTTGACCTCTCTTACAATAGCGGAAATGAATATGTGGGCTGCTGCGTTGTTTTTTTTCCATGATTTGATAAGGGTAGGTGGAATAAATCTGCTCAATGCAGGTGTGAATAATTTTCAAGGGCCTAGACAGTGTCAAACACAACCCATGACAACATGGAAGTATATAGCAAAGTACAAACAATTCAAACTGCCGTGGCCCATGATAAATGCCACACAAGGTGTTAAAGATTTTTAGCCATATATTTAATAGTAAATTGTGTTTTAACACAGCCAAAATAAAAAACATGTTGGCCAAATTAATCAAAATTTGTAGCTTAAAAAAAAAACAGCGGTTGGTTCTTACTTCCAGCCACTCCAGGAAACGTTAGGGATAGATAATCTCCAAAAGTCTTTTCCGGCACTTCATGTACTTGTAGTCCTCATGTGGGTTCTCATTGTCTGTAATGTCTACAACCCATTCTGGGTCCTGCACACAAGGACAAGCATATAGTGCAGGTCGCACAAAGTACAGAGAAAAAATTATTTATTCTTTATACTATAGCAGAATTGATCTTGACCGCAAAATGACATGTTGTCACTGTAAAGCCCAAGCTTTTTAGGGACACTGTCACCAGCTTTTACCACCAGTGAACTTGGAGCACCTTCAGATAGGGTGTCCCTCTTTTTGTTAAATCAAACCTTTTTACCCATAAAAAGATCACCACCAAAATTATATGCATAAGAATTTTTAGGGTTTTATTTGGCAAATTTAGTAAAACATAAGAAAAAATATTAAAGTATGGTATCCCCGTAATCATTTTGACCCATAGAATAAAGATAACATGATTATTAGGATATACGGTGAACACCAAAAAAAAAAAAGGTAAAAAATCCAGTACAGAATTGATGCTTTTCAACTCCTGCCCTCAAAAAAAAGTTTTCAACAATAGGAGATACCAACCCCAAAATGGTAACACTGGAAAAAGCATCTCATCCCACAAAAAAAATGCCCCAATAACGTAAAAGCTAAAATGTTATAGCTTACAAAAGGGACCAGTGAGGAAACTAAAATACTGGCAGCTGCAGGGCACTCCTTCTATTCTGCGCCTCGCTATGCGCCCATAAAATAAGTAACGGCCACATGTGGGGGGTCTCTGTACTCAGGAGAAATTGCCTAACACATTTTTAGATGGTTTTTCTCTAAATTTGTTTAAATGAACGTATCACCGACAAAATTTGACAGTTCTAAATTTCACCTCCATTTTGATTCAATTACTAGGAAGATCTATAGGGGTTAACAATCTTCCTAAAAGCTGATAGTTTGAGGGGTGCAGATTTGAAAATGGGTTGGTTATATAGGGGATTGTGATGTTAAATATGTAAAATTTCATTCAAAACAGTATTTATCCTCAAAATGTATCCTCAATTCTGAAAACACGGAAAATCGATATTCGATTTGTAAGCCGTGTGACATTAAAATAAATTATCCAGACAAAAATGATGAAAATGTAAAGTAGACATATGGGAAATGTTATTCAGCAACTTATTTAGGTGGTAAATCTATCTGCATGAAAACGCAATGATTTCGAATTTCAAAAGTGGAAAATTTTCCAAAGAATTCATAATTTTTTATTTTTTCTTATCAGCCAACATTTACCACTAAAATGAAATACAACATGTGAGGAAAAAACGATCTCAGAATCATTTTGATAAATTACAGTGTTTAAAAGTTATAACCATATAAAGTGATGCAAGTCAGAATCCACTTACAACGCTTGCCGGAGGCCGCCCTTCCCCCGGCTCTCCGCTCTCTCCCAGACCCCCACCCCACGGACGACACAGCCGGTAGACTCGGGGTGCCCCGTCCGAACGGCACGGAGTCTGGAGCACCCGCCCGCCCAATCCTCTGCTCCTCACGCCGAAAGCGACAGACAACTTTAAGTCCCTCTGTGTATGTGCTGAGTGATTGTATGTGGTGTGTGTGAGTGTATGTTCTGTGTGTGTGTGTTTGTGCTGTGTGTGTATGTGCTGTGTGTAAATGTATATGCTGTGTGTGAGTGTGTGTGCTTTGTGTGGTGTGTGCGGATGCGCTGTGAGTGTATATGTTTTGTGTACCCTGTGAGTGTATGTATGTGCTGTGTGAGTATGTGCTGTGTGAGTGTATGTGCTCTGTGCGTGTACATTGTGTGAGAGTGCGCTGTGAGTGTATATGGTGTGTGTGCCCTGTGAGCGTATGAATGTGCTGTGTGAGTGTATGGTGTGTACGGGTGTGCGCTGTGAGTGTTATGGTGTGTGTGCCCTGTGAGTGTATGAATATGGTGTGTGACTGTATGAATATGCAGCATGTCTGTATATACTGTATGTGTGTATATGATGTATGTATGTGTACATAAATTTGTGGGTATAAGTGTATACATGTATGTATGTGTGTACAAGTATAGAAATGTATGAATATGAAAGTGTATAAATGTGTGTAAATGTATAAACATGTGTACAAATATGTATAAGGCTACATTCACACGGCCGGTGTATTTATGTCCCCCATTGGCCGGCAATGGGCGCACGGCAGGACCGGACTGGACTGGTACCGGTCATGCCCTATCTTTTCCCTTAGTACGGGGATGTGCCTCATACATTGCTAAGGAGAGGGGTCCCTCCTCCTGTCCCGTGCGCCGACGTGTTCTCGACGTGCTATGGTACGGCAGGCACACGTTTGTGTGAATTCACCCTAAGGGGAAGGGGGGCCCCATAAAAAAGTTTGTCATGGGGCCCAGCCTCTCCTAGTTACGTCACTATCTGTATGATGAATGACAGATTATCATCATTTTAAAATATTTGTCTAAAGCGAAGCAGAAAAGATTCTATTTTTGGAAAATCTGTTTTGATTCACTCATCTCTACTAACCATATGGCAACCAATAGAAAATCTCACTCATATGCCAGTCTATACTTGAATGAGGAGGCATATATAATGCAGTGAAAGAGGGCAGACAGAATTTGTGAATGTCATAGATACCAATATACAGTGAATGATTAAATAAGTCTTATCAGTGACAGAGCCATCCTCAGACAGGACGTGGTGATGTGAGAGGCGTGTGCTGCAGCAGCTGCGGGAGGTGGGAGTGGCAGCCAGGGGGCGTGCTCGCTGCCAGAGCTACAGGCTGAAGCGTGGGAAAGCAGCTCAGAGCAGAGGCATAGATGCTGCGGCACACAAGTCTCACTGTGGATAACTGTCCATCACTGACCATGAAGAGACCCTGTGATGACACCAGCTCTGACAGTGATCTGGATGAGACCATTGATGTGGGCAGTGAGAACAATTACTCTGGGTGAGTCTGCCACTTGCTGGGGGATGCCCATGGCACATTGCAGGCACACAATACAAAATGACACTTTTATGGTAGATGTAGCAGTGCTGAACATGTCACAGTGCTTTGGTATATCTTCTAGTAGTAACAAGTTCCACTCAGTTCTGCTTCATATGACCTCATGTGCTTAGGCATAGTGTTGGTGCACAGCTAGTAGATCAGGCCTGCAGGTGTCGGTGCTGAAACACACATATGTTGAGTTTGGGAACTGATTATTACACACAAAAAAATTTACATATTTTTTTAAGATTCTAATTAAATTTTGAGACATTTAAAGAAAATTTTATATTTGCTCTTGGCAGAAAAATACAGACATTCCCAAGGTACCTAACATTGGCATTTTAAGTCCATATTCACAATAAATATATACATTTATAATAAATAAAATAAATATTATTGTCACCATAGTCCATTAGTAATTGTAAGCCACGATTGGAACATACATACAGAAAAATATAATGGAAAAATTGCCAAGCAGCTTTTAATAGGCTTCATATATACAGCTGTATGATGATGGTCCACTAGAAAGCTGCGAAGTTCCAGTAAGGTAATCCCCTAAGAATATAACAGGGAAACCTTTCTTCAGTCTTTCTTTTAGGATATGTATTTTGCTTTGCTGATGGATGATGAGCATAAAATTCACTGACACAGACTGTTCCTACAGCTTTGAGAATAAAGCGTAAAAGAATTTACATTATAGCAATATTCTAAATAATTTTAAAAAATATCTAGAGTATGTATGTTTAACCCTTTGTCTGAGTCTTGTACCACCACCCATCAAAATTACCTATATATTATATATTGTTCAATCCATAGACTGTGGCTTGAGATATTTTATATCTCAATACAAAATATGAGCTGGCTATATATATGTCTCAATATATTACTTGAGCTGCAAGAAAAAAAAAAGAATTCATTAAACTGTGTATCTGATATATCTTATAATATATATTATTATACTGTACATATATTTGCATGGAATATAGGCACAGATAGAGGGTTGTGCAGAATTGGAAAGAGTTCAAAGTCACTGAAAAATTCCAGAGCATTGGCCTCTGTTGTTTTCCCACAATTAAGAATATTTTTTTTCTTGTTGCTATACTATTGTTATTATTTTATTTTATGTAAAGTGATAATTTCACTGTTGTTTTGGATCATGTATATAGACACAAAGATAGGTGTCAGTTGAACCTTTTGTCAAACATGAACAATTGTTTTGTGGATTATGATCAAGTACTGATGGTGGCACAATGTATACAAAGATTATTGCTATTATTACTTACCTAAACGTGGACTTCCTATAATCTTTTTAGCTAATAAGAATAAGTTGGAATGAAAGTTTATGTTTCTTCAAACGCTGGTTTCAGATGGCAGTCATATAGTTGCATTTTAGCATCCATGGTATCTGCAGGAATTGGACCCCTAGAGGTTCTATCGAACTGCATTTTCTATGGTGGTTAAAGTTTGATTTTGAAGCAGCTTTGAAGGCAAGGGTCTTCTAACTGTAAGTGGGACATTAATTTGCATTAACTGCCATCGAACTAGCCCAAACTTTATTTTACTTTCTACGAATCATCAATTTACGGCCACTTTCAGAAGAATCACAGGCATACTAACTAAAGACTTAGACTGGCGTCCTTTGATGTACAATGTATGCACAGTTGTAGCTGATCTGCAGCTATCCTTTACCCCAATTTATTTGGATATCTCAGTTTAACTAACTGACTAATCTGGTGTTTTCCAACTAGGGATCTGCAGAAAAACTGCAACAGTTTTTTTTTAGTGCCATCATGGTTATGACATTACAATGAATAAAATATAGAAATTATTTAAATATTATATTAGTTAAGTAATTAAAAAAAATTCAAGCGTATCTGTTTGAAAAGCAAAACTGTTTTCTTTTTTATGTCATTAAAAAAAGAATTGGGGTTCGTTTTGCAATTTTGTTTGCAGTTTCTGTTAATCAAATACAGTTTATATGGAGAACATTGAAATGCAGTCTGTCACCTCTTCTCGTATAGCAGGAAGTGTGAATTATATTAGAAAGTATGCTGTGATGTCTGTTAGTCAGCCTTCAGAGCAGGAATAACTCCAGTGGCTTCTGGACTTGCCATCCCTGCAATTGCCCATGTATCATTTCTTGTTAGTAGCTTGTCACCAGGTGTCAGTGTCAACGCACCTAGCTGATGACTTATTGCTATTGGTTGTTAAAGAATTACCCTTGAGGGTACTGTTAGTGAGTTGCTGCATGGTTAGGTTGTACCAAATCTGATGATAGAATTAAAAGTTAATCTGCTACATTATGTAAACTCAGATTAGATATAATTAGGTACAAATAACATAACAAGATATACACAGAATTCTTCTAGATGGTAATAAATTGACAGTATACACAAAAAGTATATTTTTTTTGTTCCATAATTCTAACACCTTTCTCCAATTCAAAAAGTCGAAGAAAAAAATGTCTATATTTTTCCCTTGACACTTAATCCATTTAACATTTGCATTATGTTCTGTTCCTCTTTGCTACTCTTGTTCCCGTTATAACATTTTTAGTATGTTCTGCATACATCTTTCATCAGGTTACATTTTCCAGCAATTATGAGTGGAGAAATTATTACCCTTTTCTAATTTTTTTCTGGAAGAATATTAAAAAGATAGAAGAATTATAAAAACTTTTGAAAAGTAAAACTGTCTTAGTTGTCCATAGTAACCAATCACAAAAGCTTTCATTTATCAGGAGCACTAGAAGAAATAAAAGCTGCTTTTTGGTTGCTATGGCCATCATCATCTGCTTTTCTCTACGTGCAATAAATCTCTCCAGTGGGTGTATAGGAAAACCTAAATATCTTCTTAGGGACTGGAATTTTTTTATGTTCATGAGAAAATTCATTTTATGTAAACTGAAATCATTGTTGGTTTGTGTTGCAGATATCAAAAGTCAATGTTATTATTTCCTAGTTCTACTCTTGCAACATCTTAAAAAATATTAAAGGAAGCCTATCATAAGGATTCTACTATCAGAAGTAGATCTGCTGGTTGATACCTCCTGCCTGCCTCTGCCCTAATCTGTAATTTAATAATCCTAGAACCTAACCTGTTAAAAACTTTATTTTTTAATATGTAAATTAACTGCAGAGGCTACTGGGTTATGTAACAGCCTGGTCAGGCACTGGGAGCTATGGCTATTCCACATCCCAGTAGCCTCTGCTGTTAATTTACATGTTACTAAAATAAAGTTTGTAAGCAAGTAAGGTTATGTTCCAGGATTATTAAATCACAGATTGGGGCAGAGGCAGGCCCGGAGGAATCTACTATCAGATCTACTTCTGGTTTCCTCATGATAGGTTTAGGCATACATGTAATGAAATAGGTGTGTTATAGAGGGAGAGTCTGAAAACATAGATCATTAAATTATAACACTTTACCCAAACTTCAACATAAGTTTCTGGTGCATCGATGATCCATCAAATCTTTGTGCATGTTACTATACAGATGTACCACAGCTGTACCTGCACAAGGTGTATATGATCACTCTTTGAGCTGGAAAGTGTTCATATTTTTGATGTTACTGGAATCCATGCCAAATTTGTATGTTTAAATCTGTATTATATGTACTAATGTCAGTAGCACGAATGGAATATGACAGACTGACATTTTTAACAATTTTTTTTACAGACATAGTAGCGGATCATTAATTCGCTCAAACTCGCCAACGACAACATCACAGATCATGGCTAGGAAGAAGCGTAGAGGGGTAAGGTTTTAGTTTCAATTATTACTTAGGCAAGTTATCCCTCTTCCCAAAGAGGAATTTAAAATAATGCTGTCCCTGCTGTAATATTCCTGAAAAAATATATCCCATATTTCGAGAATATTTTCTGCCTCATGCAAGTTGAAGAGTGTGGAACATCATGCAAAGCTCAGTACACACCATTGATTACCAGCTTAAGCTAAATGATCATGTGTTAGTAAAAGATACCGTGGTATCAGTAACAATGGTATTGCCAACATAATAAAAAATTGTCATATTCTCGTATTATTGCATATGGTATGTAAAATACCATGGCCCCTCCATTAGTCAGGATTGATACCGATAAAAGTACCGTGCAACTCTCAACAAATGCCTTTATCTGGCGCATTCAGTATATTGGAGTGTGTAATGGAATATAGCAGCATGTACTTTGTAAGCATTACATGACAGAGATATAATATCCTTTGTTAACATCTAAAAGATTGGAACTATTGACAAAAAAGTGTGTTTGCAGTACAATTTATTGTTATATCCTATTTATTAATGTAGGAAACTTGTTGCAAATGAATGATTTAATGATGAGTGAGGGACAACTTAGACCGATGGGCCAATATTTAGTTCTAAACTGTTGCTTTTTAATCTCCTTGCCGATTTGTGGATGAAAGTTCTTGAACTTATACTTCTGGATATTTCATATCAACATTCCACATCGACGAATAGGGTAATCACAGAAATGTCTGCAACGATTCCTTCTTCAGTTTTTCGGAGCCAATTTGCCTTAGTCTGGAATCCATTGTTATTCACGGATCCTTATAAACTATAGTCTATGAGTTATCCATTAAAAAAACAGACGTTAACTACTTTTTATCACATCGATTGCACAGTCTACTATATAATGGCCATGAGCACTGGAGGGTACTGGATACCCTGCATAACATGTGCATTACTTGGAGTTAAAATAGGTCACCCACAAACTCTGATTACTTTTGTAATATTTATAATACAGGAAATAATCCCTTAATACAGCAAAATAGAGAACACCATAACCTGCCATATTGAATAATGGACAGAATAACTTTTGAGGCAGATAGGAGTTTCTTAGAAATATTGGAACTTTTTTTTTTACTTCTAATGCTTGAGACTTTCATGGAAGTTCAGTCCTGCTGTAACAGTTCCATTGCACTTTTATCGGGCTGGTCACTTACTGTCTTCTTCTTTCAGATTATAGAAAAGCGCAGGCGAGATCGTATCAATAACAGTCTATCTGAATTAAGGCGACTTGTGCCGACCGCTTTTGAAAAGCAAGTGAGTAGTTTCCTACAGTTTCTTTTTACTACACCTCGGATGTGAAATTGCTGGTTCCCTTTTAGGCTCATTAAAACAATATTGCATGTGGTCTTATCTGGCACCGAGCACGCTTTGCAATGAAGTACTTTGTTGTGGCAAAACTGTTAAAACATAATCCGATCATGAAAGTGGAGAAGAAATGTTTCCAGTCCAGTTGTTGTTTTCCCTGAGGGAGAACATCGTTCATGTTGCCTCAGTTCCTCTCAAGAAATTATTGTGGTTGTTTTATGACAAAAAACAACCAATGGTGTTTTGTCAGTGAGTTTCATATTCCAGAACTATTTTCTAGGTTTAAGGCTAATGACCCAGATCTCTTGATATTCACAAAGTTCCAGAACACAAATCTTTTTAATGAGAAACATCCAATCAAATTGAATCTCTAAAACAATGGCATCAGATATTCTATAAAATATCATAAAATACTAATTCTAATGTCAAATAGTCCACCATTTTTTTACATCCTCACATACTGAGTGGAGCATAGCTACATATCTAGCAGCTGACGCTGGTGTTTTCTCTAACATCAACTCCAAGTTTTTGCTTAAAAATACTGAGCAGAATACTAACGCATGAAACTGACATAATTGTGAATACCGGAGGCACAAAGCTTTAACAATCTGCTGTTTCAAAAATTACAGTTTAAAAACCTTTATTAGGCCAAGGTTACATGGGTTGTAGTTGCTGTGGATTAGCCACAAGAAAAATGCCAATCCTACCCTGCAGTGAGTGAGTGCCAGGTTTGGCCTTCAGGATATGGCAAGTCATGATATTTTTTAGCGCAGTTTGAGAAAAGTTGTATTTTAAGTAGCAGAGGGGTACAAGACACTTGTTAAGTACCTTTTATGAACCCATTTTGTCTAAGGATGGGGAATGGAAATGAAATTCTAAACCTTTTGTACAGTTGCTCCATTAATTTAGAAGTATTTTGGTGAGGGGTTTTGAGCTTTTTGTTTATTGAAGAATACCCCGTACTGTATGTAAAGGGCTCAGCCGTGAGCCCTCTGATTCCTTACCCACCTTGCTACTGCCAATGTACTATTATGGCAGTTTAGGACAAGTGCTATTATATGCATTTTTGTTGTAGAGTATGGCTGTTTTAGTGCATCACTTTTCAGTTGTAGTGTCATAGTAGATAAGGTTGGAAAAAGACGCAGGTCCATAAAGTCTTTTTACCATTACACATGGTATGTTAATTCTCAAGAAAAACATCCAGGTCCCTCTTGAATATGTACAAAGTATCCCTCACAACATCCTCCTGCGGAAGAAAGTTCCATAGTCTCACTGCTCTTACAGTAAAGAATCCTTGTCTTTGGCCATGGTAACCCCTCCTTAAGGATAGAGGATGCCCCTTGTCCTGGCCACAGGCCTAGGTGTAAAAAGTACTGTACAAAGGATATTTATACACGTACTGCCCATTCAGATATTTAAACATTTTATAATGCAATCACCCCTTTAGCCATTAGTAAACAATATAATGGTTGTATTGTGTCCCTATTACATTGTAGCATGTTTGTTATGTATTATTATTGTATGTGTGGCAGTTTTAGTGTATCAAATTACAGTTGTAGTATACAGTGTAATGGTTTAAATGCATTGTGACCGTAGTGTGATGTATGTCACTTGTAGCGTATCATGATTGGAATCTATCATGATTGTAGTGTATCATGTTTGTTTTGTATTTTAGCTGTAGTAGATCATGGTTGTATTGTACCAAGGATTGTAGTAGTGTGTCAAGACTGAAGATTCTCTTGTACTGTATTGTAGGCTATATTGACATGTGTGTGGAGGACTTTCCTCTTATTTTGTAGTTAAAATTCTGTTTGCATCAGAGTTTCTTTTATTATCTTTTCCTTAAAGTTGTATTTCAAGAATTACGACTTGGTATAAGGTAAAACAATGGGTATCATTACTGGAGTAACTTTATAAAACTGTAAGTGAGAATGACTGGAAATTATGCGGTTCTTGAAACTAGACTTGTGGATAGTCTTATCATAACAAATGATGATTTTTAAAAGTATTATTTTAGAATTATTACTTAGAAGTTCCACTAATGGTATGTGACTTTTCAGGGGTCTGCAAAGTTGGAAAAAGCGGAAATTCTCCAGATGACGGTAGATCATTTGAAAATGCTGCAAGCTACTGGAGGTAAAGGTAAGGACTTTTTACTGTCTGTACTTTTACACTGTCAATGAGCATAGCAGTCTAAGCAAACATCCCTTTGACAAATGCTGGTAGGTGGATCTAGATAAAAGAAGTAGAAATCATTGCTAATGGTAGGATTGAACTCGTGGGAAAGAACTACAGGCACAAAAGGAGCACTTGACCCTGGGCTTGTGTTTGCTTTCATAACACTGTGGGAGTAAAAGCTTCATTCACAGACAGGCCAGCCACAGATTTGTTTGGGGTTTTGCAAAGACGGCGAAAATCTGTGCGCAGAGACAAAACAAACACACAAACATTGGAAAAAATAAACAGGAGCCCCGGAGGCCTACAATGGTACGACGTGGTGTCTGCCTGGAGAGGAGGAAGTGCAGGAGGGGAGCTCCATTTATTGCCCACACATTTTTGTGGGCAGAAAGAAGAACAGAGTGATGTATGTACAGATGCACAATGGCCAAAAAGGAAATGGAGAGAAGAATTGTTCCTGTCATTATCACGGCATAGAAATTCACTTCCTGATGCCTTGCTATTTGCAAAGAGTTCCTTGGTCAGTTTTCAAACATTGACATTCTACAGAATGGTTGTATAGGTTGTGCTTTATTTTAACTCTTCTGCTACCTCCAGAGTAGATTTTAATACTGCACTTCTCAATGAAGTGTTAACTAATCCCTATTACTAGTGCATTTTTGTTCTTGCATGCTTGGATAGGTTACCGTTGTTCAGAGGAATAGGGAGATTAGGATTTTAAAAGAACCTGTTTGGAAAAATGTTGTTTCTAACGTTTCATAACTTTTTGTTATGTACAAAATGTACATATATGTATCACTTTCATTCAGATAATGTTTTTATTCTTTAAAATTTTCCCAGTTGTAAAAAAGAAAAAGTGGATGTCTAACCACTTTCAGCTATCCCAACTCTTTGCAGCAAATAATATTAATTGTCTTGCATTCATTGTTTCTAGCATTTGTTTAAATAATTAGCTTTAAATTTTTAGCATTAAAATTTCCCAAGTTACCTCCAGTGTCAGATGGGTGGAGCAACTCTGATGTAATATAGAACAACCCATCTGAAAGTAGAATCTGATTAACAAATATACTAATTAGGATCTATAATGTGAGATGGGTGGTCTGAGGCTGGAGCAAACAGCCCATCTCAGCCCATCTGACTCGGGAACAGTGGGGGCTACAAAAAAAATCTAATTAGACCAGAAACTGTGTTACAATGCCTATTAATGGATTCAAAATATTGGGGTAGGTGGATCTTAAAACAGTTAGTCTAAAATAAAGAGATGCTTCGCATATGGCAAGCCGACAAACCACTTTCCATATACAGGCGGTCTCTTACTTAAATACACCCGACTTACAGAGGACCCCTAGTTACAAACGGACCTCTGGATTTTGGTAAATTACTTAACTTTAGCCTTGGGCTACTAAAACTGTTATAACAGTTATCAAAGGTGTCTGCAATTTAAGCTTTATTGTTGATCCTGGTTTTTATGACAACCCAACATTTTTAAAATCCAAGTTACAATTAATTGGAGTTACAATTATAAAGTATACAGTTCCGACCTGCATACAAATTCAACTTAAGAATAAACCTACTGACCCTATCTTGTACGTAACCCGGGGACTGCCTGTAACTCCTGGTGCCAGATGAGGGTTAAAATAAGGAGCATAAGGTTGCAGCTGGGACAGAGAACTTGATTGCCTAAAGCCCTATCATCTGGAACCCCGGCTGAGTTGCGTATAAACATAGGCCATTTGATAACATTTGGAAAGAAGAGTAGAAATAAAATAATAGGGCTGACCATAGGGTGGGTAAGGGTGTGTGGAGAGGGAGAGCTGTTCCCTCTCTATACATGGCAGATGTCTGCTGTATTACACAGCAGAAACCAACCGCTAACAACGCCAAAGCCGAAGTGACACAGTACTGTATGACCACTGCCATATTGAAGGAGATCTATACCCTCTTCCACCCCCTTATGTCTTTGGAAGGCGGTGATCTGATAGCTGTCACAGCATGAACCGTAATACTAACATAAAAAACCAAAAAGGATGGCACACATACATAAGTACACCAGTAATTAGCCAATGTTTGCTGTGCAACAGACAACATGGAAGATATCGACCATTTAATATCTACTATCACTTACTATTACTATACTATTCATTTAATATGTACATAAAATATCTCTCAACAAAGGACCCTTCAGTAGGTCTACATATAAGATTACCACTTAATAAAAACAGTGATCAAAAGGTCACACAGTCCCCACAATATCAATGAAAACTTTAACTTTAAATTTAGTTTTTTTTAATTTTCGTATCTCTGTGATCATCCTGAACCAAATAATAAAGTGGATGTGGCATATGAATCACACAGTAAAAGCTGTTAATACAATGCCTATATCAAATGGCCCAAAAGTGTTTATTTGCCAATAGTACTGTCAATTTGGAATGTTTTTTCAGCTTCCAAGTACATTACATGGAATGGTATTACTAGGGAGTCTGAATTTCTCCACTGATAACAAGCCCTCCAACAACTCTGTAAACAGAAAAAATTTAAAAAGTTAGAAATTTTGGGAGAAGGAAGTAAAAAACGGAGACTAAAATAAGGGGTTAATGGGTTGATCCTGCATAGTTCACACGGTCCTTAATTTTAAAGTAATACTGTATATTTGCTGTTACCTTCTATTTTTTATGTAGCTTATGGTACCGATATCACACATACACTGGGGCATTCGTGTAGGAGACCAATTGACATTGTTAGTTAGTTTATTAACATAGGCTAAGATTTTTGCACTTTATTATGTTTTGTAACTGAAGCTCTAGAGTCAGGAAATGCATCAGCTAGACTGGTGTGCGTATGTTTAATGCGTACACTGAATATTTTTTCCAGTAGATTTGTAGATGAAGGAATGCCACAGAAAGATGTTCTTAGTTTGCAGTTAAATGACAAAACATGTAGAATCCGGCTGTGCAGCAATAAGCAGATCATATATTCAAAGTTTCCAAACTGTCCGAAAATCAAGTAAATATCAGCCGGGTAGAAACAGAAGAGACGGAGCTCCCTTCATCCAGAGCCTTTAATCTTTGTGTGTGTGCGTGTGTTTGTGAGCTAGCCAGGGAGGGACACTGTAGATCAGAATTACCATGGGAAAGCTCCTCTGGAATGTCCCTACCCCACAAAACAAGACGAGAGGCACCACCATACATTTTTAGGAGTTTTGGGAACTGCTGTTCTTAATTTTTTTCTGTACCGTATTATTTAATTTCAAGCACAGTAGTGTATTATGTTACCAGACCCTATGATACATTATATTAGCACCGCACTATTTCATAGCACAATGGTCTGCTCTCATCTCCACGTCAAGTTAATTGACATGATTTGCAGGAGGATAAGACAGGGTAATATCTTTTTCCCCTATTTTCATTCTTTTGTGGGTTTGTTATAATTAACACAGATGCCCGATATAATTGTTAAGTCAAAGGTACAAAATATGCACTACTGTTCAATTCTATTAGTGATTTAAAAACATAACTTGTAAGAATGTACCAACATAAGAATTGTATGCTTATGTATACAGGCAGTCTCCGAGTTACCACAGCCAAAATCTTTTTGGTCTCTGTGACCTAAAATGTTGGGTTGTCATAAGAACCAAGGTTAACAATAAAGCTTCATTGCAGACACCTGTGATAAGTGTTACAGCTATTTATTGTAGCCTAAGGCTATAGTACAGTAAATTACCAAATCCAGAGTAGGGGTCGGGTGTTCTTAAGTAGGGGACCACCTGTATATGCATTTACTCTCTTACTTCTCAGATGTGCACATCTTCCCGGTAAAAAAATCACACAGGACAGGCCTCACAAACAGAAGCCAACAGACCCTATATATATTATAGTCCATGGGATATTTTGGTGTCTATTTGTGCTCATTTAAACATTCAGTGTTTCAGTTATTTTGTTATGCTCCTATAATAGGCTGCTGTCTTCACAATTTATGTGTGTAAACTCTGACCTCTTTCAAGCCAGGACATGGCAAAATTTCCTTAATTTAGACAATCCCTTTAGCTGGCAGAAAAAAATGTAGTTCGCTTATCCTATTCTCCAAATCTGCCCATAGCATTTCTTTTCACTGTAATAAAGTAGCTCAGTAGATATAGACAACTCGTTGCACTCATTCTGATCTCCATTCAGCATCTACAGTATTTACGAAGTGATGTATGTGAAAGTGTCAAATAATTGGTATTTCTGTTTCCTTTTTAAGGATACTTTGATGCGCATGCCTTGGCTATGGATTTCATGAGCATTGGTTTTCGAGAATGTTTAACAGAAGTTGCAAGGTATCTAAGCTCTGTTGAAGGCCTGGACACAGCAGACCCCCTCCGAGTTCGATTAGTCTCTCATCTTAACACATGTGCCTCACAGCGGGAAGCAGTTGCTATGACGTCAATGAGCCAGCACCAGCATTCCCTGCATCCCCACCACTGGGCGGCAGCTTTCCATCAACTTCCTGCATCTTTGCTACAACAAAATGGACTCTCCTCTTCTGAGAACATGCCTTGCAGACTTTCCTCAAGTACAGAGATACCACCACAACATGGTTCTGCCCTTCTCACAGCCACATTTGCTCATGCAGATGCTGCCCTTAGAGTGCCTTCTGTGGGCAGTGTAGCTTCTGGTGTGCCCCCTCTTTCTACCTCTTTACTCTCACTCTCAGCTACAGTTCATGCAGCAGCAGCTGCCGCAGCACACAGCTTCCCACTGTCATTTGCTGGAACATTCCCTTTACTTCCACCAGGGGCAGCAGCAGCTATGGCAGCGTCTGCAACAGCCATTACGTCTCCATTATCTGGAACATCTAGTCCTCGGCAAGCAAGCACCAGTGTAAATAGCAAGCCATATCGGCCTTGGGGGACTGAAGTGGGGGCTTTTTAACTTGCTGCTTTTTAAGTGGACTTTTGTGAAAACATTCATGTGCAGGAACAGTTGTCTGCAGGAACTAAAATGTCTGAAATATACAGATCACCTGTGGGTATAAAGAATATGTAACAATCTAACAATATGTGTTTCTTTTACAATTTTGATCCTATTTTTAAAAAAAAATCAGGTTAAACTTGTTGTAGCTTCCCATATAGACATCTGCAAGGTGGCAAAACCTTATGTGCCCTTAGCCTTGTCAACCTTTGTTACAAAAGCATGTGCTTGGAACGTTTTCCTCCCCAATGGTTATTTAGGCAGATAAGGGTTGCCCTTTTGTTCATTGATCTATACATGTCTATAATTTACTATTAAACTATTGTCTGTCCTTTGAAAAATATGGTTGCTTTCTTGCAGAAACATCTCCTTTCCTAACCATGGGTAGTGCATGGTATTGCAAGTAAGCTCCATGCCTAACTATACAGCCGAGCTCCAATACCAGTCCAAACCATGGTCAGGTGTGGGACTGTTTTTAGAAGAAATCAGCAATGTTTATCATAATCTGGACAACCAATTTAATGTCAGTGGTCAATTTGTTACACAGTGCCCTTCAGTGGGCTGTTCATGTACTGATACTTGTGACGCACAAGGTTCCCTAGAAGGGATTCCCCTCCCCTAAAACAAACTGAACATAGTCAGAAAATAGTCAGATACGTTAACCCTCACATTAATGGAAGCAGAGGTGCATGTCAGCACTTGAATCTGACACGTCAAGCTGTCTAAAAACAAATTGTATAGTTTTAACTTTCTATTAATCCATTCATCATTTCTCTGGTCACTATTTATCCACAATGCTGTTACTGTGCACTGAATCTGATGGTATTACAGTAAGAAAGCCTGGAACATGTATAGAAATTTATTTTAGTTTTTTTTTTTTCTTGTATGATATTTTAAGGGCTGGACCCATTTTAAAGCCGATGGAATTGCACAGTGGCCAATTTGACACTAACTAAAGTATTGAAGCTTATGTGATACTGTTAGCCATGAATTTAAATTGAATTGTTTTCATGTAAATTCTACTGTATGTGTATAGGTAGAATATTATATATCAGAGCTGACTATGACTAGAACATGTCAGTTAAAGACTGGTATAGGACAGCAAGACCCCTTCTACACACATAAATATTCATAAATTATATAGCTTCTGTCCGCAAAAAATGCAGAAATATGATATCTGTGTGCAGTCCATATTGCATCTGCAGTTGTTTTTTTTAAATATCTATATGTCATCCGTAAAAAAAAAAAAAAAAAAAAAAAAGATGGGTTTCTAATCTATTTTCTGCCCAGAGAAAGATGACCACATATAGATCTGTGTGCCCTCCATTTAGTGGATCCATTAACTTCTATGAAGGTCCATGGTCCTCATGTGAGAAAAAATAGTGCATACTGCAATGCTATCTGCAAAAAAAAAAAAACGGATAAAATATAGACATCAAAAACCTATTTCCGTATGAGCCCTTACATTGGGTTTTCACTATTATTTAAGAGCTTTTATTAGGTTTGTAAACCTTAAAACCAAACCCTTAAGAAATAAAACATTTTTTAACTATAACCATGAACAAATACCACATTTGTCAATCATCACTGTATGGAAATTTGGTATTCGATAGGAGTATTCTAGGAGGCCACAGAAGTTTCTGTGGGTCACTGATATAAACTGAAGTTAAAGGGGTTTTCCAATGAGACATGTTAGGCCTATCTACAGGATAGGCTCACAGATAATGAGAACTGAGGTTTCTCTGTTGGGCACCTCGTCGGTCCCTGAGATGAGGGGAGCAGGCTGCCGTGCATGGCATTTCCCAACACCTCCACTGCTGCACTCATCTTGGGGAGCAAAGATGGGTTCAACGGAAGTACCTCGGAGCCCCCGTTCTCGTGATCTTTAGGATCTCCATCCCCAGTGAGACCCCTACCATACAGCAAACTAGGTTCTCTCCTTCAGAGAGGCCTAACTTGTTTCGTGGTGAAACCCCTTTAAAGTTAAAGGAAATCTACCACTCAAGTAAAGTAAAAATAAACTATACATATTCACCTATACTTCTCTTCACTTCGATCCCAGCGCTGGTCTTATTCAACTTACATGCAGGATCGCCTGAAAATAAGAGATATAAAAAGCAGCCCAGAGTGCATGGACATGATGTCTGGATATCCGGGCTGCTAATTATTCATACCTCTTGCGTGATGTCACCTCCCACTCCCATGCTGGGTTATGTCAGATATATACGTTTGTGGCGTATGCTTGTTTTCCTTAAAAGCCATTATTACCACTGACTGGCACATATCACTGTATGTCCAGTTATTATACTTGAGCCATAGTAGAGAAGCTCTCTACTGTTATCCAGTAACAATGTAGTTATTATACTTTGCCTGTGCAGTGCTGATGCCAACTGCTAGAAGTGTATAGAAGAAGGTCATTTATTGTCTGTAAGTGAAGAGTAACACAGCATGTATCATTATGCACTTCATTTCTCTGCTGTGTGGAGAATGCAATAAATGTTAAACATTATGCAAGCTAAACTCAAACTATTTGTTTTATAAATACTGTACACTAGTATATACCCATTTCTTTTGTGCATCTTTGTAACCTCTTTTATATGTCAACAAGAAAAATATTTACGTTACTTATTGAATGAAGTCTTTATTGTATGGATGGATGAAGATAGAGGGTATGTGTAACCGGAGGTTTAAAGAGAACCCCACTAAACTACTACCATACTATCTTCAGCTATGAAGTGTCCTTTTTAGAATTCCCTCTTTTATGTGAAATCTCACATGTTTACCTTTTAAAAAATAAATCTCCCTTATGTTAAAGGGGGAGGTCATTTGGTTCTGTAGTACCTAGAACATGCTTTTTGTAACAGATAAGGAACTCGTCTTTCAGACCACATCAGGCTTTGTGTGCTACAAAACCAAAGATACAGGCAGATAAAGACATAGGTGATATTACAAGCTGCAGATAAGTACCCAATTCCCACCTATTTTTTAACTGCCTGTATGTCCAGTTCTGTAGCTCACAGAATCATGATGGAACCTAAAAAAGAGATTCTTATTTTTATTATGAAACAAAAAGCATGTTTCTAGTTAATATATAGCCAAATATAGGGCTTCTGACTAGAGACGGGCAGACCCAAACTTTCCATTAAGGTTCAGGCGCGGCCTGTGTGACCCGGAAATATTGCCAGATTGGCGGGCAAACAGTCAATCCGGCACATTGATGATTCACCCAAACCCCGAAAGGAAAGTTTGGGTCCACTCATCTCTACTTCTGGCGTAACACTGCCCCTGCAACCACTAAACTTGACTCATTGCATGTGAAAATGGGAAGAGGAGAGTCCTATTTGCTTAAATTTTGGTGAGATTTCACATAAAAAAAGGAATTCTAGAAAGGACATTTCATACACTATCAGAGGGGACTTGTAGTTTGGTGGGGTAAAAAATTATATTTTTCTGTATAATATTCAT
This sequence comes from Engystomops pustulosus, assembly GCA_019512145.1. NCBI lineage: Eukaryota > Metazoa > Chordata > Amphibia > Anura > Leptodactylidae > Engystomops > Engystomops pustulosus. The sequence continues at coordinate 132,365,200 of CM033643.1, forward strand.
GGCTCTTCATAAGGTATAGAGATACTTTAATGTCTGCAGCCGGACAGCAGGAATTTTTTTTTTTTTTTAAATTGGTGACTGTGTGAGCTGAACCACCGACCCCCATAGAGTAGGGACGAGGGACATCCACCCCCACCAGCTTCAGAGACTACTTTCCGCTGTAGCTCTCCCAGCAGCACGAAGGAGGAAAGGGACCTAGTTATGTCTGCTGGTTGGGACAAAGCTAGAGGGTGGGATGCAAGCTTTTTTTACATATGTATATGTAATTCAGAGCTGTATATACCACGAGGCGGGGTGAAGATCCCGCCTCAGGCAGAAGATGAACGAACCCTGAGATGAGCGGCAGAATTGCCTTTCTATTCATGCACCACAAGTACAGACCTGCCGCTGACAAGTCTGTACTTTCTGAGAAATATTAATGGCATCTATGCCATTGATGTGCATAACAGACCATGCGCTGCTCTGTACGCTCGGACCCGAGCAGGCAAATGAACCGGGAGATGAGCAGACTGCAGCGGGTAAGTATTAATTTTATTGTTTTATTACTGGCCGCATCATGGGGTGGGGTGTCTGTAAGGGATTATATGGAGAGCTGTGTATTATTCAATGTGTGGACTACATGTGTAGCGTGGGGATGGTTAGTATACACACTAGGGGGGCTGCATGTAGTCTGTGTGTGGGGTATATAAACTGTGTGGTAGGGCTGAATAAACACTGTGTGTAAGGGCTGTATCCAAACTGTGGGGGAGAGCTGTATCTAAACAGTGTGGGGGCTGTATCTAAATAGTGTGTATGTTGAGGCTGTATCTTAAGTGCGGTTGGGAGGCTGTATCTAAACTGTGGGGGGGCAGTATCTAAACTGTGTGGGGGGAGGCTGTATCTAAACTGTCTGCGGGGGCTGTATCTAAACTGTGTGTGGGGAGAGTGTATCTTAACTGTGTGGATGCCTGTATGTAGGCTGCGAGGGCCCTGTATGTAGGCTGCAGGGGCGCTGTATATAGGCAGCGGGGGCACTGTATATAGACTTGTGGGGGTGCTGTATATAGATTTGTGGGGGCACTGATCACATGATTTTGAAACTCATTGAGAGAAATGCATCATTAAACACATACGTGTTATTAGGTAATAGGAAAATTTTTTCATTGATAATCATTATTACCGTATATACTTGATTATAAGCCGACTCGAGTATAAGCCGAGACATCTAATTTTACCACCAAAACTGGGAAAAACTATTGACTCGAGTATAAGCCGAGGGTGGGAAATGCATTGGTCACAGCCCCCCCCCTCCAGTATATAGCCAGCAAGCCCCCAGTAGTATATAGTCAGCCTGCCCCCATGTAGTATACAGCCAGCCTGCCCCCATGTAGTATACAGCCGGCTTTCCCCCATGTAGTATACAGCCGGCCTGCCCCCATGTAGTATACAGCCGGCCTGCCCCCATGTAGTATACAGCCGGCCTGCCCCCAGTAGTATACAGTAGGAGTAGATAGTCACCAGTAATGTACTAGATGTCACAGACTGACCTACTGTGTGGGCACTTTTTAAACATTTGTCTAAATTGAGTAGCTGCATATAGCAAGGGACAGGGGTAAGCATCCGGGGGGCGCAACATGTAATTTTTTGCCTCAGGAAGCAAAAAGACTATGTTATTTGGATTTGTGAGTGTGGGAATGGATCTAGCAGAGCTGTGTGTGAGTGAGTGAATTGATGTAGCAGAGCTGTGGGGGACATTTATCATTACACTGAAATGCTTACAATTGGAAGCAAGGATCATGTGTTTTTACGTCGAACTTTGAGGCAGATGGGCTACAGCAGCAGAAGACCACACCGGGTGCCATTCCTTTCAGCTAAGAACAGGAAACTGAGGCTAAAATTTGCACAAGCTCATCGAAATTGGACAGTAGAAGATTGGAAAAACATTGTCTGGTCTGATGAGTCTCGACATTCGGATGGTAGGGTCAGAATTTGGCATCAACAACATGAAAGCATGGATCCATCCTGCCTTGTATCAACGGTTCAGGCTGGTGGTGTCATGGTGTGGGGAATTTTTTCTTGGCACTCTTTGGGCCCCTTGGTACCAATTGAGCATCGTTGCAACGCCACAGCCTACCTGAGTATTGTTGCTGACCATGTCCATCCCTTTATGACCACAATGTACCCAACATCAGATGGCTACTTTCAGCAGGATAATGCGCCATGTCATAAAGCTGGAATCATCTCAGACTAGTTTCTTGAACATGACAATGAGTTCACTGGACTCAAATGGCCTCCACAGTCACCAGATCTCAATCCAATAGAGCATCTTTGAGATGTGGTGGAACGGGAGATTCGCATCATGGATGTGCAGCCGACAAATCTGCGGCAACTGTGTGATGCCATCATGTCAATATGGACCAAAACCTTGTTGAATCTATGCCATGAAGAATTGAGGCAGTTCTGAAGGCAAAAGGGGGTCCAACCCGTTACTAGCATGGTGTACCTAACAAAGTGGCCGGTGAGTGTATACAAATTGTTACAGAAGAATTTGGGGTATCCTCAAAAGTAACCTGAGATTGGAGTTACATATTCCATCTGGGCCTAGGATGATAGCCAGACAGGCTAGAAATCTACGCGACAGTCTGACCAGAAGCCATTTTCAGAGATTGTCCATACCACTGGGACATGGACAGCGGCTGGTGGGCTCATAACCGTGTGGTAATTGTACAGTATGTCCCTTGGTCATGCGTGGGACAAACTTTGTGAATCCAGCAAACTCCAAAAATGTACAACTGCGGTCTTATATCAATTGTCGAACCCGCAATGTCATCTACGGTTTACTTTGCCCGTGTCCGAAACTTTATGTGGGGCAGACAGGTCAGGAGTTACGTAAGAGAATTCAGAAACACATCTCCACTATCAACAATGCGGCACAAGATATCTCCAATGGAAAACAATTATCTACAGTGGCAAAACATTTTTTCCATTCCCACCGGGGAAACCCCACAGGCCTACGGATTGTGGGCCTAGACAGAGTACAACAAAATATATGTCACGCCAGCTCTTTTGCGCTTGGAGGCAAAATGGATTTTCGATCTGGCTTCCTTGGCTCCATATGGGATGAATGAGGATATGTTATTCTCTGGTTTCTATAAGAAGTGAATTTATGTCAGAACATCCATCATCTACAAGCTAGGTATGGTATACTCATATTCCTTTCACACTTTTTTCACACCACCTTTTTCACTCACGGTCATCTTCTGGTGTTCTCTCTTTGACCCTTACTTGGAGTGTTCCACTTTTCAGCACCATTCCTAGGTTCCCTGGGCAGCTTTTCTCCTCACTACGCCCCGATTACCACTTCAGGTCACGGATCCACCGCGGTGCTTGGTAACAGGCACCATCCTTCACTCCTTCATCACACATTCCACCTTTGGCACTACCACAACTTCTCCCCTTCTCTCCCTTGTCCCCCCCCCCTTCTTTTTTCTCCCTCTCTTTTGTTTTTCACTCTGCCTGCTCTATTTGAGCAAGATGTATTCATTTTACACCATACATGGTTATTCACGTCACTTCTTTTGCTTTTTTGCTTCTTTTTCTTTTCTTTCATACGTTATTCAGGTTCTATTGATCATGGGTTTTCCCCTATTTTGCTTCATTCTCATTTTACTTCCTTTTACTCTTAGGTACCCTGTATGGGGCTCTGGGACATTACCCTCTATTCATTCCCATATGATTAGAGATGAGCGAGCACTAAAATGCTCGGGTACTCGTTATTCGAGATGAACTTTTCCCGATGTCTCGAATAACGAGCCCCATTGAAGTCAATGGGAGACTCGAGCATTTTTCAAGGGGACCAAGGCTCTGCACAGGGAAGCTTGGCCAAACACCTGGGAACCTCAGAAAAGGATGGAAACACCACGGAAATGGACAGGAAACAGCAGGGGCAGCATGCATGGATGCCTCTGAGGCTGCTTAATTGCACCATTATGCCAAAATTATGGGCAACAGCATGGCCATGACAGAGTGACAGAATGAAGCTAGATAGCATCTAAAACATGCAATAATTGACCCTGACACTATAGGGGACGGCATGCAGAGGCAGCGGCAGCAGCGGCAGGCTAGAGAGTGTCATGGCGACATACCCTAAATGGACTCAGGCTTCAAACCAATGGGTGGCAGAGAGGAACCAAAGGAGGTGAGCAAGAAGCGCTCAAATAATATCGGTACATGATAAAAGTTTGCCAGTATATTTTGTGGATTACACAGCAGGGTGGCGACAAAGTTAACATGGAAGCCATGAAAACAACCCAAAATTCTGCCTGACACAGCTCGTTTGATAAGGGGACCATGTATGTTCGCTGTGCGCTCCAAATCATTTGTCTCCTTTATTCTTTGGTTCGGTCCTATCACAGTGATACCAGATTTGTAGGTTTTATTGTGTTTTAATACTTTTTCAATAATTAAAACAGTGTACGAAAAAGAAAATAGTTTCGCCATCTTGTGACGCTAATAACTTTAGTGCACGGAGCTGGGGAGGTGTGGTTTTTTTGCTTTATGAGCCGTTGTTTTCATTGCTACCATTTTGAGGACTGCGTGACCTTTTGATAACTTTTTATTACTCTTTTATGTGATGTAAAATGGTGTAAAAGTGGCGTTTCAGTGTGTATAGGACTGCTGGAATCCGAGCTCAGGCAGTCCTGTGTAAATTGATTCTAAACTAAACCGTCAGTTTTCTGGTTAAATTGCCGTACTGGCACTTTGCCATAAGTAATTAGGTTTTGGGTTGCAGTTTGGGCACTCGGTCTCTAAAAGGTTCGTCATCACTGATCTAGACTGTTATTGTCATTACCAACAGAAACCCCAAATTAACAACTGCTTGCTCTCAATGAATATAAACATTTGGGAGACCTCTATCTTTAATGTAAACCTTGATCCTTCTATTCATCTTTAGATCAGCAAAGCCAAAATTACATCCCTGATATCTTGTTCTACTTGTCATTTGCATTATTGTTTCTCCTCTACTCACATCCAAAGCTTTTTTCTGCTGTTCTCTTGGCACCATAGAACAGTGCACTGTGAAAGCACAAATAAGTTACAAAGGTAAAACCTGTACCTGACTAAAGGAAGGAGTGAAACTGTTTGCAGCTCTGGATGTGAATGGAAAAAGCAACTTTCTTTCTTCTATGTGATTTTTTTGCTTTATGAGCCGTTGTTTTCATTGCTACCATTTTGAGGACTGCGTGACCTTTTGATAACTTTTTATTACTCTTTTATGTGATGTAAAATGGTGTAAAAGTGGCGTTTCAGTGTGTATAGGACTGCTGGAATCCGAGCTCAGGCAGTCCTGTGTAAATTGATTCTAAACTAAACCGTCAGTTTTCTGGTTAAATTGCCGTACTGGCACTTTGCCATAAGTAATTAGGTTTTGGGTTGCAGTTTGGGCACTCGGTCTCTAAAAGGTTCGCCATCACTGCTATAGAGTGAGGCCCCCTCTGCTCCATACAATAGATATATATCGGGTTAATATTTTTTTGTCTCACACCCATGCACTATTTTAAGAGTTAGGTCTTGCTTTGTAGTAGACAACTGCACCCCTGATGTTGCCCCCCATATTGCTGCAGGTGGTGCTACCTGAGGCAAGAGGCTCAACTCACCTCATGGCTCGTTTACGGGAAGAGAAAGCAGGCGTGGCCTCTCAGAGAGGGACTTGGGTAGATTGCCCAGTTGGCAAATAGAAGCCATTTTATTGCAATCAGCTGGAAGGGGCACCCTGTCGATATAAAAAATATTCTTGTCACGATGTTGACCTAGGCTTTAGGGCTAAGTTGAAGCCTGCTGAGGGCCAAATCCAGGTGGATAGTCCCATAGTCCCAATGTCAGAGATTTTCACATTTATAGCTCACTGAAGGATCCGTTCCCTGTCTTGTCTGTAGAAATGAAATTGACTGATGACATCTTGTGGGTGCTGTTGGTCTGAAGAGCTAAGGCCCAAGGCCCTGGTTGCATTCATTTGGAAGGGCATGTTCGATCACCTGTCTATGGGCATCTTGACGGTTCTCTTCCTCCACCACCCTATTGCCAATTGTATCGTATCAGCCACTGAAACAAGAGATCCAATGATCCAGTGCCTGAAACGTGGGTGGGGCAGCAGTGGTCAGCGGTGAAGCCTGCAGGGCAGCGGGTATAGAGAGTTGAAATGACACATTGGTGGACGCTGTGGAGGACCGTGGAGGCAAAATGGACAGGAAACAGCAGGGGCAGCATGCATGGATGCCTCTGAGGCTGCCTAATCTTGTGATGGAGCTGGCGGTCCACTGCCAGGCGAGCTTTCGCCTGTCCAAGCCCCTGTCTCTCGGCTCCTCCCACCCAAAATGGGCCTGGGGGCCAGAAGCGTTTACTTTGAAAAAATTATAATTTTCAAAGCAGGCCGGGTCGTTTGAATATTTCACCTAGGAATAATGGAGTAGCATAGTGGTTCTATTTTTAATTGTTTTTACGGAAATGGTTCCATGATTAAGAGCGACAGTATGGGGCATCCATATTGCGCTGCTATGATTGCAACTTCAGGTCTCCAGCATGGCGGCGACAGATGGGCCGAGTTCCACTATGTATCTGGTGAAACACCTGAAAATTCTGCCTGACACACAGGGTGGCGACAAAGTTAACAAGTTTGATGTGGAAGCCATGAAAACAACCCAAAATTCTGCCTGACACAGCTCGTTTGATAAGGGGACCATGTATGGAGGCAGTGAACTAGTAGTAGATTAAAGGTGCTGCAGTTAAAACTATGTTAGTTGGATCTTGGGATGGAGCTGGCGCTCCGCTGCCAGGCGAGCTTTCGCCTATCCAAGCCCCTGTCTCTCGGCTACACCCAAACAGCACTTCTAAGAACCTTTTGTATAAGATCAAGTGTAGTAGCGTTCTTATAAGTTTGGGATATGGCGGGTGAGGGGAATGTAAACAGATGCGCAAGAAGCGCTGAAATAATATCGGTAAATAATAAAAGTTTGCCAGTATATTTTGTGGATTACACAGCAGGGTGGCAACAAAGTTAACAAGTTTGATGTGGAAGCCATGAAAACAACCCAAAATTCTGCCTGACACAGCACGTTTGATAAGGGGACCATGTATGGAGGCAGTGAACTAGTAGTAGATTAAAGGTGCTGCAGTTAAAACTATGTTAGTTGGATCTTGAGATGGAGCTGGCGCTCTGCTACCAGGCGAGCTTTCGCCAATCCAAGCCCCTGTCTCTAGGCTACTCCCCAAACAGCACTTCTAAGAACCTTTTGTATAAGATCAAGTGTAGTAGCGTTCTTATAAGTTCAGACTCGGTCCCAGCCTCCACCAAGTTAACCCAATGTGCCGTCAGCGATATAGTGGCCCTGCCCGGCAGCACTCGTCCACGTGTCCGTGGTCAGGTGGACCTTGTCAGAAACGGCGTTGGTCAGGGTACGGATGATGTTCTCTGACACGTGCTTGTTCAGGGCTGGAACATCAGGAAAAGTAGTGGCGGCTGGGGACCGAATACCGAGGGGCGGCCGCCGCCATGAGGTTTCGAAAGGCCTCGGTCTCTACCAGCCTATAGGGCAGCATCTCCAGGCTAAGCAACTTGGAGATGTGGACGTTGAGGGCTTGGGCGTGTGGGTGGGTTGCGCTATACTTCCTTTTGCGCTCCAGCGTCTGGGGTATGGAGAGCTGAATGCTGGTGGATGCTGTGGAGGATCGTTGAGGCGAAGATGGGGTTTTTGCACGGGAGGTGTTTGGGCTGTGGTCCTGGGCAGGGGGCTGACTAGCAGATGACACAGGGGAAGGAGCAGTGGTGTGCCCGGCCGGAGGTGAACGGGCTTGGTGCCATTGAGTGGGGTGTCCCAGCCCTAACTCTGGCCGCCCACCCTCTGCCCATCTACCCTACTGACCCCCCCGGAACAACAGACACCTGAACTTCTGCCCACCAGCATGGCCGCCACCTTGGACAACCAAAGAGTAAGTAACATGTATTTCTATGTATGTATTTATGTATATGCATATTAGATTATAAATTTATATGTGCATTTGTATATTTATACCTGTGTGAGGGCTTATTTTTTGCGTAACATATTTTACTTCTCATTTATTATTCCATGTCGTGTACTGGGAAGCTGTAGATTTTAATACTTTCGCTGTGCGCTCCAAATCATTTGTCTCCTTTATTCTTTGGTCTGGTCCTATCGCAGTGATACCAGATTTGTAGGTTTTATTGTGTTTTAATACTTTTTCAATAATTAAAACAGTGTACGAAAAAGAAAATAGTTTCGCCATCTTGTGACGCTAATAACTTTAGTGCACGGAGCTGGGGAGGTGTGGTTTTTTTGCTTTATGAGCCGTTGTTTTCATTGCTACCATTTTGAGGACTGCGTGACCTTTTGATAACTTTTTATTACTCTTTTATGTGATGTAAAATGGTGTAAAAGTGGCGTTTCAGTGTGTATAGGACTGCTGGAATCCGAGCTCAGGCAGTCCTGTGTAAATTGATTCTAAACTAAACCGTCAGTTTTCTGGTTAAATTGCCGTACTGGCACTTTGCCATAAGTAATTAGGTTTTGGGTTGCAGTTTGGGCACTCGGTCTCTAAAAGGTTCGCCATCACTGCCCTAGGGGTTAATGAGCCGTTGTTTTCATTGCTACCATTTTGAGGATTGAATCAAATGGAGAGTGAAATTAGATGGTAAATTGTTGCCTTATGCCGTTCATTAAGCACTAAAATTTACACATTCAAAATAAATAAAAAGAGAAAACCCACCATGAAAATTTGTCTGCAATTTCTCCTGAGTACCAAAGACCCACCAAATGTGGCCGTTACTGTTTTATGGGGGCACAGCGAGGCGTGCAGGAAGGGAAGGAGAGCCCTGCCAGCTGCCAGAGATTTAGTTTCCTCATTGGCCCCCCTTTGAAGGCTATAAATTTTTCGCTTTTGGTGTTATTGGGGCCATGTGACGGCATTTTTTTGCGGGATGAGATGCTGTTCAATTGTTACATTTTGGGTTCGGGATCACTATTGTGAAAATTTAGGAACTTTTTTTGAGGGCAGGAAAAGGAGTAGAAAAAGCATAAGTCTGTATGGATTTTGACTTTTTTTTTTTGGTGTTCCACCGTCAGGACTAATATCATGTTAGCTGTATTTATGGGTGATTTACGATTAAGGGGATACCAGACATGAATATATTTTCTACGTTTTAATATAATTTGTAAAACAAAACCTAAGGCGGGAAAAACTCTATAATTTTTGTATGCCGTCTTGCCAAGTGGAATAACTTTGTATCGTTTTTGGGCTACGGAGCTGGTTGATGGCTTGTGTTTTGCGGAGGAACATGTTGTACTTTGCACCCAAGTATTCATGTCTACGTACATATGGTTTTTTTGGTCGCTTTTATAGCATGGTTTGTGGGATTGAAATTGAAAAGCGGTAAAAATCATACTTTTGGAGGGTTTATAACCGTTTTTGTCCTTGGCGTTTATCGGGGGGTTCAATAATGATTTACTTGTATTCTACGAGGTTGTACGGACGCCGGTGATACTATATATGTGGGGTTTGTGTTATGATTAGGAATTCTTGTTTGGAGTTATATGTCTTCTTTATATGTTTTGAGGGGTTTGGGGACAATTTTAGTGATTTTGGCTTTATTTTTTTATTTGAATAACTTTTTTTTTATTTTTTACTTGTATACCATGGACAGAACAAGAAATCCTCTGATTGCTGTTCATGAAATATTCTGCAATACTCATGTATTGCAGAGTATTATCAGGTCAAGCCTAGGCCACTTGCATAAGGCTGGCACTTGACAGTAAGATGAAGTCACAGACGCCATCTTACTGGCAATTTTTGCTATGAACTCGGGGGTCCAGAGCGGACCCCAGAGTACTATAGCAACGATCGGCGCCCCGAAAAACGGTCGGGGGGTGACCGATCGTGGGGGAAAGCACCCCGATGCTTGAATGCTGCGTCGCGCTGACCGCGGCTCAAAGGGTTAGCACAGCGAGTCGGAGACACTCCGATCGGGGTGTTACTGGGGTGACGGCTAATTAGTTACAGCCGGCAACCGTGTTCCGATGCCGGTTCGGCTCTGATCCGCGCCGAGCCGCAGAGGCGACGTGGGGATATATCCGCCACTGAGACGCTAAGTCACTGCGCTCAGTGCGGATATACCCGCGCGGAGCGTTTTAAGGAGGTTTTTAAAGTTCTTTAAATTAGGTTATTGATATTGGCGCTTGATTGACAGTAGTATCGGGATGTATATTTGCTTCAACACTGCGGACTGTATCTTTGAGATATAAACATGCTAATATACACCGATGATAGGTCCGGGGGGGTGGCTGAATACATGTGTAATCTTGGCATCTGTGTTGAGGAAGTTCTCACGTATCCGTTATATTGAGTGATTAAGTGCTTTATCACTTTACTATTCCTCTGTGAAGGGCTATTCCCCCCGCTGGAGTTAGATTTCGGGATTAAAGTGTCAGGTTAAGTCCACCTCCTACTATGAGAGCGCCTACTGGCAACTTCCTTCCTTAGATTCCAATGTTGGGCAGTCCACGGGTGTTTTTGATATTAGGGGCCATATAGGCTTCGCATTGTACATGTTCTTCTCCTAATGTACCTTTGAAAGGAGATATCGCCCTTCAGTATCTGTTAAGGTTATTACAAGTAATTTTAAGTGAAGAGATTTATAAAAGCTCTACTGACTCCTCGTAGCTGCCTTTAATATGTGGAGTGGACCAGGCGCATAGTTCCCTAGTGGGTAATTGGGAATTTTGTTATTTTAAAATGTGTTTCTGAGCAGTTATAATCGATGCTTTTTGTACTTATATATTTCAAACTTGGCTCCTTTTTTGTGGCGTGTTAAATCCCCTTACATTGTGTGATGCTATAACCAAATCTATCATGACCATATCAGTGATCTTTTATCCTGGCCCCTTCTTTTTGAGTTCACCCCTTCATAGGAATTAACTGTGTACATTTGAAATGTCATCTCAGTTACCTCTGTGTATAATATATGTGATAGTATACAATCATCTTCAAATTTAACTTAACTTTCATTATTAAAACATGAAACAAGAGTACACCACTGCGTAATACCGGGTGGTTAGTTCTTCTGCCTCCGAGTTAACGGTAGTTGCGGGGGGGGGGGGGGAGAGGAGAACTAACCGAACATAGAATACCTATGCAAGATAGGAAAAATACCTCGGCAGCACCTAAGGCATTACATGTTTAACTTATTATAAAAAACACAATATTGTGTGACAATGGTGCTCTCTGAGAGTAATCCCCGGACTGAGACATTGCTGACCATGACCTTGAGCCACCAAAAGTCCCCAATCCAAATCTTAGGTTACTTGATCCTGTAAGGAGAAGGCCCTATATTGCTACAATACCAACTTACAAATCGTTCCTGGGCGGGGGTTTTAGAGGGTTCAACGAAAGTCACATTTGTGTGCTCTTTTGTAAGGTGTTGATGGAATGTCCCTGTGGCTTTTCTTTTCTTTTGGAGCAGCGGAATTTTCCACTGGGACCATGTTAGATGGTCAGGTACCGCGGGAAGCCTAGCGACCTCTTGGTCATAAGGTACGCCACGATGGGAAGTCATAGGCACTTAGAAAACAAAGATGACCGCACACCATTATGGGATGGTGCTCATGTAGATTCTTCATCCATCCATAATCCAACCCCCCATTAGAGAACATGGCCACACACCCCAAACTGGTTTTTTCATTTTTTATTTTTTTAGCGTTTTCAATGTTATAATTCACACATGGGCTTCACCGTAGAAATTGAACAAAAGTTATATAATTCTATACATCATAGGTACATATACACGTTTTTCGGAATAACGAACCTTTGTCAAGCATGATTGGCAAGTGTCTGCAGTAGTAGGTAGGGAGTGGTGAGGCAGGCCCTGGCATTCGGAGACCATATTTATTCTCATATACAAAGTCTGTTTCGGCATCTGGCCGAGAAGGGACAAGGTGTTTTTGATTCTAATTAATAGTGTATGAGCGGTAAAGTACCCTCACAGAGTTGTGGTTGCCCTCTCGCCTGGCACACACCTGTTGCTCTCTTGTTGAGCTGGGTCTTTCCCTGGCTTGGGTTATAACTGTTATTATTGCATCTATGAGCCTGTGGGGGTAGTTGTTTTCCCTTTAGTAGTGTTACACCATTTTCATATGGGTAAGAGAACATCCTTCATTTTTTATCAAAGCTTAGGGGTGAGGGCATCGGGTCCTGGGCTCTTGCCCAGTGGTATGGAGGCGATGATGCCTCTCACCTCATCTGCTGGTTATCTGTTTTAGGTGGGGAGTTAGGGAACCCAGGGAAGGATATATTTTTTCATTAGGGTGCTCTGGTTGGGGGGTCACGAAATCCTTGACTGGGGGTTGTATAGGGTGTTGGTAGAACTTTCTCATTTCTTCTTCTATGGTTTTGTGTCTGAGATGTTTCCCTTCTGTTTTGGAGTTTGCTTGACATTGAGTGTTTTCCTCTCTCTTTTATGAACTAAATGGGCCATTAATTTTATTTGCTTTATCTACCATGAGCATAATACTGATTTGAGTTGGTGTTTAAAACGCTGTTTTTAAGTTTAGTAGGTCCTTAATAGAGATGAGCGAGCACTAAAAGCTCGGGTACTCGTTATTCGAGACGAACTTTTCCCCATGCTCGAGTGCTCTCTCGAATAACGAGCCCCATTGAAGTCAATGGGAGACTCGAGCATTTTTCAAGGGATCAAGGCTCTGCACAGGGAAGCTTGGCAACACACCTGGGAACCTCAGAAAAGGATGGAAACACCACGGAAATGGACAGGAAACAGCAGGGGCAGCATGCAGGATGCCTCTGAGCTGCTTAATGCACCATTATGCCAAAATTATGGGCAACAGCATGGCCATGACAGAGTGACCGAATGAGGTAGATAGCATCTAAAACATGCAATAATTGACCTGACACTATAGGGGACGACGATGCAGAGGCAGTGGCAGGCTGAGAGTCTCATGGCGACATACCCTAAATGGACTCAGGTTTTCACCAAAGGAGGTGAAATGATTTCCTATGTGAACAAAAGGTTGACGGTATATTTAGTAGATAAACACAGCATGGTGGCGACATGTGACCAAGTTCTCATAACGTATCTGGTGAAACACCCGAAAATGAGGCCTGGACACAGCTCTTGTGATGATAAGGGGACGACATGTGGAGGCAGCCATGGAGACGACTTCCATTCCAAGCCCCTGTCTCTCGGCTTCTCCCCACCCAAAATGGGCCTGGGGACCAGAAGCGTTTACTTTGAAAAAATTATAATTTTCAAATCAGGCCGGGTCGTTTGAATATTTCACCTAGGAATAATGGAATAGCATAGTGGTTCTATTTTTAATTGTTTTTATGGAAATGGTTCCATGATTAAGAGCGACAGTATGGGGCATCCATATTGCGCTGCTATGATTTCAACTTCAGGTCTCCAGCATGGCGGCGACAGATGGGCCGAGTTCCACTATGTATCTGGTGAAACACCTGAAAATTCTGCCTGACGCAGCTCGTTTGATAAGGGGACGATGTATGGAGGCAGTGAACTAGTAGTAGATTAAAGGTGCTGCAGTTAAAACTATATTAGTTGGATCTTGAGATGGAGCTGGCGCTTTGCTGCCAGGCGAGCTTTCGCCAATCCAAGCCCCTGTCTCTAGGCTACTCCCCAAACAGCACTTCTAAGAACCTTTTGTATAAGATCAAGTGTAGTAGCTTTCTTATAAGTTTAGGATATGGCGAGTGAGCGCAATGTAAACAGATGCGCAAGAAGCGCTGAAATAATATTGGTAAATGATAAAAGTTTGCCAGTATATTTTGGGGATTACACAGCAGGGTGGCGACAAAGTTAACAAGTTTGATGTGGAATCCATGAAAACAACCCAAAATTCTGCCTGACACAGTTCGTTTGATGAGGAGACCATGTATGGAGGCAGCTATATGGACGACTTTTGGAGGCAGCTACGGCGATGACGTGTGGAGGTAGGAATGGAGACAACGTGTGGAGCCAGCTAAAAAGACGACATGTGGAGGCTGCTATGGAGACAACGTGTGGAGGCTGCTATGGAGATTTAATTTGGATAGTGCCTGTATGTGGCAGTCCAAAAAAGTTTTCAAACCAGAGGAGCAGGTAGGTGGTCCTCCAGAAAAATTAAATAGATTGAGTGCCTGTATGTGGCACTCCCAAAAATTGCTTAAAATAGAGGACCGGGTAGGTGGCCCTGCAGAAAAATTAAATACATAGAGTACTATAGCTAGAGCCAGTTGGCCCTGGCAAAAAATAGCCAGTTTCCTCTGCTTTAGTGTACAAAGAGGAGGAGAAGGAGGACAATGAGGAGGAGGAGTGCATACATTATTCAGGTTGAGCTTCTTTCACCTGGTGGAGAATGAAAATCCGGAGAAAACCAGGCTTTATTCATCTTGATAAGCGTCAGCCTGTCAGCGCTGTCAGTCGACAGGCGTGTACGCTTATCGGTGATGATGCCACCAGCTGCACTGAAAACCCGCTTGGACAACACGCTAGCGGCAGGGCAGGCAAGAACCTCCAAGGCATACAGCGCCAGTTCGTGCCACATGTCCAGCTTTGAAACCCAGTAGTTGTAGGGAGCTGTGTGATCATTTAGGATGATGGTTTGGTCAGCTACGTACTCCCTCACCATCTTTCTGTAAAGATCAGCCCTACTCTGCCGAGACTGGGGACAGGTGACAGTGTCTTGCTGGGGTGACATAAAACTGGCAAAGGCCTTGTAAAGCGTACCCCTGCCAGTGCTGGAAAGCTGCCTGCTCGCCTACTCTCCCTCGCTACTTGTCCCACAGAATTACGCCCTCTGCCGCTAGTGCTGTCAGAAGGGAAATACTGTTTCAGCTTGTGCACCAGGGCCTACTGGTATTCATGCATTCTCACACTCCTTTCCTCTCCAGGGATGAGAGTGGAAAGATTTTGCTTGTACCGTGGGTCCAGGAGAGTGAATACCCAGTAATCGGTGCTGGAATAAATTCTTTGAACGCGAGGGTCACGGGATAGGCAGCCTAGCATGAAATCTGCCATATGTGCCAGAGTCCCAACGCGCAAGAATTCACTCCCCCTCACTGGCCTGACTCCCCATTTCCTCCTCCTCCAACTCCTCCAACTCCTCTTCTTCTGCCCATACACGCTGAACAGTGAAGGACTGAGCAATGCTCCCCTCTTCTGTCTCACCAACATTCTCCTCCTCTTCCTCCTCATCCTCCTCCACCTCCTCCGATATGCGCTGAGAAACAGACCTAAGGGTGCTTTGGCTATCAACAAGGGAATCTTCTTCCCCCGTCTCTTGTGACGAGCGCAAAGCTTCCGACTTCATGCTGACCAGAGAGTTTTTCAACAGGCCAAGCAGCGGGATGGTGAGGCTGATGATGGCGGCATCGCCACTGACCATCTGTGTTGACTCCTCAAAGTTAGTCAGCACCTGACAGATATCAGACATCCACGTCCACTCCTCATTGTAGACTTAAGGAAGCTGACTGACCTGACTACCAGTTCTGGTGGAAGTTGACATATGGCAGTCTACAATCGCTCTGCGCTGCTGGTAAACTCTGGATAACATGGTTAATGTTGAATTCCACCTCGTGGGCACGTCGCACAACAGTCGGTGAGCGGGCAGTTGGAGGCGGCGCTGCGTTGCCCTGAGAGTGGCAGCATCTGTGCTGGACTTCCTGAAATGCGCACAGATGCGGCGCACCTTCGTCAGCAAATCAGACAGATTGGGGTATGTCTTGAGGAAACGCTGAACTATGAGATTTAACACATGGGCCAGGCATGGCACATGTGTCAGTCTGCCGGGTTGCAGAGCCACCACCAGGTTACGGCCGTTGTTACACACAACCATGCCTGGCTTCAGGTTCAGCGGTGCCAGCCACAGATCAGTCTGCGCCGTGATGCCCTGTAGTAGCTCTTGGGCGGTGTGCCTTTTATCGCCTAGGCTCAGCAGTTTGAGCACCGCCTGCTGCCGCTTAGCGATGGCACTGCTGCTGTGCCTAGAGCTACCGACTGATGGCGCCATGCCCACTGATGGTAATTCGGAGGAGGAGGAGGTGGAGGAGGGGTGGGAGGAGGAGGAGGTATAGTAGGCCTTTGAGACCTGGACCAAGGTAGGCCCCGCAATCCTCGGCATCAGCAGTATATGAGCAGCCCCAGGGTCAGACTGGGTCCCAGCCTCCACCAAGTTAACCCAATGTGCCGTCAGCGATATATAGTGGCCCTGCCCGGCAGCACTCGTCCACGTGTCCGTGGTCATGTGGACCTTGTCAGAAACGGCGTTGGTCAGGGCACAGATGATGTTCTCTGACACGTGCTTGTGCAGGGCTGGGATGGCACATCGGGAAAAGTAGTGGCGGCTGGGGACCGAATACCGAGGGGCGGCCGCCGCCATGAGGTTTCGAAAGGCCTCGGTCTCTACCAGCCTATAGGGCAGCATCTCCAGGCTAAGCAACTTGGAGATGTGGACGTTGAGGGCTTGGGCGTGTGGGTGGGTTGCGCTATGCTTCCTTTTGCGCTCCAGCGTCTGGGGTATGGAGAGCTGAACGCTGGTGGATGCTGTGGAGGATCGTGGAGGCGAAGATGGGGTTTTCGCACGGGAGGTGTTTGGACCGTGGTCCTGGGCAGGGGGCTGACTAGCAGATGACACAGGGGAAGGAGCAGTGGTGTGCCCGGCCGGAGGTGTACGGGCTTGGTGCCATTGAGTGGGGTGTTTAGCATTCATATGCCTGCGCATACTGGTGGTAGTTAAGCTAGTAGTGGTGGAACCCCTGCTGATCCTGGTTTGGCAAAGGTTGCACACCACAGTCCATCGGTCATCCGGTGTTTCTTTAAAGAACCTCCAGACTTCTGAAAATCTAGCCCTCGCCACGGGAGCTTGACTACGGGCAACATTTGGCGCTGATGCACCAGCTCTGGCCCTGCCTCTCCGTCTGGCCCCACCACTGCCTCTTCCAACCTGTTCTGCTATAGGACTCGCCTCGGTCTCAGAAGCACTGTGTGCACCCGGCCTATCAACCCAGCTTGGGTCTGTCACCTCATCATCCTCCGATCCCTCAGTCTGCTCCCCCCTTGGACTTCCTGCCCTGACAACAACTTCACCACTGTCTGACAACCGTGTCTCCTCATTGGCCGACACCTCTTTACACACTTCTTCCACTACGTCAATAATGTCTTCATCACCCACAGACTGCGACCGGGGGAAAACCTGAGCATCGGAAAATTGCTCAGCAGCAACCGGACAAGTGGTTTGTTACTGTGGGAAGGGTCCAGGAAACAGTTCCTCAGAGTATGCTGGTTCAAATGCCAAATTTTGCGGCGAGGGGGCAGACTGGGGGGAAGGAGGCTGAGGTGGAGGAGCTGGAGGAGTGCTGATTTTGGTGACATGGGTGGACTGCGTGGAAGACTGGTGGACAAATGGCTAGAAGCATTGTCCGCAATCCACGACATCACCTTTTCGCACTGTTCTGGCCTCAACAGTGCTCTACTAGGAGTCCCAGTAACTTGAGACATGAAGAACCTAGGGAGTGTAGCTCTGCGGCGTTCCCCTGCTCCCTCATCAGCAGGTGGTGTCTCACCCCGCCCAGGACCATGGCCTCTGACCCCTGCAGTAGTTGGACGCCCACGTCCCCGCCCTCGTCCTCTACCCCTAGCCCTCGGGTTAAACATTTTCAAAATTAAAGTGTAAACTTAAAAAATTTTTTTTGTGTGTTTTTTTGTGTTTTTTTTTTAAACAAAACAATGCTATCCTATTGCTATGGCTAGTTTCTAACCTACACTGACAGCACACAACTGGATTTTGTGCTGTGCCAGATGACTTTGAGTTATAAGAGAAATAAACGTAAAAAAAAAAATATATCAGCAGACTCGGCGTAATTCAAATCAAACCCCTAATAAATTGCCCCACTTTGATGTTTGAGGTGGATATGTGTGTCACTAAGAGCTAAACACAACGATCGCAAGTCCCCCTGCAAATTCCTCACAATATGGTACTAGCTGCACTACTAATGCCAGCAAGTCCAGCCACAAGCAAACCAAAAAAAAGGAAAATAAAACGTTATTGTAGCCCTAAGAAGGGCTGTTGGACCGACTGATGGCGCCATGCCCACGGATGGTAATTCGGAGGAGGAGGTGGAGGAGGGGTGGGAAGAGGAGGAGGCATAGTAGGCCTTTGAGACCTTGACCGAGGTAGGCCCCGCAATCTTCGGCGTCGGCAGTATATGAGCAGCCCCAGGGTCAGACTCGGTCCCAGCCTCCACCAAGTTAACCCAATGTGCCATCAGCGATATATAGTGGCCCTGCTCGGCAGCACTCGTCCACGTGTCCGTGGTAAGGTGGACCTTGTCAGAAACGGAGTTGGTCAGGGCACGGATGATGTTCTCTGACACGTGCTTGTGCAGGGCTGGGACGGCACATCGGGAAAAGTAGTGGCGGCTGGGGACCGAATACTGAGGGGCGGCCACCGCCATGAGGTTTCGAAAGGCCTCGGTCTCTACCAGCCTATAGGGCAGCATCTCCAGGCTAAGCAACTTGGAGATGTGGACGTTGAGGGCTTGGGCGTGTGGGTGGGTTGCGCTATACTTCCTTTTGCGCTCCAGCGTCTGGGGTATGGAGAGCTGAACGCTGGTGGATGCTGTGGAGGATCGTGGAGGCGAAGATGGGGTTTTCGCACGGGAGGTGTTTGGGCCGTGGTCCTGGGCAGGAGGCTGACTAGCAGATGACACAGGGGAAGGAGCAGTGGTGTGCCCGTCCGGAGGTGAACGGGCTTGGTGCCATTGAGTGGGGTGTTTAGCATTCATATGCCTGCGCATACTGGTGGTAGTTAAGCTAGTAGCGGTGGAACCCCTGCTGATCCTGGTTTGGCAAAGGTTGCACACCACAGTCCGTCGGTCATCCGGTGTTTCTTTAAAGAACCTCCAGACTTCTGAAAATCTAGCCCTCGCCACGGGAGCTTGACTACGGGCAACATTTGGCGCTGATGCACCAGCTCTGGCCCTGCCTCTCCGTCTGGCCCCACCACTGCCTCTTCCAACCTGTTCTGCTATAGGACTCGCCTCCGTCTCAGAAGCACTGTGTTCACCTGGCCTATCAACCCAGCTTGGGTCTGTCACCTCATCATATCATCCTCCGATCCCTCAGTCTGCTCCCCCCTCGGACTTCCTGCCCTGACAACAACTTCACCACTGTCTGACAACCGTGTCTCCTCATCGTCTGACACCTCTTTACACACGTCTTCCACTACGTCAATAATGTCATCATCACCCACAGACTGCGACCGGTGGAAAACCTGGGCATCGGAAAATTGCTCAGCAGCAACCGGACAAGTGGTTTGTGACTGTGGGAAGGGTCCAGAAAACAGTTCCTCAGAGTATGCCGCTTCAAATGCCAAATTTTGCTGGGAGGGGGCAGACTGGGTGGAAGGAGGCTGAGGTGGAGGAGCTGGAGGAGTGCTGATTTCGTTGACATGGGTGGACTACGTGGAAGACTGACTGGTGGACAAATGGCTAGAAGCATTGTCTGCAATCCACGACATCACCTCTTCGCACTGTTCTGGCCTCAACAGTGCTCTACCACGAGTCCCAGTAACTTGAGACATGATGAACCTAGGGAGTGTAGCTCTGCGGCGTTCCCCTGCTCCCTCATCAGCAGGTGGTGTCTCACCCTGCCCACAGCCTCTGACCCCTGCAGTAGTTGGACGCCCACGTCCACGCCCTCATCCTCTACCCCTAGCCTTCGGGTTAAACATTTTCAAAATTAAAGTGTAAACTTAAAATTATTTTTTTTTGTGTTTTTTTTTTAAACAAAACGATGCTATCCTATTGCTATGGCTAGTTTCTAACCTACACTGACAGCACACAACTGGATTTTGTGCTGTGCCAGATGACTTTGAGTTATAAGATAAATAAACGTAAAAAATAAATAAATCAGCAGACTCTGCCTAATTCAAATCAAACCCCTAATAAATTGTCCCACTTCGGTGTTTGAGGTGGATATGTGTGTCACTAAGAGCTAAACACAACGGTCGCAAGTCTCCCAGCAAATTCCTCACAATATGGTACTAGCTGCACTAGTAATGCCAGCAAGCCCAGCCACAAGCAAACAAAAAAAAGGAAAATATAACGCTATTGTAGGCCTAAGTAAGCCGTTGGGGTTCTCCTATGGCTATTTTCTAGCCTACACTCAAAGCACACTGCTTTGCCAAATAACTGTAAGTTCTAAAAAGAAATAAACGTAAAAAAAAAAAAATCAGCAGACTCGGCGTAATTCAAATCAAACCCCTAATAAATTGTCCCACTTCGGTGTTTGAGGTGGATATGTGTGTCACTAAGAGCTAAACACAACGGTCGCAAGTCCCCCTGCAAATTCCTCACAATATGGTACTAGCTGCACTACTAATGCCAGCAAGCCCAGCCACAAGCAAACCAAAAAAAAAAGAAAATATAACGCTATTGTAGGCCTAAATAAGCCGAGTTCTCCTATGGCTATTTAGTAGCCCACACTCAAAGCACACTGCTTTGGCAGATTACTGTGAGTTCTAAAAAGAAATAAACGTAAAAAAAAAAAAAATCAGCAGACTCGGCGTAATTCAAATCAAACCCCTAATAAATTGTCCCACTTCGGTGTTTGAGGTGGATATGTGTGTCACTAAGAGCTAAACACAACGGTCGCAAGTCCCCCTGCAAATTCCTCACAATATGGTACTAGCTGCACTACTAATGCCAGCAAGCCCAGCCACAAGCAAACCAAAACAAAAGGAAAATATAACGCTATTGTATTGTATTGAGCTGGATATGTGTGTCACTAAGAGCTAAACACAAGTCTCTTTGCAAATTCCTCACAATATGGTACTAGCTGCACTACTAATAGCAGCAAGCCCAGCCACAAGCAAACCAAAAAAAAGGAAAATAAAACGTTATTGTAGCCCTAAGAAGGACTGTTGGGTTCTTGTAGAATCACTCCTGCCTAACACTATTCTAATAGAACACCCTAACGCTTTCCCTGACCAGCAGCAGCTCTCTCCCTAGCGGCATCCAGACACAGAATGATCCGAGCAGCGCGGGCAGCGGCTAGTCTATCCCAGGGTCACCTGATCTGGCCAGCCAACCACTGCTATCGACGTGTAAGGGTACCACGTCATGCTGGGTGGAGTGCAGAGTCTCCTGGCTTGAGATTATCTCTGTTTCTGGCCGCCAAAAAGCAAAACGGCGGGAGATGCCATTTTCTCGAGCGGGCGACCCTATAGGTCCACAATAAAAAAGCAAAAAAAATTATAGCCTGTACAATGTGACATAGCAAATCTGATCTGCATGGCGCCTCCTTCCCTTCTATGCCCGTCAGTGTGCCCATACAGCAGGTCACCACCACATATAGGGTATCGGTGTACTCGGGAGAAATTGGGTATCAAACTTCGTGGAGCCTTTTTTCAATTAATCCATTACAAATGTTTAATTTCCCACCCAAAATGAATGTATTGTCAAAAAATATTACAATTTGTAGACCTAACCTCCATTTTCTTTTAACCCCTATAAAACACCTAAAGGGTTAACAAACTTCTTAAAAGTGGTTTTTCATACGTTGAGGTGTGTAGTTCCCATAATAGGGTCATTCACAATTCTAGCTATTATTTAGGCCTCTCACAGTCAATTAAAAGTTGAGCAGGTCCATCTAAATATTAGTTTTGGTGATTTTCCCCAAAATTTGAAAAATGGCACCCAAAAAGATATCATCCAAATTTTTTAACTAATTTGAAGTACAATGTGTCACGAGAAAAATATAACGTTATTGTAGGCCTAAGTAAGCCGTTGGGGTTCTCCTATGGCTATTTTCTAGCCCACACTCAAAGCACACTGCTTTGGCAGATTACTGTGAGTTCTAAAAAGAAATAAACGTAAAAAAAATAAATCAGCAGACTCGGCGTAATTCAAATCAAACCCCTAATAAGTTGTCCCACTTCGGTGTTTGAGGTGGATATGTGTGTCACTAAGAGCTAAACAAACCGGTCGCAGGTCTCTCAGCAAATTCAGTCCCCAGTGATAAGTATTCAGCCCCTGGTGATAAGTATTCAGCCCTCGGTGATAAGTATTCAGCCCTCGGTGATAAGTATTCGGCCCCCAGTGATGAGTATTCGGCCCCCAGTGATGAGTATTCGGCCCCCGGTGATGAGTATTCGGCCCCCAGTGATGAGTATTCGGCCCCCAGTGATGAGTATTCGGCCCCCAGTGATGAGTATTCGGCCCCCAGTGATGAGTATTCGGCCCCCAGTGATGAGTTTTCGTCCCCCAGTGATGGGTATTCGGCCCCCGGTGATGAGTATTTGGCCCCCGAAGATGGGTATTCGGCCCCCATGGGTATTCGGCCCCCGGTGATGAGTATTCGGCCCCCGGTGATGGGTATTCGGCCCCCGGTGATGAGTATTCAGCCCCCGGTGATAAGTATTCAGCCCCCGGTGATAAGTATTCTGCCCCCGGTGGTAAGTATTCAGTCCCTGGTGATGAGTATTCAGTCCCCAGTGATAAGTATTCAGCCCCCAGTGATAAGTATTTAGCCCCCTGTGATAAATATTCAGCCCCCGGTGATAAGTATTCAGCCCCCGGGGATAAGTATTCAGCTTCTGGTGATAAGTACTCAGCTTCAGGTGATAAGTATCAGCTCCCGGTGATAAGTATTCAGCCCCCTGTGATAAGTATTCAGCCCCCAGTGATAAGTATTCAGCTTCAGGTGATGAGTATTCAGCCCCCGGTGATGAGTATTCAGCCCCCGGTGATAAGTATTCAGCCCCCGGTGATAAGTATTCAGCACCCGGTGATAAGTATTCAGCACCCGGTGATAAGTATTCAGCCCCCGGTGATGAGTATTTAGCCCCCGTGATAAGTATTCAGCTCCTGGTGATGAGTATTCAGCTCCCGGTGATGAGTATTCAGCCCCCGGTGATAAGTATTTAGCCCCCGGTGATAAGTATTCAGGCCCCGGTGATATGTATTCAGCCCCCGGTGATAAGTATTCAGCCCCCGGTGATGAGTATTCAGCCCCCGGTGATGACTATTCAGCCCCCGGTGATGAGTATACCAAAAAAAAACAGGAAAAATAACGCTATTGTAGGCCTAA
Source organism: Engystomops pustulosus (assembly GCA_019512145.1). Classification (NCBI taxonomy): domain Eukaryota; kingdom Metazoa; phylum Chordata; class Amphibia; order Anura; family Leptodactylidae; genus Engystomops; species Engystomops pustulosus. The sequence continues at coordinate 132,388,343 of CM033643.1, forward strand.
ATTAAGCCGTTGGGGTTCTCTCATGCTATTTTCATAGCTACACTAAAAGCACACTGCTTTGGCAGATTAATGTGAGTTCTAAAAAGAAATACCGTATATACTCGAGTATAAGTCGACCCGAGTATAAGCCGAGACCCCTAATTTCAACACAAAAAACTGGGAAAACTTTGACTCGATATAAAGCCGAGGGTGGGAAATGCATTGGTGGTACAGCCTCCCAGTATATAGTCTGCCAGCCCCTGTAGCATACAGGCTGCCCAACCCCTGTAGTAGAAAAAAAAATAACACTGTACTCATCTTTCCGACGTCCCCCATAGTCCTCTTCTGTCTCAGACTGTCTCAGGGGTGACGTCAGAAAGGTAAGTTTTGTCTTTATTTTTTTAGTTGACTCGAGTATAAGCCGAATTAGAGTTTTTGAGCACAAATTTTGTGCTGAAAAACTAGGCTTATACTTGAGTATATAAGGTAAACGTAAAAAAAAATAAATCAGCAGACTCGGCGTAATTCAAATCAAACCCTAATTAAATTGTCCCACTCGGTGTTTGAGGTGGATATGTGTGTCACTAAGAGCTAAACACAACGGTAGCAAGCCCCCGCACATTCCTACAATATGGTACTAGCTGCATACTAATGCCAGCAAGCCCAGCCACAAGCAAACCAAAAAAAAAGGAAATATAACTCTATTGTATTGTATTGAGGTGGATATGTGTGTCACTAAGAGCTAAAACACAAGTCTCCTTGCAAATTCCTCACAATATGGTACTAGCTGCACTACTAATGCCAGCAAGCCCAGCCACAAGCAAACCAAAAAAAAAGGAAAATATAACGCTATTGTATTGTATTGAGGTGGATAGTGTGTCACTAAGAGCTAAACACAAGTCTCCCTGCAAATTACTCACAATATGGTACTAGCTGCACTACTAATAGCAGCAAGCCCAGCCACAAGCAAACCAAAAAAAAGGAAAATAAAACGTTATTGTAGCCCTAAGAAGGACTGTTGGGTTCTTGTAAAATCACTCCTGCCTAACACTATTCTAATAGAACACCCTACCGCTTTCCCTGACCAGCAGCAGCTCTCTCCCTAGCGGCATCAGACACAGAATGAATCCGAGCAGCGGCAGCAGGGCTAGTCATTCAGGGTCACCTGATCTGGCCAGCCAAACCAGGGACCCACGTCATGCTGGGTGGAGTGCATAGTCTCCTGGCTGTGATTGCTCTGTTTCTGGCCGCCAAAAAGCAAAACGGCGGGAGATGCCATGTTCTCGAGCGGGCGAAGTATTCGTCCGAGCAACGAGCAGTTTCGAGTACGCTAATGCTCGAACGAGCATCAAGCTCGGACGAGTATGTTCGCTCATCTCTACATATGATTCAATATTGAGGTCCACATACTAATTTTTGCAATCATTATGTTCTACTGCCATTTGTCCTGTTAATCCGGTCCTCCTGGGCACACACAATAAGAAGAAACCTACCAGATTTATTATCTCTAATGGGATTAGGTGTCTGTTTACATATTATTATTCTTTATTCTATTATTTTCTGTGCTGCTCTGTATGTGTGGTTGGTGTGTCTGTGCATGGGCCCATGCGTGCATGTGTTGGGTGTGAGTGTGTATGCGTATTTTATTGCAGTACATATATATTGTCTATATGTTTACATGGAATCATACATATATATAATAATTTTTGTGCTGGGTGGGTTCAAAATCAACAAATTTTCTATCCATTTTTTATCTTTCTTTAGCCATGCTGCTGCACTGCCACTTTATTCATGCACTTTATTACATAGTCTCTAATATATATATATTTTCTTACCCTTACGTATTTCATCCCTTTGAATACGATTTTCACTATAGCTGCAGACGTTTTTTAGCTGCCCGAACTTTATTCACATTCCACATATTTTTACGAGTCAAGGAGAATTATCAAGTTCTCTTTATACTTATTTTATTTTATTCCTAGGCACTCACATTGTCCAAATCGGCAGCTTGGCAGGATTATAGGAGACAGTATCTCCTTCTACTTCTGTGCCCGGCCGCACAATACATGTGCGCATGCGTGGTCACTGATACCCACGTCACCGGATGTGACGTAACTAGGTCACGTGAAATACACGTGTCAGGACTACTATATCCATCATTGCCCTGGTGGCGTTTCATGGAGTTGGTACACACTCAGTTCTTTTTGCTCAGACCCCTACACTGTGTAGTTTATTTATTCTTGTTGCAGCTAGAGTACACTGTGTGGTATTGACTTTACTATTGTTCCTATGGTGTGTTCTGGGGGGCCCTGCAGCAGGTTGTTTGTCATTATCATATGACAGTGATGGCTAACCTTTTAGTGACCGAGTGCCCAAACTGCAACCCAAAACCTGAGGTGCCAACCAAAAATGAAAGCAGTAACTTTTTGCTCTCTGTTTAACAACTTTCAATCATACTGGCCTCCTGAGGACATCAATACACTAGAAAGATGGAAAATTTTCATCATTTTAGCTTCTTTCCAGTGTCCCTCTGTATACAGAGAATCGTGGGGCCAGCAGGAGGTCCTCGAAAGATAATTCGGTCCTGTCTATTTCTACCTCTTCTCCCTCTCTCTCAGTGCCAAGTAGCGAAGTAAGTATCAAAGTATGAGTGAAAGCGGCATCTTTTAAGTTGCTTGGAACTGCAGGAAGATTCTTTGAGTCCGGACTGGTGTGCTGGGGCAATGGCCCGGGTGCCCACAGAAAGGGCTCTGAGTGCCGCCTCTGGCACCCGTGCCATAGGTTCGCCACCACTGTCATATGACATTACCTGCTATGTCTGGTCACAAAGGCAGTTGATCTGCATTTTTGTGTTTTAATTGTTTTTATATTTTTGTCCATTTGAGTTTCCTGTTTTGCATAAACTTTAATAAAATATTGTTGACAATTATGGCTACTTGACACATGTCTTTCTTGCTTCTCAAAGATGCACTGCTCATCTATTGCCCACTGAGGATCCCACTGAGGCATAGTTTTCTTTTTACCACTTTGGAAAACTTGTTTCTTCCCCAGAAATCCTGATGGAGCATTCATGGGCGTCAGATTATACAGACCTATTAAAAGAGGGAAGCTTAGTATTGAAGAGGTTGTCCACTTTAAGGACATTCCAGCAAATAATTGATATTGTTTGTGTAATGAAAATGTATGCAATATACTTTCTGTATAAATTCTTCATGGTTTTCTAGATTTATGCTTGCTGTCTTCTTGCTTTCATGCAACAGGAAGCATCATCATTTACTTACTGAAGATAAAGGAGTATTCAAAGGAAGACAGGATTCTTAAATATATGCAGAATAACAAAATAACAAATACTCTACTCTGTTATTAACAAAAATACGGTATTTCACATAATTCCAACCTGTCTCTATCAGTCCTGGTGTGTACAACTTCAGTTGCCCCAGGATCCGACTGTAAATCAGAAGTCTTGGGTTGGGCAGGATACATTATCCTACTGTCTGAATTAAGCTCCTCTCTGCCTTGAGCCCCCACCCTACCAAGCCATTCCAAGGCGAGCTCACACTTACACAGACTTCTTGTCGGCAAGCAGCGTGAGGAGAGTAAAGCTACAGGCTACAGAAAGATAAGGTCTTTATCCAGGGGAGGGGAAGGGAGGCACAGAAGAGCTAACAGCGTATTTTATGGCTGTGATAGCAGTGCCGAGAATGTCATGTCTTATATGCATTTCATGGTTCTCATCATCTCTCATCTCTGATCTGACTTATTTCTCTTTCTATGTGTCATACAAGAGAATGTTCAGAAGCTAAATGAAAGTGTAGATTAACATGTACACTGATAATGTAACCAGATTGTCTCCACACCTCATAGTGATACAAAGATCATAAAGTGTCTGCTTAGAAAGTCCCCCCTGTGAAATTTCACTCTGAGCAGCCTAGGGAGTGACTGGAGCTAAAACAGCAATAAAACTGAGTAAAATTGTAAAGTAAGGGGTTAAAAATGATTTTTATTGAGTAAGCGTCAATCACTAGGGGATTGAAGTTTCAAAAATATCTTCTAGCAAGTTATCAGGAATATTATCAGGAATATTAGAAGCCACCTCAGAGCTCAGTGACCTGAATAAATCTATTAAGCCTGTGACCTTGTGCTTTTTTTATATGTTCCTTTGTTTCTTGGTGACCTCTTGTGTTCTTAGAATTTGCAGCAGAGGCAGCATTATTAATATGTTATATATCACCCCTTATGCTGTTGTACTGTGTTTCTGTGAAAAAGTAAAATCAGAAAATCATCCAGAAAATAAGTCCTGATATCTCATTATCAGGCTGAAATTGCATTCCCCAGTAACACAGCAGAAGATAACCTGTGAAGTTAATCCATGAAACCAAGTTAGCCATTTTTCCAATATGAAGTTTTATGAATGACCTTATTATAAATTACATTATTTTCTCCAAATCCATGTTCTCCCGCAAGAAGAATGCTAGCTTTAAGACTTATTTAAAGGACATCTATTTGACTGATGGTAGATTACATGCTCGCTTCTTCATGCACTAATTGGAACTATTTTTAGTGCAGAAAGAAAGGGCATATTTGCTCCCAAAATGTTTTTTTTTTTTAAATGTAAATGACCCGGACGTCAGACTGAGTGCCTCTGGATGTCGGCGCATTGTAATTCAGGCACACCTCCTCGGTGTAATCCTACCTCCTGCATCCTGCCATGGAGCTAGGAGCAGGCCGGTGACGTCAGAGGGACAGAACGTGGAGAGAGCGGGGCATGTGCACTCTCCTAGCTTCTAGGCCTGAGCTCCTCTGCCTCATTTACATATTTTTTAAAAGTACTTTTGCAAAAAGCACTAAAACAGTTCCAATTAATGCATATAGAAATAAGCATGTGTTGCTGGACATCCACCATCAGTGAAACTGTGTTTGTCATACATCCTGGCTACTAACAGCCAGCCTAAAAACAATATTTCCGGTTCTCAAGCTCCCAAAACTTCAATATTTGGGCATCTACAGTGATCTCTTCCACCTATAGCCCTCAAAGGTTTTTTTACTTCCTTCTTGCAAATGTTACTAGGGCAACCAATTTATCACTGTTTGTGGGTGTTTAACACCATGTATCATTGGATTTATCTCAGAAACTCACTCTACTTCTCTACTCCCCTACCCCATTCTATGCTGCTGCAATTATTTTTCTATTGCTACGATTATTTTGAGGTTGTTTAAAAAAAATCCCAGACACTGCTGAGCCCTCTCCATAGGCGGTAAGTCTTTGCCGCATATTGCATATTATCCCGCTGATCGCTGCCGACAAAGCTGCTGGCAGCTACAAAAAGATGGCGGCTCATGGGCTGCCATCTTGCTGAAGATCATCGCACCCCGTGACGTCAACGGGGAGCGGCAATCTGTTGCTATGACAGCTGTAGTACGGCAGTATATGGTAGGATCGATCAGACAAGCTACGGTTAAAGTACCCTAGGGGGTCTGAAAAATAGTAAAAAAATTAATTAAAATAGCTTTAAAAAATTGTAATAAAAAAAACTAAAAATTCTAATCGGGTGATTTGAATTTTTAGGGTTTTTTATCATCATTTTTCCCTAGAAGTCATATAAATAAACAGTAAAAATCATAAACACATTAGGTATCCCCACATCTGAAAATGCCCAATATATCAAAATATAATAACTTTTTTTTGCGGTGTTTAACCCTGAAACAGAAAATAGCGTCCAAATTCGAAAATGGCACTTTTTTTCAATGATAGCATTGAAAACGTCAACAAAAGTTGCAAAAATGACACCACCCACAGCTTTGTACACCAAAGTATGAAATAAAGTTATTAGCGCCAGAAGATGGCAAAATTTAAAAAAAAATGTTTGTACAGGATGTTTTAATTGTTGTAAATGTATGAAAAAATTATAAAATCAATACAAGTTTGTTCGATGATCTCAACAACCCAAAGAATAAAGTAGACATGTCATTTGGGACGCACAGTGAAATCCATAAAATCCAAGCCCACAAGAAAACGTTGCAAATGCATTTTTTCACCATTTTCACTGCATTTGTCATTTTTTTCCTGCTTCCCAGTACACGGCATGGAATATTAAATACCATCACTATGAAGTGCAATTTGTTATGCAGAAAACAAGAGTCAGGTCATTAAGGGGTTAAACTTTTTTACTGTCCAACTAATGTACTTACATGTGTGGTACTATGAACGCTTAAAGGGGTATTTCCATTTCAGCAAATTCATGTTATTGTTTGTATTATAAAAAAGTATACAATTTTCCAATATACTTTCTGCATCAATTCATCATGGTTTCCTAGATCTCTGTTTCCTGTCATGTATAAAAAGCTTCTATGTTTACTTCCAGTGGACAGAAATCTGACCATGGTCACACAGGTGCACAGCTCGTTATATCATAGAGAATAATCAGAGCTGTGTGTTATAACGAGCCGCGCACCTGTGTGACCATGTCTGTCCACTGGAAGCAAACATAGAAGCTTTCTATAGCAGAACAGCAAGCAGAGATCTAGAAAACCGTGAGGAATTGATACAGAAAGTATATTGGAACATTGCATTTTTATATTCAATACGGTTTATTTAGTTGAAAAGTGTTAGCATACATTTCAAGAAAAAACAATGTAAAACATTTTTGGTACAAATGACAGTATGCATCATAACAGCAATGGCACACGCAGGTCCCAATAATGACAAATGTGGATCGGGAGCCTCCGCACGCCGCAAACAGACTGCAGCAGGGTGGTAACACACCGAATCTACACAGAAAAAACTGACTCTAGAGACCGGATATGACAAGTGATGAATAAGAGTAAAAGTGGAACTATAGAGTCAGGAGTAATACATATTACTTATGTTAATAACGTTTAATGCAGGACCGGCTACACGGTCCTTATAAAACAGATAATAAAGGAAAGGGAACCAAGAGTGAAGGGAAGGGAGTTTAAGTGGGGGGGGGGGAAACTGGGGGGACCAAGAGGGGATCAAGGGTAGGGAAGACAACATGATGGAATAGGGACACAATACAACTGTCACTCGCCGACATCTCAGGCGAATAATGCTACATACTCTGCTGTGCCTTTAAACAAGAACCACGGTTGCCAGATTCTAGTGAATTTCTCCATGGTTTGATTTACCTCTGCCGAAAGCTCCTCCATGCGACAAATATTGGAGAACTCATGAATCCACTCGAGGAAGGGAGGAGGGGTGGGGTATCTCCAATGACGGGGAATGACCATTCGGGCAGCTGTGAGGAAAAACCTCAATAGGCCCTTCTTCTGTGACCCTATTGTACCCGGGAGGATGGACAGAAGGCTGATCTGAGCTCGGGTCTCTACTGAGCAGCCTGTGACCTTTTTGTAGGTAGCAAACACTCTGTCCCAGAAAGGTTTGAGAGCGGCGCAATCCCACCAAACATGCAACATTGTTCCTGTGGAGTTATGACACCGCCAACATCTGTCAGACACTGTGGGGTAAAATTCGTGTAGGACTGTTGGAACCCGGTACCATCTTGTCAAAATTTTGTAATTTTTCTCCTGTGCAGAGCATGCAGAAGATAATTTGTGAGTAAAGATAAATATTTTCTCTTTTTCTCATGGCCCAAACTCGACACCCAGCTCCTGCTCCCATCTTTCCACAAATGCCGGGTCTCCCGGGGAACATTGCATTTTTATAATACAAACAATAACATTAATTTGCTGAAATGGGACAACCCCTTTAAATGATGGACCACAGTAGATGAAGCGATTATTTAATTTTATTAGTTAAATTATATCTTTCAGTTTTTCTCTGACATTCAGCCTATTAGACCCAGCTTCAGGCAGGGTATGTACAGTTAATTTTTTTCCTCATGGTGGAAAACCCCATTTAAGTGTCACAGCTTTTCTAAAAACAAAATGTTATTGTTTGTATTATAAAAAAGTATACAATTTTCCAATATACTTTCTGCATCAATTCATTAGACTATTAGACCCTAGAAAAAAAATTGATACAATACCACATTTAAATAATTGCATTATGTGTTGCCATGGGAAAAATGCTTCCCCTGGCAGAAGAATATTTATGTGGTTGTATAGGCCTAACCTAATTTAAACTGTTGCCATATGTTTCTCATTGCATTATTTTAGCGGTACTTTTTTAAAGAGAGAATATAGATATTTAAAACTCAGGAACACACAGGACTCATACATTGTCAATGAACAAAATTATACATCAACGGTTTGCCTCTGACTTTGGAAAAAATACAATAGGCTCCATTAGAACTCTATATGTACTTATGTGTTAAAGTAAAAAACTTGCATATACCACATCAAGATACCAATACAGATTTGATAGAACATATAAAAAGTTATAGGTATCACACAATAAAACCCTAAGCAAAGGAAAACATTATGACAGAAGCAGACACTTTATAATTCTTCTGTGCTGTGTGCTGATAATGTGCTTAGATTATCAGGGTACAGGTTCTTCTACACTTTCATTTACCTTCTGAACATTGTACTAGTGTCTGACACATAGAAAGAGAGATGAGACAGATCAGAGATGATGAGATCCATGAGATGAATTTAAAACACAATACAGAACTGCCATACCTCCTTCCCCATCTATACATACCTTATCTGTCTGTAGCTTGTAGAGTAAGTCTCTGCACACTGCTGCTTGCCGGCAGGAAGGGTCTGTGTCTGAGCTCGTCAGGAGGAGGGGGGGGGGGCAGGATGCAGAGCTCACTCTGCAGTGTGCAGACAGGAGAAGTTATTCATGAGAAGAATCCCCTGCCCTGCCCAACCATAGTCACAAGCTTCACAGTCAAATGCCAGGGCAACAAAAATTGTAAATACCATGAATGATAGGTTGGAATTATATCTGTGAAATGCTGTATTTTTGTTAATAACAATGAATGTGTTATTTTGTTTTCCTGAGTATATTTAAGAATCTTGTCTTCATGGGAATACATCTTTAAAGGGATGCTCCAGGTTCATTGGCTTCTTTTTGTACAATCCTAGCTGGTATTGGTGGTCACATGAACGCTTAATTTTGACCGCTTAGGCCATTAATTGGTGCAGCTTTTGCTTGACCACTTGAACTTCTGTCCCAGTTATAAGAGTACTCAACCGAGGAATGTCTTGCTTGCCTCCGTAACAAGTCATATGTATGTTTTTTTTTTTTATAAAGCAATGAATAAAAGAATATTGTTTTAAACTAACAATGGGACCCTCTCGTAGATGGACTTTATCTAATCAAACTCTCACTTGTACATGCCTGAAGCCAGGGTTGTCTGGGCTCCAGTACCCATAGGAGCTACTTAGCTACAGTAATAATATTTTTGTATGATTTTATTTGTTTAAAAATTTTTATATGCATTCTCGTGCACATTTTTGAAAACTTTTTTATTTTAATTTTTTGCAATTATTTTCAGGTCCCCTAGTGTTATGATCGTTTGTAAATATACTGAAATACAACTGTATAGTATAGTCCAAATATTATTGGATTTTACAAGTGGGTGTCAGATCGGCCCGGGACTGTGAGCTACCGGAGTGAAGTATGTATGAACATTTTACATATTTGGTATATAGCATAGTATTTTTATGTTGATTGGTCATGAATTGGTTAAAGAAACTAGAAGAAACTCAGGAAATCTAGGGTAGATGTGAAAAGGTGGTGTGTGAGTGATAGTCACTAATAGTACTGTTGAAGAGGAATGAGGCAGTCTAGAAAAGTGCCAGGTCAATGATGTTCATGGGAAAATAAAGTTTGTAGCTGGTGGGAAACGTCAAGAGTAGTCAGTTCAAGATGGAAGATAGCAGAGTAGTATGGCCTTTGTAAAGAGTAGTCTTCCTTCTCTTCCATGCAGAGGGTTTTGTTCCAACTTTGTTAAACAAATCTTGGTCTTTTGCCTCAGTTGTTTTGTTCAATCGGTGTGCCCAGGTTGCTTGTCGGTTCATCTACGTGTAATCAGAGTTGTAGAGAGAATGATTCTAAAATATTTTGGATTATGAGACCTTATTGATGAAACCTCAAACATGGAGATGTGACATGTCTGTTCAGGAACAGTTGTGCATGTGTTATCACTATTTACAGCATCTGAATAAAAAGTATCCACCACCCCTGTTCCCAAAAGGTGGGACACACATCTTTACTAACTTTCGTAGAACTCTTTTAATCCATAAAACTGAATACTGCATGTCCAGCTTCATAAAGTCTGGTATTGTCATTTCGTTTTTCTACATTAAAATCAACTGTAGCTGTCAAATGCAACTAAGTTGAAGGGGAATCTACTTTTGTTTCCATTAGTATCTTTTTGGAAAGATGGAATAAGAGAAGAATGTGGATATAATCTCCATACCGTTTGTGTGTGTACATCGTGTGAGTAAATTTCATAAAATGATATGACGGCATCCTTCCAACATCTTTAGGGTTAGTACAATGCTGGCTTTGAAAACTTTGATCTAAGTGAAATGCTTTTTGTCTGGAGGCTATCTTCTTGTTAAGAGAAAAGCCACAACGAAATTCCAAGCATTCTGCCTCGGCCTGTTTGTACATTTGTAATCCATTTTCATCATTAATATAACCACATGCATGGACTACCCTCACCCACCATGACATTTAGAAGCATGCCGCACCAATCATTTCACACATTTTATAAAGTGGCATTGAAAAGAGATGAGAGGGGCCTCCACAGATATACAGAATTACATTCACAATCTGTGATCGAAAATACTCTTGTATGTTATAATACTTTTTTATTTTGGTATGAGGGGTGAACTCAAGACAGCAGGTAGGAACATTTAGTATAACATTTTGAGGGCAATATATTCATGTTAGTGTTAGTGAAACAATAAAAAAAAAAATGTTTTTTGAAGGCTATAGTTTTAATGTTTCCATACTTTTCGAGACGCTACATATCCTAAAGATGCAAACTGCAAATATAACACAAAACTCAAGTTATTTGATAACATTTGATGCATATAACTATCCAGCAGATGTAGGGTACATAGGGTCCCCATGATAAATCATGATATATATTGCCCCCAGTAATAAATAAATAAGAACTTATCGTGTTCCTTCCCTTCATCGCTTCCATCCTCAATGCCCTAAGCTGAAAGACAGGGCAAAGGGAACATTGGTTGCAGCCTTTTCTGTTGGCTTGAGTACTATTACTTCCATTGCCCCCCCTCATGTGACTAGGCCCCTGGTAGCAATACTGCCAGTACTGTTCTGACAGCAGCCCTGCCCTGCACACCTTGCAGAAAAAACTGTCTTTTTATGTAGCAGAAGAGGGTTGAAGCAGCTACCTAATAAAGTCATTGTAAAGAGTATGTATGCTCATTGTATGATATCAACAAATATTCATGTTGACATATGACATTAGTAAATCATAGATGGAAATTTATACATCATGGGGCTATCATACTGAACAGACAGAGACATTCTAAAAATATGGATTTTTTGGGAAGTTTCAGAGAGTTTCCAACTTGATGCTACCAGAAAGTGAACTTCACTTGACTTGCTTATTGTATGACACCAACAAACCATCAAGTTCCCATGATCATGTTAGCAAATCATAGTTGGATCATTAAACTTTCAGCATATTATGCAGGAGAATGGGGATTATACCAAGCAGTCTCGGACAATCATGGGAACCGTCCTGAATAATAAATCCATGAACTATCTAGCCAGCAGTGACCAGTTCTCACGCCAGTGAAGCTTCTTTGATGTGGCCATTTCAATCCAAGGGTAAGCCAAACCAATGACCACATGAATAACAATAGACCGGTAATAACTCAACATAAATTTTTTCTGCCTCCTGCATAATACAATCATTTGTTCATTATCAAAAGCATGATATCATGACAATGACTGTCTTCACTTAATTTATTATCCTTGAACTCCTTCACCTCAAATCAAATGTTTAGGAAATAGAGGTCTCTGACAATTTTATTCCACAAATTATTACATATTTAAATAATCTGTTATTGATACACCATAACCATGATGACCGGTCAACAAATCAACATTATGATACTCCTTTTATGTACAAAATGTGAGATTTATGCAGTTTTCTACATTGATATACACAGCTCATTTAAATTCAGCTTTTATCATTTTAGTAAGATTTCTCTTCACCAATTAATACCATAATATATTTAAAAAGGGGTTTCAATTTTACATTTGTTAGCTAATTTCTCCAGCTTGCACTTCCACGTTCCCTCTTTCTCCAGCCTGCACCCCATGCCCCCTCTTTCTCCAGCCTGCACAACATGCCCCCTCTTTCTCCAGCCTTCACCCCATGTCCCTTCTTTCTCTAGCCTGCACAACATGCCCCCTCTTTCTCCTGCCTTCACCCCATGTCCCTTCTTTCTCTAGCCTGCACCCCATGCCCCTTCTTTCTCCAATCTGCACTTAAACCCAATCTACCATGTTTCTCCATCCTGTACCTCATTCCGCCCTCTTTCTCCTGCTTTCACTCCCATTCCCCCCTCTTTCCTGTATCCCGATTCCCCCCATCCTCCATCTTTCTCCAGCTGTAACCACCCCAGACTTGCTTTCTCCAGCCTGCAGCTATCCTATCAGCTACCAATCCCATATTGTGTATCTCTAGGTACTTTTATGTATTATGTGTTTTATGCTTTTGTTTTAAAACTCTTTTTATTCCTTTTCTCATAACAATAAAAACACAGCATGACATAAGGCATAAGACATAGGCACATATGGTCAGGGGCGCAGCGCAACTCATACTGCTCATATACAAAGTTGAGGGAGGTATAAACTCTCACAGTCTATTGACTAAGCACAGTCTGAACTAAATAAAGTACACTTCTGAAGTCCGGACTGTTGAAAATCGAGGCCAAGTGGTGTCGACAACCCCGCTCACTCTTTATCTCTGCTCCCGTGACAGACGCCCAATTATATTCATAATGACAATAATGACTTAAAGGGAACCTGTCACCAGGAGACCCATTTTTAGCACTCCCCCAGTCCCCACAGAGCATAGTACATACACTGCCAAAGTGTTTTTGTATGTTATATTGTACCTTCATTAGCATCTGCTGTGTGACTAGGCAGTTGCCAATTGGGAGGGGCTGGAAAGGAGCAGTTACCCCCCCCCCCCCCCCCACCTTTGGGAAATGTTTCTCCGTGGTGACCTTTTCAAATATATGAAACAACCACACCTGGGCTTAGCGACGCCCCCTGCTCCTCTACAGCCAATCCCGAGTGTGGGGAGTTATTCATATATTTTGAAAAGGTCAAATGTTTCCCAAGGGTGGGGGGAACTGCTCCTTTCCAGCCCTCCCAATTGGCAACTGCCTAGTCACACAGCAGATGCTAATGAAAGGTACAACATATTCTTTTTTTCTGTAAAACCTATTTTTTATACAAAAACACTTTGGCAGTGTATGTACTATGCTCTGTGGGGACTGGGGGAGTGCTACAAATGGGTCTCCTAGTGACAGATTCCCTTTAAACACCTTTTTTCAGCATTGCCTTGGCTTCCTGTAAAAAATTGTAATCAAACATTGTGTAATCAAACATTATGTAAGTGTTTCTGGGCAGGAAGGGGGGAGGGAAGATGAGAGGAGAGAAAGAGGGGCTAAGAGAGAAAAAAAGGGGGGTCTCCTCTTCCACCTACTATTCCCTTATTTCTTGAGGAATTTTTGTCTGTCCCCCAAGCTCAGACAAGCTCCTCCAATCTGTAGATTTCCCTTACCTTAGCTTCCCAGAATCCTATTGAGCGGGCTGATTCTTGTTTCCAGAGCTTAGGTATAGGTTGCCTGGCTGCCATCAAAAGGTGTGTAGGCAGGTCATGCCGCTTTGGTTGAAACACTTCAGTCAGGCACCAGAGTAGGTACTAGATATGCATACCCCACATATATCTTCTATATTCCTCAACACCTTATCCCAAAAGGGCTTCATATCTGGGCACGTCCACCACAGATGGAGGTAGTTGCCCTCCTCCCCCTTGCACCTCCAGCACATCGGTGACACTTCAGAATTAACTATGTGCAAAAAGAGAGTCTTATACCAATGTGACAGCAGTTTAAACAAGTTCCCAATATTATATTTGTCTTCTCTTACACGGCTCGTTGAAGCCCCTGACATTGAATGTAGCAAAGGTCATTGAAAATTAAGACTTGGAAATGGTTGAGGTCGGCACTCACTTGTTTGTACAAATCAATGTGAATCCTTTATTGGTCCATGATTAAACAGCTACATTCATGAAAAAATAGATGCTCGGATGATGGGTTTCAGACCTTTCGGGCTTTAGTCATATGACTTTAGTCTATGGAGCTTCTTCTTCCGATATTGGTCTAGGACAGTCTGGTTTTTGCCCATCCCAGATGGTGTCAGTTGCTGTCTGGATCCACTTCGGCTTGCTTACAGGCTGGTAGGAGCCGAGGTCTCAAGTGCCCATCACGGATCCGACTCTATGGGGGTCATTTACTAAGGGCCCGATTCGCGTTTTCCCGACGTGTTACCCGAATATTTCCGATTTGCGCCGCTTGTACATGAATTGCCCCGGGTTTTTGGCGCACGCGATCGGATTGTGGCGCATCGGGGCCGGCATGCGCGCGACAGAAATGGGGGGGGCGTGGCCGAACGAAAACCCGACGTATTCGGAAAAACCGCCGCATTTAAAAACCGAAAATGTGTCGCTTGGGGAGCGCTCACCTTCACCTTCTATGGGATGGTGCATTCCGGGGCGTTAAGATTATTTTCGGCGCTGCAGCGCCACCTGGTGGACGGCGGAGGAACTACCATCTTAAATCCCAGCCGGACCCGAATCCTGTGCAGAGAACGCGCCGCTGGATCGCGAATGGGCCGGGTAAGTAAATGTGCCCCTATGTGTCTTATATCAGATTGCGACACATTGTTTTCCCTTTGAGGATAATAATTTGCTATTATTACTATTATTATTACTTTATTTAAACCTTTTTTGACCACTTTCCTACTCACTTTTTCATTTATTTCCCTGTTGTCATGATGACAGTGATGTTTTTATTATAGTTGTCATGGTAGAGTCCAGAGACAGTATTTAGAATGTGCTTACTGTGAGGTCACTGTGAGTTATGTGTGACCCACCTTGTTTATATGTGTGCAGAGGATCAGCGATATTTAGGCATCTTATTTGTTTGATTTACACAGCTGCCACCCAGGGCCATATTAACTTTACTCATAAGGAGGCCCCCACCAGCACTGAGCAGCCCCCCCTCCTCTTAGTACCTCACACTGGTTGGCTGAACTGGTTACTAGCCAACCAATGTTAAGTTAACTTCTTCAAAGATCACTTGGCCCAATCTTTGAGAGGAGGTGAGAGAACTCTCAGGGAAGAAGTGTCTCATGGGACATGCATACTACTTTCTCTGTGCCATTTAGCCCAGCAGCTAGGCTAGCATGTAAGTAGGAGAAAGTTTAGGCTATTAATGATGATTTAGAATATATACCACTGTCTGGGCTACATTCAGTGGGGGCCCCCACCAGATTTTGCGCACAGGGGCCTCCACCTACCAGGATGTACCAGGCCTATATATTTTGAACGTAAGCAATGTCTGTGCCTGTCTGAAGACAGCGCAAATGTGCAGTATATTTAATGCAGGTCTATATATCTATGAGTTAAGTGTAGTTATGGTTATGCGTGAATATGTAATCCAAGCATACCAACATGCAGTTTAAGGTTTTTAATAGGATACACAGCCAATTTTCATGGAAACGTTTTCGACTGACATAGCAGCCTTTATCAAGCACTGAAATATAAACACAAAACACATACTAAGTAATCTAATAAATGACATAGGGATATAGATGCTTTCATTGTAAGGATGATTCTATAGGTGAGCACAGAATACATGATGTACGTGAATTCATTGACATAGGCTTATAACATGTAAGTATAGGTGGGAACACAATTGTATGGTTCCATCTACTGGACGTTCAATTTATCTTCAGATAGATGGGGAAATACAGTGCTGTAAAAATTGGGGCTGAAAAAGAAAAAATAGATTGAAAAATCTTACAACAGTCCGACAGAGAGTAAGTAGAGTACAGTCATGGCCAAAAGTTTTGAAAATGATACAAAATTTTACAAATTTGACAAAGTCTACTGTATCAGGTTTTATAATGGCAATTTGCATATACTCCAGAATGTTATAAAGAGTGATCAGCTTAACAGCAATTAATTGAACTTTTTCCCCCAAAACACATTTCAACTTCATTACAGGCCAGCCTTAAAAAGAGCAGCTAACATCGTTTCAGTGATTGCTCCAGTAACACAGGTGTGGGTGTTGATGAGGACAAGGCTAGAGATCAATCTGTCATGATTAGGTAAGAATCACACCACTGGACACTTTAAAAGGAAACATTGTTTCTCTTCTGTTATTCCATGGTTATCTCTAAAGAAACACATGCAGTCATCATTGCACCTCACAAAACTGGCCTAACAGGAAAGAGTATTGCATCTAACAAGATTGCACGTCAGTCAACAATCTATCGCATCATCAAGGAATTCAAGGAGAGAGGTTCCATTGTTGCCTAAAAGGCTCATGGGCACCCAAGAAGGACCAGCAAGCGCCAGGACCGTCTCTTAAAAGTGTTTCAGCTTCGGGATCGAGGTACCAAAAATGCAGAGCTTGCTCAGAAATGGCAGAAGGCAGGTGTGAGTGCATTTGCATGCACTGTGAGGCAAAGACTCTTGGAGCAAGGCCTGGTGTCAAGGTGGGCAGCAAAGAAGCCACTTCTCTCCAGAAAAAACATCAGGGACAGACTGGTATTCTGCAAAAGGTACAGGGAGTGGACTGCTGAGGACTGGGGTAAAGTCATTTTCTCTAATGAATCCCGTTTCCGATTGTTTGGAACATCTGGAAAACAGCTTGTTCGGAGAACACAAGGTGAGCTATACCACCAGTCTTGTCTCATGCCAACTGTAAAGCATCCTGCAACCATTCAAGTGTGGGGTTGCTTCTCAGCCAAGGGAATCGGCTCTCTCCCAGTCTTGCCTAAAAATACATCCATGAATGAAGAATGGTACCAGAATGTCCTCCAAGAACAACTTCTCCCAACCGTCCAATAGCAGTTTGGTTATCAACAATGCCTTTTCCAGCATGATGGAGCACCTTCCCATAAAGCAAAGGTGATAACTAAATGGCTCAGGGAACAAAACATAGAGATTTTGGGTCCATGGCCTGGAAACTCCCCAGATCTTAATCCCATTGAGAACTTGTGGCCAATCATCAAGAGACGGGTGACAAACAAAAACCAACAAATTGTGACAAAATGCAAGCATTGATTGTGCAAGAATGGACTGCTATCAGTCAGGATTTGGTCCAGAAGTTGATTGAGAGCATGCCACGGAGAATTGCAGAGGTCCTGAAGAAGAAGGCTCAACGCTGCAAATATTGACTTGCTGTATTAACTCATTCTAACTGTCAATAAAAGCTTTTGTTACTCATAATATGATTTCACTTGCATTTCTGTATGTGATAAAAAAAACATCTGACAAACACAGAGACAATGAGATAAACCAGAGGGCAACAGATCATGTGAAAATATAATATTTGTGTAATTTCAAAACTTTTGGCCATGACTGTATATTCAGCGGCGCCTAAGAATGCTACATCAGTACTCAAGGGAAATTGTTGTGTGCTGTGAGATGTGTGTGTCTCTATGTAAATGTGGGCCACAAATAACACATATTGCACCTACACAGCCAGCAACCCTCTGCTCTACGCATGTGCATAGATGCCCCAGTGTCCCTTGTTACAAACCCCCCCATAACCCAAAGTGCGTCTATTGTGCAACGTCCAGTCTGAAGTGCCGCTCGCTGTCATTCACGGCCCGCTACAGTCATTGGTATCTATGTGTTTTGCATATTTATTGCAGGTATATATTTATATTTGTGGTATATACATTTCAGATAAAGTATATATGTGTAGTATTTTGGTGGAGAACTTATTTTTTTTATTTGTGCTATATTTACTATTGGTAGGACTTTTTGTAGATAATTTCATAGTAGTCGGCCTATTAAATTCAGTCTTATTATTTTGAATGAGGGGAGCATTTTATTTTTCCCCTCAGGATCAGAGCACCAAAAGGCCTTGTCCCCCCCTTATTAACCCTGTCAGCCATAGCAAGAGAAGTTGGTTGTTCCAAGCCTGTAATTTCAAGAATATAACATCACAAGCTTATTTGGAATCCCCCGATATGCAGCGCTGCTCCCCCGATGTCCTCTTCTGGCTCCCCCAATGTCCTCTTCTGCAGCGCTGCTCCCCCGATGTCCTCTTCTGCAGCGCTGCTCCCCCGATGTCCTCTTCTGGCTTCCCGGCACCTCTTCTGCCTTCTGTACACCGGGAGACAGCAATGGCGGCGCCCAGCGCGATGTACAGAAGCCGGGCGCGGAAGCCAGAAGAGGACCCGCGCAGACATCGGGGGAGCAGCGCTGCAGATCGGGGCCACCGGAGGGTGAGTATATAAGTTTATTATTTTTTTTAATGCTAGGCTGGGTTGTATACTACTGGGGGCAGGGTGGGCAGTGCTGTATACTACTTGGGGGCAAGCTGGGCAGTGCTTATATACACAACTGGGGTGTACAAAAACAAGCTGGGCTAGTGCTGGATAAACTGGGGGCAGCTGGCAGTGCTGTATACTACTGGGTGGTCAGCTGGGCACGTGCTGTATACTACTGTGCAAGCTGGGCAGTGCTGTATACTACTGGGGGCAAGCTGGGCAGTGCTGTATACTACTGGGGGCAAGCTGGGCAGTGCTGTATACTACTGGGGGCAAGCTGGGCAGTGCTGTAAACTACTGGGGGCAAGCTGGGCAGTGCTGTATACTACTGGGGGCAAGCTGGGCAGTGCTGTGTACTACTGGGGGCAAGCTGGGCAGTGCTGTATACTACTGGGGGCAAGCTGGGTGGCTGTATACTACTGGGGGCAGGCTGGGATGGCTGTATACTACTGGGGGCAGGCTGTATACTATAGGGGGCTGGCTGGCTATATACTGGGGGGGGTCTGTGACCAATCCATTTCCCACCCTCGGCTTATACTCGAGTCAATAGGTTTTCCCAGTTTTTGGTGGTAAAATTAGGGGTCTCGGCTTATACTCGGGTCGGCTTATACTCGAGTATATACGGTAATTGCCATCGAAAGACAAATGCAAAAGAGAATTGCTTGCCAGATTAAGGATCTGTCTTGACATACAGTTTCACAATGTTTAAGAACATTTGGTCTGAAAGCCCACTCTACAGTGACCAACCCTCTAATTAGCAGAAGGAATCAAAAGGCTAGACTCACCTTTTCTGAGGAGCATGGTATGTGGGCAGCGGAGTTCATTTTAGTGATGAAAGCAAGTTTAATTTATTTGTGTTCGATGGAAACATTGGGGTACATTTACTAAAGGTCCAAACACTACACATTTGTCGGATTTCGTGATCATTTCTGTTTTGCGCCGAATTGCCCTGGGTTTTTGCCGCACGCGATCAGATTGTGCATGCAACAGAAATCGGGGGGTGTGACCGTCGGACAACGCGGCGGATTCAGACAAACCGCATATTTTAAAAAAGGAATTGTGTTGCAAGATCAAGCACTCACATGCACCGGGAACAAGAAGGTGAACTCTGGCAGACCTCGACGCAGAAGCGACACATGCAGGAACTCAAGCGCACGATCTTAGTGAATCGTGCCGGACCCGAATCCTAATCGGACAACGGACCGCCGGATGGCAACGAGACCGGGTAAGTAAATCGGCCCCAATATGTTCATCGAAATACTGGGGAAAGACTGAACCCAAAGTGTGTAAAGAAGTCAGTGAAAGGTGATGGAGGAAGTGTTCTGGTTTGGGAAATGTTTTCTACAGCAGGAGTTGGAACACTCATACAGCTTCATGGCAGAACGAATGCAAGTGTGTCAGAATCTTCTCTGACAACATGTGGTTCCTTCCATGCATTCATCTCTCAATCAGTTAATAATTTTCATGTGGGACAATGCCTCCTGTCACACTGCAAAACTGGTAAAGCAGTTAATTGAAACAATGAAATGGCCAGCCCAGTTCCTGACGTAAACCCAATATTATCTTTTTCTATGCTGCAGTCATTGCTTATTTCTAATTATGATTTTCACGTTTTTTGCTAAATAAAGGTTTTTATTCTCATATACTTTAGTAATTTAGTAAAAGACTGTTCTAGGGGTATGGTGTACCCCCTACAAATGTTGCACAAATGTCGATCATTGATAATGAAGATTACATTATTTTTTTAAAATCAAGTGATCATACATTGTTCACTTATTTTGATCTGTAGTGTGATCCCACAGCTGTTTTTAATTGCCATGGGCAAAAAGAACAATTTTGCTCTCTGACACTTCTGGTATCAGATGGTTATCTTCATCTATAAATTCTGAGTTGTGAATGGGAAATTACTTCAAATCTGTTTTCCACTAATACATAAAACTGATAGATCCATGTATATGGTTAGCTCACCACCTAGTGGCTAGTACATAAGCAACAAGCTGCAGTAAGGTACTGTAAGGAAGGTATCTTCCCATTAGCCAACTTCCCACTGCCCTGGAAGTTTGCTAATGGGAAGATATGCAATACCAGAAAATTCCAGGCACACAACAAATTAATTCTTAGGAGTTTTATTGTTGTTTATGCAACAAACACTGCCTTTGTCAAACACAAATGCCGCTTTTGAAAAAGGAGAAAAGATGCCAGATCTCGGGTTTGTATTGAATCAAGGACTGTATAAAATACACGTCTGTGCTTTATGCTTCATTGCGATCAATACAGTCATATTGGCCCCGGGGCCCCCACCATTTTTACCTAAAAGGGGCTCCCACCAAATGTGGGTGATAGCCCTAATCGCCAACAGTGTATTTGGCTACGGGCTCCCTGGGCCGAATCCCGCTGATGTGCCCTGAAACAGTCTATTGCAGAGTAACGGAATAATACGTTTCCTGCTCTGCCATTAACGATCGTATGTAAACAAAGATGTCGGTGCCTTTTCGCTGGCGGCACAGCATGTGACGTCACAGCGCTGTGACGTCATGGCGCTGCCTGTAGCAGGGCGCTGCCATCTTTGTTTATATCCGATATACACTCGCATCCTTACACCACGATGGAAGGGAAGGTAGGCGCGCATCGGGGGGAATGATGGAAGGTGAGTACAATTTTACTATTTTACCTAGGACTGTATATAGTTATTATAGGGGGATTGTATATAGTTGTTATAGGGGGACTGTATGCATTTAGTTATTATAGGAGGTGTATGTAGTTATTATAAGGGGACTGTATACAGTTATTATAGGGGGCTGTATACAGTTATGGGGGGACTGTATATAGTTATAGGGGGGCTGTATATAGTTATAGGGGGACTGTATATAGTTATTATGGGGGGACTGTATATAGTTATTATAGGGGACTGAATATAGTTATTATAGGGGACTGTATATAGTTATAGGGAGGCTATATAGTTATCATAGAGAGACTGTATATAGTTATTATATGGGGACTGTATATAGTTATTATAGGGAAGCTGTATTTAGTTATAGGGGGTGTATATAGTTATTATAGGGGACTGTATATAGTTATAGGGAGGCACTATATAGTTATTATAAGGGACTGTATATAGTTATAGGGGGCTGCATATAGTTATTATAGGGGGCTGTATATAGTTAATGTTGTGGGACTGTATATAGTTAATGTTGGGAGGCTGCATATAGTTATTGCGGGGGAGCTATACATAGTGATTTTTGATGCGCTGTATATAGTGATTGCTGGGGCTGTATATAGTGATTGCTGGGGGCTGTATACAGTGATTGCTGGGGGAGCTGTATATAGTGATTGCTGGGGGAGCTGTATATAGTGATTGCTGGCTGAGCTGTATACATTGATTGCTAGTGGAGCTGTATACAGTGATTGCTGGGGGGCTGTATATAGTGATTGCTGGGGGAGCTATATATAGTGATTGCTGGGGGGCTGTATATAGTGATTGCTGGGGGAGCTGTATATAGTGATTACAGGGGAGGCTGTATATAGTAATTGCTGGAGAGCAGTATATAGCGATTCCCTGTCTGGACTACATTCAATGGGGGCCCCCACCATATTTTGCTGCCAGGGGGCCCCAACCCTAATCCGGCCCTGAATACAGCCCAGACGTGCATCTGTTGATTCAAGACAAACCCGAGATCTGGCATCTTTTCTCCTTTCTGATAAGCGGCATTTGTGTTTGACAAAGGCAGTGTTTGCCAAAACGTTACACTTGGTCGCAGAAACAATAATAAAACTCCTAAGAATTCATTTGTTGTATTTTCTGGTATCCTTTAAGTATGATGTAAAATTTGAAGGGTGATCAAAACTTAACACCTTAAAGGAAGAGAAATTTATACAAAGAAAAATAGAAATTTATAATAAAAAACTTTTTAACTAACTTATTGTCCTCAGAAACACAGAACCTGGAATATAATATTTGTTATTTCATGTAAAACTATGTCTAACTTGGGCACAAAAAGCCCACATCCTATGTAAAAATCATATGCAAAATACAAAAGTGAAATAAAGTATAATTGTTACTGAAACAGTATGGCAAACACCGTAAATAAGGGGAAAAAAACCCACAAAAATTATAATATTTTCATATCCAACCTCACTAGTTCATTGTAACGAATCTGCAGAAACCAGCGTTTTGTTAAAATAGTGCTACTGTATTCAAGGACAGTGGACAAAGCAGATCTGCAATACTGATAACAGCCAGCGGGTGGCAGCAAATACGTGAAATACTTCTGTATGTTCCATATCTTGTAGATCGTACATAAAATATATTTACCAATAAATATAGTATATACATAAATTCATATTCATACGAGTCCTGTGTAGTTTTTCACAAGGAGTGGACTTAGAAAACAACAATAGTATTACAAGAACTTATTGTGCACTTGAAATACACTCCACAAGCACTAAATATTTAGTTAGTTTCTATTTTT
Organism: Engystomops pustulosus; assembly: GCA_019512145.1. NCBI lineage: Eukaryota > Metazoa > Chordata > Amphibia > Anura > Leptodactylidae > Engystomops > Engystomops pustulosus. The sequence goes on from CM033643.1 coordinate 132,411,296, forward strand.
GAACATACAAAATATTTATGTGTTCAAACTATTATTTAACAGGAAACACGATCCATCTTAATATATAATTTACAAAGAATTAAAAAAAATGTATTTCCCTGACCGGGAATCGAACCCGGGCCGCGGCGGTGAGAGCGCCGAATCCTAACCACTAGACCACCAGGGAAGTTCTGAGCTTTAGCTGTCTCATTAGTGATATGGCTGCATAGGCAATACACATGTTTATTGTCTGCTAGGATCTGTTGCAAACTAATTGTGCTCACTGCTTTCAAGTCATTATAGAACAACAACCCCTCCCTTCCACCCAGAGAAAAAACACCTTTTTTATGTACTACTTCATTTTCATACATAACAGTTCAGAATCACAAGAAGTGTGTTTTACCTTGAAAATTCCCAAAACTCTGCCTATTACTTTATTTCTATCAATGGAGGCTGATTTATGGAAAAGCTTTTTATTGCAAAAAAACCCCTTTCAATGTAGTTATATCAGTTTTCTGTTATATAAATGTTATAAAATTGTTGCAAATTTAATTTGTGCCATTTTTGTGTACTAAGATTTCTGTTCAGTTCTAGAATGCACACCCTGATGGCCATTTATCGTGCACCGACGTATGATAAAGCACTTCAATCACAGCAGATTTATCATGAGGCTTACCTGACATATTTTGTAGTAAAATCTGCTACATTCAGCTGTGAATGTTCACAAATTCTCAAAAACTGCGCAGACACAGGGTAGGAACACCTGTGCTGGCCAATCCTTCAGTGGCTGCACAGCTTTGCGCCACCTCCACGCCCCCACATGGGGTGAAGGAGGCGTAATCACCAGTATAATCACAATTTCTTGCAGTGCGCAAGAAATTGCAATTGTTTCATTGCTTCTACTCCAAAAAAAACTGGTGTAGAAGCACTGATGAATTTCCCACCATCTCCGTTATTGCATGAATGAGATAAAAATCATATTATGGTATTGCCAAAAGGTCTTGGTAACGGGCATTTAAGGTGACTCTATCCCTAGCCCCTCATTCAGTGTCGGAACTACCCCCAAGAGTCTGCTAAAGGCTCGGCCCCACTAGGCATTTGTCAGTGACATATTTAGAGTCTTCCGGGACCACAATGCAATGTTTATAACAGGGACCCCCACTATTGACAATAGACTTCCATGCAGTGGGGTAACTAGGAGAGGCAGGGCCCCATGGCAAACTCCTGCATAGGGCCCCCCCTTCCCCTTAGGCCGAATTCACACGAACGTGTGCCCATCGTACCATAGCACTGCAGGCACACGTCAGAGCATTGGGAAAGGAGGGGGGGGTGAATGCTGTTCGCCCCCGCCCCTCTCCATAGCAATGTATGGTGCATGGCGCCGTATTACGAGGAAAGATAGGACATGTTCTATCTGTTCTCTGGATACGGAACGGTACGGTGCCGGACGTCTGCTCCACCATACCACTCTGTACCCCGCCTTGAGCCTATTGCCGGCCAATGGGGGACGTATATAAAGATGACATTGTCGGAGCCAGCCGAGGATGGGTTGGAGAAGGCAGGCCCCTATGCCATGCGGCTATGGCTGTTGTTACACCTCTGCCGACATCTAACCGGACCTGCGGACTGCGGGCCCCGGACCATCGTTACGCCACTGCTTACATGCGTGAAGAGTTACCTTTCATTATGCTCCTGCTATAAAATGTAAAATAAGACTGCAGTCTTTAATTTTATACATTATATTAGTGAAAGCATTGCATAAGGAAAGCTTCATGCATGCAAGTCTATTGTGATGGTAAACACAACAGCTTCCATTTAGCATAAGGATTTGATTTCCGTTGATGGAAGAGAATAACCAAAACCAAAAATGGAGACGTGTACTGTGTCTAGAAACTGCTGGTCAGTCCCGTACCCCATTCACAGTACCATAGGGCACTGTGACTATGTGACTACAGGGTACTGTGAGGGCACTGTTAGTATATTGGGTATTTTGATGGTACTGTTGTTATAGTGTTTACTGTGGGATGATGTTATCATATATGCCACAGTGGGGGCATTATTACTATATTGGCTACTGTGGGGGTACTATTACTATATTGGTCATTTGTGAATCACCAGATTTACAGTAAGTATTTCTGCAGCATCTCTCCTGTGCTATGACTCTCTGTTATATTCTCTAATAAGTGCAACAACATGAAAGAAGTCTATACTATATAAGATTTTTCATCCATCAGCAGACACTGGGGCACATTTACTTACCCGTCCGGAGGAGTCCACAGAAAGTGCATGGTCCAGCGATCATGCACTCTGCCGCTATTAGAAAGTTAAATCCCACGATAGATCCGAACCAGATCCACACACGATTTCTGTCACATGAAAGCCGGCGCAGCTTGCCAAAATCCAATCACGTGCGGCACAATTCTCGTTAAATAGCTGTCAAAGCCAAGCAAAACCCTCTCACTCTACTTGGTTCTGGTCCCGTATCTACGTAGTAAGCTTTGCTCTTTTACTGTAGGTACCTCCATCATCTACTCTTTTATTCTTTAACTTATATAGAACTGCTGCTGCTTCATTCAGAGATATTAGGTAGTCTTGAGTAAAGTATGTGCCAGCATTTCCTGCTTTACATTAAAGTCCCTGTTATAAGTTTGCTATAGGGGCCTATGGGGGCCAGTCCCCTGCATTTATTGACATTGCATTGCTACCTCAACTCTATTACTATATGGAGATTAATATAATTATTGCTTCAGGGGCAGTGGCGTAACTAGGAGAGGCAGAGCCCCATAGCAGACTTGTGAATGGGGCCCCTTACCCCCCCTCCTCAGAAAATATACATAGTCGTATACTCACACATTTATACACTCTAAGGGGGAGATTTATCAAGCTTCCTAAGAGTAAGAATGTACTTAGGTGCCCATGGCAACCAATTACAGCTCCCCTTTAAAATATTCATGAGCACTGGTAAAATGAAAGCTGAGCTGTAATTGGTCGCCATGGGCAACTAAGAACATTCTTACTCTTAGGCATCTTGATAAATCTACCCCTTAAGAGCGCAATTAATGATTGAGCCATAGTTCATCTCCAGAGCCCTTGTATCGCACGCAAACTGATTTTGGCGTAATTGCGCCGGCTTTCATGCGATAGAAATCAGAGGAGGGCCGTCGGATTCGGACTGAGCGCGGGATTTAACTTTAAAATTGTGTCGCAAGACAATGCATCGGGAAGAAGAAGGTGAACTCCAGCGGACCTGAGCGGGGAAGTCGGGCGCACAAACTAAGTGAATTGCGTCAGAGTTCATTATCGTCGGACATTCCGGATGGGGGAACGCACCAGCGACGGGTAAGTAAATGTGCCCCAATATGGCTGCACATGGAACTTTCCTTTATGTCATGGGTCCCCAAACTAGGGCCCCCTGAGGGTGAAGAGTGAGAGGAGCACAGGATGTGCCCAGCAGCTGCATTGATGATCCAAACCTCCGTGATTCAATAATCATATAATGCAGACCTCTGCTGCGCGGCCTCTTTAAGATGTATTTTAAGATGCATTCAGATGTCATTGCATGGTCACCGCGCTCCTGAAAGTCATTGTGAAGCCAGGTTGGAGAATCCCTTGCGTCTGAGGGCCAGTGAACTGGCCCCCTGTGTAAAAAGTTTGGTGACCCCTGCCTTATACGCTACTATGTTACCTCTATGACACAACAATCATGCATGATCACAGAGAGGAAGCTGTTGGTGGATTTCCCTGGGAAGCGGTAAGAGGGCTGATCATGTGGAGAGTGGCTCTGTGCGCTACAGCCTGCATTGCCTTTTAGATCCAAAGTTGAGTTTTACAAGCTTCATAGTAAAAACATTTTTTTGTATTGCTGTACTAGCATTTCAACTACTCACTAGTCCACTATATTTGTTAGATTGTATTCACTGAAAGGCATCAGTCAATTTCAGCAGTTGAGCGCTGCTCTCCTGAGAATATGGAGATGAAACATTACGCTGAGTAAGTCTTGGGTCTGCTGTTAAAGTGCACATTAAACATTATTTTCTGTGGGGCTGTTTGAATACATTAGTAAGATACAAGCCCTTACACAAATCAACCTGGTGTCCATAGAATCCCACTATAGTAGCACAACATTGAGTTATTACCATGTTCTAAAGAGAGGAAAATGCTAAAATTTTCTGGGTCAAAACCGGAACTTTATTCTATTTTCTTAGAGAGACACTAGGAAGAAAACAGGCGGTACCCTACTGGGGCAAAAAAATTTGTCTGGATCTACAATTATAAAATATACAGTTTCCACTTACCGTATATACTCGTCTATATGATGCGGCAGTGTCGCGGCTGATGACGCCATCAGCAGCGACACCACCGCATCATAGTATGCGCCTGCCGGCAGATCGCATGGGCGTGACTCTGCCGGCGAAAGAAGAAAGCAGAGAGAAGAGGAGCCCTCGGGACCCGCGCCGAAGAACGGGAGCCTCGCGCTGAAGATCGGGACCCGCGCCAACGATCCGGACCCTGGAAGGTGAGTATTAAGTTTTTTAATTTTTTTGGCAGGGGGCTGGCTGTATACTACATGGGGGCTTGCTGTATACTACATGGGGGCTGGCTGTATACTTCATGGGGGCTGGCTGTATACTATATGGGCTGGCTGTATACTTCATGGGGCTAGCTGTATACTGTATGGGCTGGCTGTATACTACATGGGGGCTGGCTGTATACTTCTTCGGGCAGGCTGTATACTACATGGGGGCAGGCTATATACTACTTGGCGCTGGCTGTATACTACAGGGGGCTGGCTGTCTGTATACTACATGGGGGCTGGCTAGCTCTATACAACACCCTCGGCTTATACTCGAGTCAATAGGTTTTCCCAGTTTTTGGTGGTAAAATTAGGGGTCTCGGCTTATATTCGGGTCGGCTTATACTCGAGTATATACGGTACATCCGAATTAAACTTAAGAGCAAACCCATGGAGCCTATCTTGTACACAACCGGGGACTGCCTGTACTGCATGTAAAAACATGAAGGTTTTTGTTCCCCCTACAAAATCATGTCCCCTCATGACCCCATGTTATGCATTTGGTCTTCTGATGCAGTATCATGATATGCTGCACTATCCCCCCGCTTCACCTGGTTCCAGGTGTTTTGCTATTTTTTCTTATTTGGATTTTTATTTAAGTATTTTGCATACATCAACAGCACATACATCACAGGTACATCATATGCATTATTAGAATCAGCATTTGTTATGAACCACCACCCTCCCACTCATTCCTTCTCCTTAAGAATTCAAGACTATATCATCTCCAGTACTCAATATGTGCATATGTGTTGGCCCCATTTTATTATCCAAACCTCCCCTCAACCAATTTTAAGCTTACATAAGGTGTTTGCTAACTCTGCATTCAGGTAGCACAATATCATTAAAAAAGGCTGGGGAATTTCCTAAAAATAAATGGTTGTAACCTTTTGGCACCCAACCTTATTAGTCGCACATACCAACCCACTTGTAATACAGCATTTTCAGCAACCAGTCCTGAAGGTTTAAGCCATCTAGCCAGCAAGCACCTATAACTGCTAAAACAAAGGGAACACCAGCATTCCTTCATCTTTAGTATCATTAGGTATTAGTATAGTTTATTTAAACCATTGCATTCAATAACAGTTGCTTTTGCAACACCCTCGCCGATGCAATGGCGAGGTAGTGCTTGCGAATACGTCCCACCTGTAGTAACACCACATTACACTACATGGTCCTTATAGGATCAGGGGAAATTGCAGTGGTTATCCTGCCTGGCAAGGCAGATGTTAATTTTGTGATGTAATTATGTCACCATGTCTGTGTTTACATCCTGTCTCTTGCCACTGAGAGGTAATTGGAGGCAGCACCACCACCTGACCAAGGAAGGTAATAAAACCTCTGGCCAGGATGTTCTAGAGGAGTCTCTCCCCAGAGAAAAGGAAGCGTCTCTCCCAGAAGGAGAATAGACCGCGGTCCTAGTCGGCCCTCTGGTCGTAGGACACAAGCAGAGATGTTACTGAGCAGCAGCTCAGAGTCTCTAGCACACCAGACCATGCAGAAACCTAGCCCCTGCCTGAAGTGGAAGATAGACAAGCTGTGTAGTGAGGAAAAGGGTATCTCCTAACCTTCAGGTGATACCTGAAAGAGATCCAGGACCGAGCTGAAGCCTCCTCTAGGACCACAGCTGCCTCCCAGCCTGCCCTTACATCCAGCCTGTTGACCTACATCCTGCGGCTCCCTCCCATACCTCTCCAGTACTTCCATCTACCTGTGTAAGGCACCGTTTGCTGAAGTTCCCTGCGTTTCCATAAAGACCTGTAGTTGTTTTCTTCATTCAACCTCTGCCGCCGTCTGGTCCCTGCTACTACAACTACCATCATCACGGCACCCTGTCCACCACCCAGAGACTCCACCTCGGGACATTAGGGGTTTGCCCCAGGGAGATCCGCTATAGCAGCCGCCTCCTCCATCATTTCTTGCCACACACACACCCTCTAGAGACCTGCCGCTGTAGGACACCCTCCGATTTCCCCCGTACCAAGCCACGTGACAATAGCGTGCTTGGCCGCAACCGCCAGCCCTCCGTACCACTCATCGGGCCCGGCTGTCTCAGGCCTCACCTCAAGGGCTAGCCCCGGTGGGGGATGTTTGCAAGTTGGCGTCACACGAACAGATATAGACTTCTGTGCCTTATTACGCATTGAAAGACCTTCCTTTATTAAAAGACTGTGCTGCCTAACCCTGCTGCCACCGGGTTTAGGCCCAAGGACTTGTGTGTTTCTCGGAATGAACTGTGTTATACTGCTTGCCATGTTCTGTCGAGCGCCGCTCCCGCACTCCAGAGGTTAATCCTGGCAAGAACTGTATCAGCTCTGGCTACAATCCGGCGCTGCCTGCGCCTGAAGATTTTTACCTCAGAAAACTGTGGCGCAGCAAATAATTCAGCCCGCCAAAACCTTCACTGGCGGGAAACCCAGATGCCGCATCAAGCTCCACCACCTGAAGTCGCTCGAAACCCCGCCTCCTGTGTGGCGCAGGAAAAATTAGCAGCCCGCCACAGCTCTTGGCCGGGAAAGGACTGGACTCCTCCCACTGGCTCGAGGCGCGGACTTCCTGCCCTGCCTCAGAAAGCGTCCAGAACTGAGTGGACTTTGGACAGGAGGTACACGCCATGTGGGGTCCTCCGCCTCTCCCTCCTGTGGAGTGTCCGATTTTTACAGGTCCTAGAGACTATGTGGTGGTCTCTCTGCGCAGCCTTCCGAAGACCCTCCGCTGGACATCGGCTGCACCGAGGATTGACTCGGGCCTTCGTCACCAGGACATGCTACCAAAGGTGACGCAGTACCAATCCCACCCGCGGTTCTTCCGTCCCTATCCCGGCTACCATCCCGTACCCGGCTGTCCCCATGGAGGCGCCACGTGGGGAGGCCCCGACCTCCTGCTGTAGGCCAACTCCTGGGCCTAGTGTTGCCCCGCTCCAACCTGCTCCGGGCCTACTCTCTCCGGCTGCGCGGCCTGCTACCCCGATGTGGTGGTTCCTGACCCTCCGTGGTCCTGCTCTGTTCCGGCACCTACCTGTCGTCGGCAGAGATCCGAGCCTGAACCGAGCCACGAGCCCCAGCACCGAAACCTCGCAGCCTACAAGGCCGAGGTGATGGCCGCCCGCGGCACTCCGAGACGTGTCTGGACCAGCGACGCAGAGAGAAGGAGGCCCGCGTAATATTGCCGGCTCGATCTACAGCTGGAGCTTTGGGTCGAGAAGAATCGCACCACCGGCATGGTCCGTTTCTTCGACAAGCGGAAGGCTATGGCTTCGCCACCCATGACTACAGCCGGACGGTGAAGTATTTATACCCCCGGTCCGTCAAAAGGCCTGATTGCCGGAGAGCCAGCACAACCTCAAGCCAGGCGTGCATCGAGTTCTCCCTGCAGAAGGACCTCGAGGACCCTGTCGGCTGGCTGTGTCCGGATCCCCATTCCGACGAGGACCCGCTACTCCCGCCCGCCGACGACGGGTATGAGGACGACGAGTGGCCGGAGTCTCCGGAACACCTCTTCCTCCTCGGTGCAACGTCCCCGGGCGGTGACCCACGTGATGCCCATCCACAGTAATTGTGAGTACGGTCCCATTGCCATCCCTGGCCGGCCATGATCCAGGGCGCCACCCCCACTGTTCTCCTCTCCTGCCGGGAGCATGCCAGGTCCCGCGGCTCTTCTGTGGGAAGAAACATCCCCGGCTAGTGAACCTTGTCCGGAGGTTCCATCTAGGCCCCACTCTCCCCTTCCGGTTACCATGGGGTGATGACCCGGCCCCGGAAGAACGGCGTTGGAAGGAGCCGCGGCACGGCCGCTGGACTCTGTTTTATTTCTTCCTGGACCCCCTCTGTGGTCCCTGGCTCAGTTGAGCCCCCCGCTGGAACGTCGACAACACCGCGTGCGACAGCGCTGCCTCGCTTCCCCCTGAGGGTCCGGATGATGTTGCTTGCCAGCCTGCAGTACCTAACCACTCTGCCACCCACTGGTGTCCCCGCCGGACTCCCTACTCCCGCTGGAGAGGCACGATTTTCCTGCAGAGCTGGATCCTGTTCTTTGCTGAGCCCAGCGATACTGACTAATCCCTGAAGGGCTGTAGCCCTCTCCAGGTACTTTTGTCCTTTGTACCTATGTAATATGGGTTTGCTTTTTTTCCATACCCTATAGACCCAGAGACTTTCCTGAGACTCTTACCCTTATTTACTCAGTCAAGAGATTATGCACTGTCATTGCGTGATAGCACCGCTTCCTCTGCCAAGCAGAGAGTTTCTTCAAAGGACTCTGTCCCTCTCCAAATAGAGAAACCCTTTGCCTCTTCATTGTCACTTCCCTTTCCCCCCACATCAAGGGCTGTACCCAGAAGATGGACTTTGTCCAGTAAGACCTTCTGAGAGACATTTCGCCAGATACTCCAGGGAAAAGTTGCTATTGCTATTACTTTATTTTGGCACTTATGCCTTTCCTTTTTAGGTATGGCATTCTGCTTGTCACTTCTTTAGTGCCTTTTCTTTTTCAGGAAAAGACACTTTTATTCCGCTACACCGATTATGAGAGTGCCCTGATAGCCCTATCTATCTGTAACGTTATGTTATAAGATGTGTACCCATTGGCTGCTAAGCCAATGTGATTTTGCCAAATGTTTGTCACACTGTCATAGTCTGCCAGTATCTGCATTATAGCCCTTTCATAGGCTTTTCATCGTTGTAGTGTGGCTGTGTCGGACCGTCTTTGTATGTAAACACGACGCTAACGGATACCCTCAAACCGAGGTTTGCACATGGGGGTAGTCCGTAAACTGCGGCTGTCTTTAGGGACCGGGGGTGTTACACAGATAGCACCTGGATGCCACTCATACTTGGGTAAGGGTTACCAATCAGGAGTACTCGTGTCGGCACTTAGCTAAGGCAAGCAGTAGACACCCATATAATTCGCCAGGCCCAGGGAAGAAGCGTTGATTCAAATCAATGATCCCGGCCCTTGGTCAAGGAGTGGAATTCTAGGACATGACACCAGCCGTCTTTCCTACTGTACATCGTTTCAATGGAGTCAGCGACCACTGTCATACACAGCTTCTTACATTTTTGTCTTAGTCCGACACCCACAGTGCCTTTCTCCGCCTAAGGACATGGCGGTGTTGGGTCCCGACAACCCTCACATAGCTGCACTTCCCCAGAAGTGCCCTTAGCCCCCTCTGGTGCCCCCAAACCATCGTGTGTCGAGCCGAGGGCCGCGCTTCTTTCATTCATTTTGCCCGCCGGGTTGTGACAACATCCCTTCGCCGATGCAAATGGCGAGGTAGTGCTTGCGAATACGTCCCACCTGTAGTAGCACCACATTACACTACATGGTCCTTATAGGATCAGGGGAAATTGCAGTGGTTAATGATCCTGCCTGGCAGGCAGATGTTAATTTGTGATGTAATATGTCAACCAATGTCTTGTGTCACCTCCTGTCCTGTGCACTGAGAGGTAATTGGGGAGGCACCACACCTGACCAAGGGGAAGGTAATGAAACCTCTGGCCAGGGATATTTCTAGAGAGTCCTCCTTCTCCCCAGAGAGAGAAAGAGAGCATCTCTCCCAAAGGAAGAATAGACCGGATCCTAGTCAGGCCCTCTGGGGTCTGTAGGACACAAAGCAGAGAGTAGTTAGGCTGGAGCAGCCTAGCTCAGATCTCTAGCACACCAGACCAGTGCAGGAAGATCATAGCCCCTCTACGTGAATAGATTAGACTAGAGTCTAGTGTAGTGAGTAAATGGTATCATCCTACCTACAGGGTTTACTGAGAGATCCAGGACCGAGCTGAAGCTCCTCTAAGGACACAGCTGCCTCCCAGCCTGCCCTTACTCCAGGCTGGTACCTACATCCTGCGGCTCCCTCTCAATACCTCTCAGTACTCCATCACCTGTTAAGGGCACGTTTGCTGAAGTTCCTGCGGTTCCAATAAAGAACTGTAAGTTGTTTTCTTCAACCTCTGCTCCGTCTGGTCCCTGCTACTACAACTAGCCATCATCACCGGCACCCTGTCCACCCACAGGACTCACACTCGGGACTAAGGGGTTTGCCCCAGGAGATCCGCTTAGCAGGGCCGCTCTCCTCATCATTTCTTGCCCAACACCACCCCTGGCTAGAGACCCTGCCAGGCTGCTGTGACAGCCCGCTCCGATTCCCCCGACAAGCACCGTGACAATAGCGTGCTTGGCCCGCACCGCCAGCCACTCCCGGTACCCTCCCGGCGGGCCCCGGCTTCTCCAGCCTCTACCTCAAGGGCTAGGCCCCGTGGGGATGTTGCACTTTGCTTATAATGCATAAGAGAACGTGTGAGAAAACAGGTTGGCAATGCCATAAAAAGTGACTGTGTTGTTGCAATGTTCCAACCTGTCTGGGTCTTTGTCAAGAGTAGTGTGAGTTGGTCAAGAAACAACTCTGGATTTTTTTCTGTCCACCTGCTGACCCTGCGATTCTTCCTGTACAAAGGAACCCTGGAGAGAAGCTACAATGATAGTCCAAATTTCCCCTTCAACTGTGTTGGTGTCCTCAAGAGGCCGATAATATTGAAAGTTCTCAAAGAACTGGGAGCCATAAGTTACTGTTTAAACCACTGTGTTGGCAAATATGAAACAAATATGACATATCAGACATTTAATACAATTAAAAGGTTCACATCATAGCACCAGAAAACTAGTTCTAGGGGAAACAAACAGTGATAGTCCCCCAGCACCACCCAGAATTTCTTATGTAGGAAAAAAGCCATCATATTGTAATACAATGGATGTAAACTTGATGGTGTTTACTGGTGGTTCCATATAATAAGTATACCTGCAAAATTAGATAGGAGGTCCAATCTGATTGCAAAATGGTCATACAACAGGCAGTAAAAAGGTATACCACACAGGCACTCCACTAAAACAGCCAAACCCCAAAATGACAAAGTATTGATAGGAACAGTGGGTGCCTCTTCACTGTCATTGTGTCTGTCATATTTGTTTTGCTTTGGATAATAAAGTATATGTATATGTGACATTTACACTACTTTCTGTGGAACTGTGCTGTTTGACCACTTTGATATATGCTGTGCGGTTCTTACATTTGCTCATAGTATGGGGTGTGTGAGGTGCTATAGGAAAAGTAGTATAATGTCCCATTTTCTGTATCCCCTTCTGATAATGACAGAATAATGGGGCTACAGTAAAGAGCACTATGGCATATTTTTTTCCAGGTAACATGGTAAGGGGGTTACCCAAAACCGGCCCTGGAAAGAAGATTTTGGGTGCAGCAGGTAGAAAAGGTTTAGGGACCTCTGCAGTAGGGCACATGGCTAGTTGTATCAGGCTAGTGGATGGAAGGATCCCACCAGTGGGAGTATGGGCTTTGGAGGGTGGTGTGAGGGGAGGGGAATATAGGTGCCCTCCCATACAGCAGCTAGAGCAGCTCTGCTCATCACCCAGCTGCGCCCAGCCTTACAGAGCGGGTATGTGCCACCTGATTCCTCCGTGCTGGGAGCTGCACACAGCCTGTGCGCACTAGGGAGGAGAGAGAGAGAAGGAAGGAAGAAGCCAGGGAGGAGGAGGGAGCTGCTGCCTCGTATTGTTCATCTGCTGCTGTGGTCCCTGGATCCTCTCTGTCACAATGTGCCGCTACCTATACCGAGACTAAGACTGGCACAGATGTGAGGAGCCTGAGGTGGGTGCTCTGTCTATGTGTACTCAGTCTCCCTGGTGAAAGCATGGGGCAGACATGGGCAGCTGTGTGTACATACAGCGCTGTTATTCTGCCCAGTAACCACGCCTTACATGCTACTGGTGTTACCCCAGCAAAGAGCAGACTGGTGGGAGGGGCCTGGCTGCTGGGCGGGGACTCCATCTGTACATCAAGCTGTATCATGTATGGAGGAGCAGTCATCTATAGACTCCATCTGTACAACAGGCTGTATCGGAAACCCATCCAGGATGTTTTGCAAATCAAAGCGTTCTAAAACAAAACGCTGGGTGTGGATTTGCAGCATTGATGTATTATAGGAGCTGGTTGAGTTATTAAGTAGTTTTCTATAGTAAATCATTTATTATTATATTATTGACTTTTTATTTATGTTAGTATATGGGCAATTAATGTTATCACTGGCTGCTGGATCGGAATTAGTAATTTTCATTGGGGGGTGCAAAAAGTTTTATTAAACAAATTAAAAAGTGGGCGCCTCCACTATTTTGCACACAAGGGCCTCCACCAGCCCTTATTTATCCGTCCCTGGTGAATGGAACAGTGCCCACCCCTGCAACCAGTCCGAAATTGGAGCGTGTCCAGGATCATCTCTAGTATTATATTTTATGAGGATCCATGAAGAATAGATGCCGAGTGATCAAACTCGGACGTGACAAACAGATGCCTAGCGATTTTGCTCCACCTTCCTGACAGGTAGCCTGACTTGTGTAAGCTATTTTAGGATGCACACAGTCAAGCTTAGCATGCTAGGTGTATGGAGGAAAGTGTCAGGAGGAATACTAACTACTACTGAAACTACATGAAGGACCATAATGCCACTGTTAGTCCTCATAAGTTTTGCCAAGTTATTGCAAAAGTAAATTGGCCAATTGGCATTGAATGATTTCATCAAGTTCCACATATAGGATTTCACTATGACTAATAAAGTAAATAAGTAAATACTGTGAACTGACCTTTGGTCCCTCTTTATTCCTCTGTAGCTCTACTTTCACATAAGCAGTATATACAATGTCAACAGACACTAAATGACGTAAAAGACAAAACTATTGAATGGTAACAGTGTTTTTATTCATTCACAGAGAAAAAAAATCAGGTTTTCATTTTATATATTTAGAGAAAATGTTGGTACTAGAAAATTCCTCTTTTTAGCAATATCACCATACTAGGTATATTAACATTTTTGGTGATTTATATAAAAAATTCCATACCACTTTCTAATTATAACAGGTGTCACCAATTATAATATTGAAACATAAAATGTTACCAAGTATCAGTTTACTAATAGACTAAATGGCCAGAGTGAAACTTTGCAAGTTCCATAGAACGGTCTCCAATATTAATCGGTTGGGATCAACATTGGCACCACCAAACATAAAGCAGGAGGCAACAGTTGTTATCGTAGATAGTATATCAGATTCCCACAGATCATTACCAGATTCAGCTGAATGGAGGTCCCGCTGCATGGCCTATATGGAGCCACCATACTGAAAACAGACGCTCCGTGTTCTATTTGAATGTTTATTAACGACAGAGAATAAAATGGATGGGGTTTGTCAGGTTTTGTCCTTTTACAGCAAAAAAAAGCACGTATGTAAAAACTATAATACAGAAATATTAAGTCAGGGCGCCTTTATATATCGAGCAGAGCGTGCTACTGCTTCAGAGTTTTGGGGGCGCTGGAAGAGTCCTCCACTCACATGTGTCAGGCTCATGCGTAGTGGACCCTGTGGACCACCCGCGCATGATGATGTAGTAAGCTGACACACATGACCCTAATCTAAGTGGACAGCCGGTTTTCACTAAGCCTGCGCAAAAGCAGGTTGGACTGGAGCGGCGAGGTACCCAGGTCGTTCCAGAAGTGTGAACTGTTGTCCACGGTGACAGTCCAGGGAGGGTACAAAGATGTCTGGCAGAATGTGTTGGGGACATGCAGGAGGTCAGAAAGGACAGTAGGGATCAAATGTCGGATGTAGCAACAGTACGGGCAAGCGCGAACAGGATCACAAGTCAAACACGGAAACGTGGTCACCATGGGAAATCGAATTTAATAACAACAGCACAAGGCAGGGACCATTAAGCTTTATCAAGCATAAAGCACAGATATGCTGTTCTTATCTGTAACTGCTTATTTTTGTGTTTATTCTTCGCAGGGGTGAATATGTTTTGGGGAGGAAAAAATGGCTAGAAGGTTGGATGGAGTGTTCAAACTAAGGTGACGGGGGGGAGGGCAAATACATGGTACAGGGCAAAAAGAAAGTGATGTAGAGACTTGGGGAGGAGCGTCGCATAGTACATTGTGGGATGAAGGGGGCGCTGTAAAAAGATTACGAATAGAAAAAAAGGAAAAGGAATAGGGGAAAACATTCATTATAAGTGTACCATAAATGCCAGAAGAAGCCCACAAACAAAATGGAGGAACGGACTTCTAAATGTTGGAGGGCAATCAAATATGATATAGGGTGTATCAGCGAGACATGGCTGGACCAAGTTAGCTATGACTGGACTGTTAATAGTCATTGATGGAGAAATTTTAGCGGCCGGAGTGCCCAAAAACTGCAACAAAAACTCCCCTTATTTATGCCGACTTCGCGGTGCAACCAAAAATTAAAAGAAGTAGCTGATTGACTCCCTGTCTTCAAAAACTTTCAATCTAAATGGCCTCCTGGGCCAAAGATGGAAAATTTGCATCATTTTAGCTTCTGCCATGTCCCTCTGTACACACGAATTGTTGGGGCCAGCAGAGGTCCTTCCAAATATAATCGGCCCGTCACTCATTTACATTTCCTACAAAGTAGTAAAGTATCACTTTCTTAAATATATAAATGACAAGGGCAGCATCTTTAAGTTGCTTGGAGAAACGCAGGAAAGAAGATTCTTGGGTCAGTTGCTGATGTGCCTTGGGTGATGGCCCGGGTGACCACCAGAAAGGGCTGAGTGCCACCCTGGCACCGTCTCTCCATAGGTTCGCCAAACACTGTATTAGCTGGTTTTAGTCTTGTATAAAAAAATCGTATAAATAAAAAGGGGGAGGGGTTTGTTTATATGTAATTCTTCGCTCAAGCTCGTCATGCAAGAGTGACATCGGTGTGAGCAAATGAAAAAAGTGGAGTCCATATGGAGGAAAAAAAGAATATTTTAAAATGTTACTAGGGTTTGTTATAAGGAACCAAATATACTGGAGGCAGCACAGTAGTAACTGCTGATAAAGTCAAAATGGAATGCGGCTTCAAAGCATGGTAAAAGTACTTCATCAAAGGGGGGGGGACTGGGACTTCAATTACCCAGATATTGACTGGGGGGGCAGACACCTCGCGGGGTCCTTTAAACATCCGAGCCAAATTCCAACTTTCGGTTAGCAGGTTTGTGTCGCAACAAAAGACAACTACCGTCAAAACTAGTCCTGGAGCCAAAAAGAGGGGGGGCCGCTGGACCTTAACTTACCAACAGACCTGATAGGGTTACAATGTACAGGTGGGGGAAAATGATGGGTAATAGTGACCATAATTATCATTGATTTTGATTCATAAGCTTTACTAAGAGCATTAGTGGCGGGGCAACCAACAACTTTTCAGCACTAAGGAAGACCTTATAGACATAAACTGGGCAGTTTTCTCATCTATTATTAAAAAGTCCGTGAAAAACACCTACCATATGGGGAAAAAAAAGAAAAAAGAATAAGAGGAACTAGAAAAAGCCAGTGTGGCTAACTAGTGTGTAAGGAAAGCATAAGTGAGAAAGAGAAGGCATTAAGGTGCTTTTAAAACGTGAAGGTAGCTATGCGGCATTTAAAGAAATTATAGAGAGAAAAAAAAAGTACTGATAAAAAGAAGATAAAAGGCCGCTGTCACGGTTACACCGAGGATGCTGGGGTGTGGTTGAACCCATGCATGATGACGCATGGGGGAAGGGGGGGAATAGAGGAATAGGTTATGGCGCCACCTCACAACCACCGGGGTAGATGGCCAGCTAGATAAAATCACCGGGGCCAAATGGCCAGATAGATAAATAACCGGGGCCAATGGCATACACCCCCGGATTCTACATGACTAGGTAGCAAAGACCGTCATTTTTAATGTTTGAATTTATGTTCCACAGGACTGGATCTGGGGAGGGGACACGCTGTGGATGTTGTATATCTGGACTTTTCAAAGGCATTTGACACCATGCCGCATTTAAAAGGTTGGTGTACATAAACTGAGGACTGCTGGGACTAGGGCGAAAATTGTTGTACTTGGGTAGGTAATGCCTTAGTGAATAGAAAAAACAGAGGGTCGTCATTAATGGCCACATTCTCAAGATGGGGTTGACGTTACCAGTGGAGTGCCACAGGGGTCAATATTGGGGCCACATCTTTTTTATATTTTAAAAGTGACTTGTAGGGGGTTTACACAGTCAAGTTCAATAATGTGAAGATAATACTAAACTGTGTAAAGTAATAAATATGAGGTCGATGGGTACCATTAAAAGAGGGATTTGTGGATGGAATCTTGAGGAGTGGGCAGAAAATGGTTGATGAGGTGGTTTAATGTAGATACATGTAAAGTAATGTAAATGTAGGCCATGGAAACAGGTAGGCCATGGAAACAAAAAAGTTATACCTTGTTTAAAACAGTCAATTACTTGGTAAACGGGCTGAAAAGGACTTGGGGGTATTGGTGGACGGGTAACGTATTTAGTGACCCAGAGCCAGGCGGTGATGCTCAAACAAATAATAAAAAAGTAGGAAGTTGTCAGAGCGGAATGGACTTTCATGATAAAGTCAAGTTTGCCTATACAAATCCATGGGCAGACCACAAATGGGAAATATGTGTAAGTAGCCTAGGATATAGTAGAGCTGGAAGGGTGCAGAGGAGAGCAACCAAGATTATAGGGAGATGGGGGGAATAGAATTACAATGACAGATTACAACAATTGGGAGTCTTCATGGTAGAAAAAGACCTCCGAGGGGGAGACATCATTACAATGTACAAATACCTGAACGGACAGTACAAGGATCTCTCCAAAGATCTTTTTATACCTCGGCCTGTGACCAGGACAAGGCGGGCATCCTCTACGCCCAGAGAGAGGCGATTCTACCTCAACATAGACAAAGGTTCTTTCTGTACGAGCAGAGGGAGGATAGGAAACTCTCTGCGCAGCGGTTGTATGGCCGACTTTATCAATGTTCAAGAGAGGCCTGAGCTTTTCTAGAGAAAAAACAACTCACGGGTTGGAGATAAAGATTTATTAATTCAGTAAAGTTGGACTTGATGGACATTAATACAGATTACATTTTATGTCTTATAACATATGGTAATACTTTATACAGAAGCATTTCATAGACTAAGAAGAGACTAATCTGGCTATTAAAAGATCTTCCAGCGCTGGGAGATCTGCTTATTTGAGATAAAAGTTCAGGAAATCTAATTATACATAACCTTAAATTACAAAACATATTAGAAATTTTAGGCGAAACACAATAGAACGGTTCTAGAACAAACCAATGATACATTTAATGATGGAAACACCAGAAAGAGTCTTATGCAGTTTACACAATATCAGGACAATGCATTTCCATAAGCATTAAGACAAAATATGTGCATTCTATCCTAAATAATGATGCATACTTCCCCATTTGGGTATGGAGAAGAGGGCTATGAGAACGACCAACCAGGATAGTGATAGGGGCCATTAAGGAGACAACTCAATTTCTGGGGATCCAACTTGGCTTTACATTTATCACAGATGTTGCACAGTAAAATTGTTTGCTCATTTTACCAAAAAAAAAAAGTTAAACATGATACGGATATGACCAACAACAACTAATGCCATTAGTTCACTAACGGTTCTCTACCCGCAGTCACCTCATAAAATTCACAAGGGTGCAGAATCACGCAGCGGACCAACGTAAGTAATAACTTAATGCAGGACCCTTATCTATCTTAGGAGCCAAGATTATTTGTTCAACTTGTGAGAATTGTGGGATCTGACAGTGTCCACATTCAGAACTTATAAAGTCCCAAACAGAGCAGCTAGACCAGGGAGGAGGGACATTGTACCACTCCATTGTTTCTTTATTTTTTGTGCAACTTTTTGTGAGATTTTTTGCCAAGTTTGAGACTTTTAGGTGAAGAATCAGCAGTTTTTGTACCAAAGTTAGTCTGCCTCAAGGATTACGTGCAGTTGCAGTATTATCTTTGTAGCCCAGTGTCCTTGTTCACTTGTGAGACTTTTGTGGATGAAATGTCCCATTCTTGCACATCGTACGTCCCAAAAACTTAGAGCATGATAGACAGAGACTTAATTTGGGAGCTACTATTGGGTACTACAAAGTTTGCACACCACCAAAAGTCGCAAAGATGAGACTAAACAGGCAACTCACATGTTTGACAAAGGAATAAAAAAAACTTAAGATTACATTGCCAGATGATTAAGCTAGGACCAACTCAGGAACTTGAAAAAGGTGGCAGCCAAAAAAACGAGAACATATGCTCCTGTGAGTCTGCTGTAGCGATGCTGTATAGTAAACTGGAGCTGCAGGAAAGATGACTGCCTCTAGGGAAATAAAAAGGAGAAAAAAATCAATAAACTACAATAAGAACAATACAAAACGCTATGATAAAAAAAAACATTGGCCAAGATGTTCTTTTAAAAGGGGTGTACAAGATTGACCAAAAAAAGCAATATAACAGTATTAAAAGAATATACAAAAACAAAAATACAATAAACCCAAAAAAAAAACGGTTGAGAAAAGTGAAAGGTGGTCCCCCCATCCATTCGAAACCCCCCTTATAACAAGTTCGTGCAGGGCCCTTTCATTATCACTAAAGGCATGACCTGATAAAAATCTGTAATGACAAATAAAATACACCAAAAGTAACATTATATATAAACAAATCCAAACAACAGTGCAACAAAAGTGGATAACTAAGCAAGGTACAACATATGTACTGGTCACTATGTCTCTAGGCAGTTGGACACAGAAAGCATGCCTAAAAACCACCAGAGAACCCACTAAAACTATTAGGCTCGATATAAGACGAAATCTATGTATTTATATTCTAATGGCATAATAGCCAATACATGGCCAAGGTGTGGTTTCACTGAATAAACATCCGCAAAAAATCCTCAACTGGATTCAAATAACTTGAGAGTGCCTTGGACGATCTATTGCAAATATTGTAACTACAGACTCCTAGTCAACATTCCTTAAGATCCATGGAGTAGAGATACCTAAACCGCAGTGCTCTGGTGTCCCAGAGGTATAAGCCAAGTTGCTCGCAAGACGGGTAAGGTTAGGGCACATAGGACCACGGTTGGGGACCACAGCTGTAGGGATGAACGCTTTCTTGACAAAGTGGATATTCAGATTGCTTAAACTATTCAAATGGACTGTCCAATCAAAAATAGATGCTCTCAATGACTATGCTGCAGTGCAGACATTCATGGACAGAATGGGTGCTTTAAAGCATGGGCCTTGATAATCACAGCTATTGTGAAAGTACTGTCAGGGTAATGAACTACATACAAAGTAAAATATGACATCCACCAGACTTCAGGAATGTTAAGATGGAAAAAAACATTTCCAATGTTAGCCTTTTTCATGACACCATTCTATGTTTTTAGATGCATATGGCATCATATGACAGTTTATTAAGGGTTACCCTGCTTCAGGAGATCATGACTCCACTGTTTACATGATGAGATATAAAGCCCTAGGCTTCACAGTGGAATTTACGTCCAATGTTCTCACTTCAAACTATTTAATGTTATTTACTACCTGATGGATTATAACATAATCTAATCTTTCCACCAAAAACTGTATCTAATGTAATATTCCACTACATGAACAGGGAGGGGAATGTTAATTTTTTTTATGAACACAATGGAATTTTGCATAAGTTAATTGATAAGTGTAGAGTCAAATTCAAACAATGAGTTGACAATTGGCTTATTTTTCCCAGACACACAGGACCCTTTCTTGCACGTAATTCAAATATACTTATTGTATGGCCTTTTGCATTATTAAGGTACCACCATACCTCTGTAGAAGTAGCTTTAGGTCTTTGTGAATCATACGTTTTGGGTGAAAATTAATTTCTAATAAAAGTATTGAGTTAAAAATTTAAAAATGAAATGCAGTAACTTAGTCAACATATGGTATTCTCAATATGCAGTAATGTAGGGGCAAATGCTACTAGAGTCTACTGGTCTTAAACCTGGGCCCTATTTCCCTGAAATGGTAATGGTCTTTCTGTTCAAACATGTTACAAGAAGACACTAATGTCCTATGGCACAGTTATAACTTTTGTTAATTTCGTAGTTCCGATTAGTAAGGGAAAGAAACATGATGATGGAAAAAGTGTTGCCTGTTCTTTATGCTAACACCCCTGATGATTGCCAGTCTTAACCCATGCGGTGTTGGGTATTGTTTCGCCTCTTTCAGAGGACAAGCTACGGTAACCATCTTGGGCATGTGCTTGTCAAAATAAATAACAGAATTTGCTTAGCTAGAGCATTGTTATTACATATTACGCAGCATTTGAACCATTGTTGAGCACGACTGGCAGGAAGATAATTTCCCCCAAGTCCCATGCTGTGGTACCAAATGGTATAAGCAATAAGTTAGTGAGACATGAGGGAAGCCAATCGTTATATAGTGACACTAATTCATGTATCTGTTTATAACCCTACGGATAGACTAGTGACTTCACCACCTACTCCAATGATTATAACCAACCAGAGTGCCCTATACAGAAAAAGAGTACATAGCATCACATTGCCCCCATTAAGTGAGGGGAGCAGTGATTCTATTAGATCAATTCTGCTACATCTGCCTGTTTATGTATCAGTAGTATACCTGGGTTGTGTAGTATGTCATGTATGGGACCGCAGTGATCTAAGACGCCATCTGTACATCAGGTGGGTTATGTATCTGTTAGTATACCTTGGTTTTTGTACGGAGGTATCAGTTCTATTAGATCCATCTCGTAAATTAATGTGGTTATGTATAAGTAGTATTACTGGGCGTATGTAGTATGTGACAGCAGTGAGCTATAGACCTCCATCTGTACATCAGGTGCTTATGTATCAGTAGTATACCGGTGTATGTATGTAGGGGGGAGGCAGTGACTATCGATCCATGACTAAGGATGGTATATATAAGTAGTTTACATGCTTGTGTATGTATGGGAAGCAAGTGCTATATAGAATCCATCTGACATCATGCTGGTTAGTAGCAGTAGTATACTGGGCGTCTATATGGAGACAGCAGTGATGTATAGACTCCATCTGCTACATCAGCTTGCTTAGTAACGTTAGTTACCTGGGTGTATGTATGTATGGGGAAAGGACTATAGACTCATCTTACATGAGGCTGGTATGTACAGAGTTATACATGGTTGTATGTATGTATGGGACAGCAGTGATTATAGAATCAATCTGTAAATAGGCTCGTGTATGTATCAGTAGTATGCTTGCCTGATGTCAGATGAGCTCTAGAGTCTATAGATAACTCGCTTTCACATACATAAAGTTACATACATACTACGGCCCAGGTATACTACTTATACTAAAGAGCAGTCATGAGTACAGATGGAGTCATCGATCACTGCCGTCCCATACATACTAAATCCAGGTATACTACTGATAACATAATGCAAACTGCCGTGGTACAGATGGAGTCTATAGATCACTGCCCTGTCCCCATACATACAATTACACCCACCCCCAGGTTACTACGATACATAAGCAGCATGATGTACAGATGGAGTCTATAAACTCTTGTCCCAAAACAGACATACACCAGGTATACTACAGATACATCATCAAGAGTACAGAGTCAGTATATATATTACTGCTCACATAACACACATACAACCAGGTATACTAGGGATACATAAGCAGATATGTACGATGGAGTCTATAGATCATGGCTGTCCCATACATCAATACACCCAGGTAGACTACTGATATATTAAGCAGTCAATGTACAGATGGAAAGTCTATTAGATCACTGCTGTCCCATACATACATACACACAGGCTATATACTACAGAACCATAGCCAGCATTGATGTAACAGATGGAGTCTATAATCACTGCCTCCCTACACCATAATACATACAACCAGGTTATACTGATACATAGCCAGTCTAATTGTACAGATGCAAGTCTATAGATGACTGTTCCTCCATACATGATAAGCATGATGTACAGATGGGAGTGTAAGATCCCTGCTCCTCCTAATAAACCAGCCGTTGTACAGATGGAGTTATAGATGACTGTCTCCATACACTGGAGGAGCAGTCATCTATAGACTCCATCTGTACAACAGGCTGTATCATGTATGGAGGAGCAGTCATCTATAGACTCCATCTGTACAACAGGCTGTATCATGTATGGAGGAGCAGTCATCTATAGACTCCATCTGTACAAAAGGCTGGTTATGTATGGAGGAGCAGTGATCTATACACTCCATCTGTACATCAGGCTGTATCATGTATGGAGGAGCAGTCATCTATAGACTGCATCTGTACATTAGACTGCTTATGTATCAGTAGTATACCTAGGTGTATGTATGTATGGGGGAGCAGTGATCTATAGACTCCATCTGTACATCAGGCTGGTTATGTATCTGTAGTATACCTGTTTGTATGTATGTATGGGACAGCAGTGATCTATAGACTCCATCTGTACATTAGACTGCTTATATATCAGTAGTATACCTGGGTGTATGTATGTATGGGGGAGCAGTGATCTATAGACTCCATCTGTGCATCAGGCTGCTTATGTATCACTAGTATACCTGGGTGTATGTGTGTATGGGACAGCAGTAATATATATACTGCATCTGTACATCAGGTTGATGATGTATCTGTAGTATACCTGGGTGTATGTATGTATGGGACAAGAGTGATCTATAGACTCCATCTGTACATCAGGCTGCTTAGGAAACCCATCCAGGATGTTTTGCAAATCAAAGCGATTCTAAAAACACAAACGCTGGTGCTGGATTTGCAGCAATCTGTGTATTATAGGAGCTGGTTGAGTTATTAAAGGTTTTCTATAGAATTTCATTTATTAAATTAATGACTTTTTTTTATGTATCAGTATATGGGCATCTAATGTTATCACTGAGCTAGTGGATCGGCGAATTATAATGTCTTTTTGGGGTGGCAAAAAGTTTTATTAAACAAAATTAAAAAGTGGGCGCCTCCACTATGTTTGCACACAAGGGGCCTCCACCGCCTAATTTATCCGTCCCTGGTGAAGGAACAGTGCCCCACCCCTGCAACCATCCGAAAAGTTGGAGCGTGTCCAGGATGCATCGTTCGATATATATATTTTATGAGATCCATGAAGAACAGATGCCGAGTGATCAAATGGACGTGACAAACAGATGCTAGCGATTTGCTCCACCTTCCTGTACAGGTAGCCTGACTTGTGTTAAGCTATTTTAGGATGCACCACAGTCAAGCTTAGCATGGCATAGGTGTATGGGAGGAAAGTGTCAGGAGGAAACTAACTACTACTGAACTACAAATGAAGGACCATAATGACCACCATTTAGTCCTCATAAGTTTTGCCAGTTATTGCAAAAGTAAATTGGCCAATGGCATTGAATGATTTCATCAGTTCCACATAAGGATTCAGCATGACTAATCAAAGTAACTAATTAAATACTTGAACTGACCTTTGGTCCTCTTTATGTTCCTCTGTGCTCTACTTTCACATAAGAGTATTCAATGTCTCAACAAGACACTAAATGACTAAAAGCAAATATTGAATGTGTAACAGTGTTTTCTATTCATTCGAAGAGAAAAAAAATCAGGTTTTTCTTTTATATTATTTAGAGAAAATGTGTACTAGTAAAATTTCCTCTTTTTATGCAAATCATCACCATACTAGGTATATTAACATTTTGGCTGATTTATAAAAAAAGTTTCCATACCACTTTCTAATTTAACAGGTGTCACCAGATTATAATATTGATAAATAAAATGTTACCAAGTATCAGTTCTACTAATAGACTAAATGGCCAGAGTGAAACTTTGAAGTTTCCATAGAACGGATCTCCAATATTACATCGTGTTGGGATCAACATTGGCACCACCAAACATAAAGCAGGGGCAAACAGTTGTTATCGTAGAGTAGTAGATCAGATTCCCACAGATCATTACAGTTCAGCTGAATGGAGGCCCGAGCTGCATGCTATATGAGCCACCATACTGAAAACAGTCTGCTTCCGTTTCCTATTTGAATGTTTATTAACGACAGAGAATAAAATGGATGGGGTTTGTCAGGGTTTTGTCTTTTACAGCAAAAAAAAAGCACGTATGTTAAAAACTATAATACAGAAATATTAAGTCAGGGCCCGTTTATATACAGTGCAGTACGTGCTACTGCTTCAAGTTTTGGGGGTCGCTGGACAGATCCTCCACTGTCACAGTGTGTCAGGTCGTCAGGAGGTAGTGGACCCTGGACCACGCGCATGATGATGGTAAGCTGACACCAGGACCTAATCTAAGTGGAGCCGGTTTTCACTAAGCCTCTGCGCAAAAGCAGGTTGGACTGGTGCGCGTAGGTACACACAGTCGTTCCAAGAAGTTGAACTGTTGTCCACGTGCATCCAAGGGAGAGGTACAAAGATGTCTGGCAGAATGTAGTTGGGGACAGTGCAGGAGGTCAGAACGGAGGCGTAGGGATCATGTTCGGATGTAGCAACAGTAGGGCAAGCGGAACAGGATCAAAGTCAAACACGGAACCGTGGTCACCACTGGGAAATCGATTTTTATATACTAACAAGCACAAGGCAGGCGACCATAAGCTTTATCAACGCATAAAGCACAAAATCTTTCTGTATACTGGTAAATGCGTGTATTTTTGTGTTATTCTTCGCAGGGGTGAATATGTTTTGGGGAGGAAAAAATGGCTAGAAGGTTGGATGGAGTGTTCAAACTAAGGTGACGGGGGGGAGGGCAAATACATGGTACAGGGCAAAAAGAAAGTGATGTAGAGACTTGGGGAGGAGCGTCGCATAGTACATTGTGGGATGAAGGGGGCGCTGTAAAAAGATTACGAATAGAAAAAAAGGAAAAGGAATAGGGGAAAACATTCATTATAAGTGTACCATAAATGCCAGAAGAAGCCCACAAACAAAATGGAGGAACGGACTTCTAAATGTTGGAGGGCAATCAAATATGATATAGGGTGTATCAGCGAGACATGGCTGGACCAAGTTAGCTATGACTGGACTGTTAATAGTCATTGATGGAGAAATTTTAGCGGCCGGAGTGCCCAAAAACTGCAACAAAAACTCCCCTTATTTATGCCGACTTCGCGGTGCAACCAAAAATTAAAAGAAGTAGCTGATTGACTCCCTGTCTTCAAAAACTTTCAATCTAAATGGCCTCCTGGGCCAAAGATGGAAAATTTGCATCATTTTAGCTTCTGCCATGTCCCTCTGTACACACGAATTGTTGGGGCCAGCAGAGGTCCTTCCAAATATAATCGGCCCGTCACTCATTTACATTTCCTACAAAGTAGTAAAGTATCACTTTCTTAAATATATAAATGACAAGGGCAGCATCTTTAAGTTGCTTGGAGAAACGCAGGAAAGAAGATTCTTGGGTCAGTTGCTGATGTGCCTTGGGTGATGGCCCGGGTGACCACCAGAAAGGGCTGAGTGCCACCCTGGCACCGTCTCTCCATAGGTTCGCCAAACACTGTATTAGCTGGTTTTAGTCTTGTATAAAAAAATCGTATAAATAAAAAGGGGGAGGGGTTTGTTTATATGTAATTCTTCGCTCAAGCTCGTCATGCAAGAGTGACATCGGTGTGAGCAAATGAAAAAAGTGGAGTCCATATGGAGGAAAAAAAGAATATTTTAAAATGTTACTAGGGTTTGTTATAAGGAACCAAATATACTGGAGGCAGCACAGTAGTAACTGCTGATAAAGTCAAAATGGAATGCGGCTTCAAAGCATGGTAAAAGTACTTCATCAAAGGGGGGGGGACTGGGACTTCAATTACCCAGATATTGACTGGGGGGGCAGACACCTCGCGGGGTCCTTTAAACATCCGAGCCAAATTCCAACTTTCGGTTAGCAGGTTTGTGTCGCAACAAAAGACAACTACCGTCAAAACTAGTCCTGGAGCCAAAAAGAGGGGGGGCCGCTGGACCTTAACTTACCAACAGACCTGATAGGGTTACAATGTACAGGTGGGGGAAAATGATGGGTAATAGTGACCATAATTATCATTGATTTTGATTCATAAGCTTTACTAAGAGCATTAGTGGCGGGGCAACCAACAACTTTTCAGCACTAAGGAAGACCTTATAGACATAAACTGGGCAGTTTTCTCATCTATTATTAAAAAGTCCGTGAAAAACACCTACCATATGGGGAAAAAAAAGAAAAAAGAATAAGAGGAACTAGAAAAAGCCAGTGTGGCTAACTAGTGTGTAAGGAAAGCATAAGTGAGAAAGAGAAGGCATTAAGGTGCTTTTAAAACGTGAAGGTAGCTATGCGGCATTTAAAGAAATTATAGAGAGAAAAAAAAAGTACTGATAAAAAGAAGATAAAAGGCCGCTGTCACGGTTACACCGAGGATGCTGGGGTGTGGTTGAACCCATGCATGATGACGCATGGGGGAAGGGGGGGAATAGAGGAATAGGTTATGGCGCCACCTCACAACCACCGGGGTAGATGGCCAGCTAGATAAAATCACCGGGGCCAAATGGCCAGATAGATAAATAACCGGGGCCAATGGCATACACCCCCGGATTCTACATGACTAGGTAGCAAAGACCGTCATTTTTAATGTTTGAATTTATGTTCCACAGGACTGGATCTGGGGAGGGGACACGCTGTGGATGTTGTATATCTGGACTTTTCAAAGGCATTTGACACCATGCCGCATTTAAAAGGTTGGTGTACATAAACTGAGGACTGCTGGGACTAGGGCGAAAATTGTTGTACTTGGGTAGGTAATGCCTTAGTGAATAGAAAAAACAGAGGGTCGTCATTAATGGCCACATTCTCAAGATGGGGTTGACGTTACCAGTGGAGTGCCACAGGGGTCAATATTGGGGCCACATCTTTTTTATATTTTAAAAGTGACTTGTAGGGGGTTTACACAGTCAAGTTCAATAATGTGAAGATAATACTAAACTGTGTAAAGTAATAAATATGAGGTCGATGGGTACCATTAAAAGAGGGATTTGTGGATGGAATCTTGAGGAGTGGGCAGAAAATGGTTGATGAGGTGGTTTAATGTAGATACATGTAAAGTAATGTAAATGTAGGCCATGGAAACAGGTAGGCCATGGAAACAAAAAAGTTATACCTTGTTTAAAACAGTCAATTACTTGGTAAACGGGCTGAAAAGGACTTGGGGGTATTGGTGGACGGGTAACGTATTTAGTGACCCAGAGCCAGGCGGTGATGCTCAAACAAATAATAAAAAAGTAGGAAGTTGTCAGAGCGGAATGGACTTTCATGATAAAGTCAAGTTTGCCTATACAAATCCATGGGCAGACCACAAATGGGAAATATGTGTAAGTAGCCTAGGATATAGTAGAGCTGGAAGGGTGCAGAGGAGAGCAACCAAGATTATAGGGAGATGGGGGGAATAGAATTACAATGACAGATTACAACAATTGGGAGTCTTCATGGTAGAAAAAGACCTCCGAGGGGGAGACATCATTACAATGTACAAATACCTGAACGGACAGTACAAGGATCTCTCCAAAGATCTTTTTATACCTCGGCCTGTGACCAGGACAAGGCGGGCATCCTCTACGCCCAGAGAGAGGCGATTCTACCTCAACATAGACAAAGGTTCTTTCTGTACGAGCAGAGGGAGGATAGGAAACTCTCTGCGCAGCGGTTGTATGGCCGACTTTATCAATGTTCAAGAGAGGCCTGAGCTTTTCTAGAGAAAAAACAACTCACGGGTTGGAGATAAAGATTTATTAATTCAGTAAAGTTGGACTTGATGGACATTAATACAGATTACATTTTATGTCTTATAACATATGGTAATACTTTATACAGAAGCATTTCATAGACTAAGAAGAGACTAATCTGGCTATTAAAAGATCTTCCAGCGCTGGGAGATCTGCTTATTTGAGATAAAAGTTCAGGAAATCTAATTATACATAACCTTAAATTACAAAACATATTAGAAATTTTAGGCGAAACACAATAGAACGGTTCTAGAACAAACCAATGATACATTTAATGATGGAAACACCAGAAAGAGTCTTATGCAGTTTACACAATATCAGGACAATGCATTTCCATAAGCATTAAGACAAAATATGTGCATTCTATCCTAAATAATGATGCATACTTCCCCATTTGGGTATGGAGAAGAGGGCTATGAGAACGACCAACCAGGATAGTGATAGGGGCCATTAAGGAGACAACTCAATTTCTGGGGATCCAACTTGGCTTTACATTTATCACAGATGTTGCACAGTAAAATTGTTTGCTCATTTTACCAAAAAAAAAAAGTTAAACATGATACGGATATGACCAACAACAACTAATGCCATTAGTTCACTAACGGTTCTCTACCCGCAGTCACCTCATAAAATTCACAAGGGTGCAGAATCACGCAGCGGACCAACGTAAGTAATAACTTAATGCAGGACCCTTATCTATCTTAGGAGCCAAGATTATTTGTTCAACTTGTGAGAATTGTGGGATCTGACAGTGTCCACATTCAGAACTTATAAAGTCCCAAACAGAGCAGCTAGACCAGGGAGGAGGGACATTGTACCACTCCATTGTTTCTTTATTTTTTGTGCAACTTTTTGTGAGATTTTTTGCCAAGTTTGAGACTTTTAGGTGAAGAATCAGCAGTTTTTGTACCAAAGTTAGTCTGCCTCAAGGATTACGTGCAGTTGCAGTATTATCTTTGTAGCCCAGTGTCCTTGTTCACTTGTGAGACTTTTGTGGATGAAATGTCCCATTCTTGCACATCGTACGTCCCAAAAACTTAGAGCATGATAGACAGAGACTTAATTTGGGAGCTACTATTGGGTACTACAAAGTTTGCACACCACCAAAAGTCGCAAAGATGAGACTAAACAGGCAACTCACATGTTTGACAAAGGAATAAAAAAAACTTAAGATTACATTGCCAGATGATTAAGCTAGGACCAACTCAGGAACTTGAAAAAGGTGGCAGCCAAAAAAACGAGAACATATGCTCCTGTGAGTCTGCTGTAGCGATGCTGTATAGTAAACTGGAGCTGCAGGAAAGATGACTGCCTCTAGGGAAATAAAAAGGAGAAAAAAATCAATAAACTACAATAAGAACAATACAAAACGCTATGATAAAAAAAAACATTGGCCAAGATGTTCTTTTAAAAGGGGTGTACAAGATTGACCAAAAAAAGCAATATAACAGTATTAAAAGAATATACAAAAACAAAAATACAATAAACCCAAAAAAAAAACGGTTGAGAAAAGTGAAAGGTGGTCCCCCCATCCATTCGAAACCCCCCTTATAACAAGTTCGTGCAGGGCCCTTTCATTATCACTAAAGGCATGACCTGATAAAAATCTGTAATGACAAATAAAATACACCAAAAGTAACATTATATATAAACAAATCCAAACAACAGTGCAACAAAAGTGGATAACTAAGCAAGGTACAACATATGTACTGGTCACTATGTCTCTAGGCAGTTGGACACAGAAAGCATGCCTAAAAACCACCAGAGAACCCACTAAAACTATTAGGCTCGATATAAGACGAAATCTATGTATTTATATTCTAATGGCATAATAGCCAATACATGGCCAAGGTGTGGTTTCACTGAATAAACATCCGCAAAAAATCCTCAACTGGATTCAAATAACTTGAGAGTGCCTTGGACGATCTATTGCAAATATTGTAACTACAGACTCCTAGTCAACATTCCTTAAGATCCATGGAGTAGAGATACCTAAACCGCAGTGCTCTGGTGTCCCAGAGGTATAAGCCAAGTTGCTCGCAAGACGGGTAAGGTTAGGGCACATAGGACCACGGTTGGGGACCACAGCTGTAGGGATGAACGCTTTCTTGACAAAGTGGATATTCAGATTGCTTAAACTATTCAAATGGACTGTCCAATCAAAAATAGATGCTCTCAATGACTATGCTGCAGTGCAGACATTCATGGACAGAATGGGTGCTTTAAAGCATGGGCCTTGATAATCACAGCTATTGTGAAAGTACTGTCAGGGTAATGAACTACATACAAAGTAAAATATGACATCCACCAGACTTCAGGAATGTTAAGATGGAAAAAAACATTTCCAATGTTAGCCTTTTTCATGACACCATTCTATGTTTTTAGATGCATATGGCATCATATGACAGTTTATTAAGGGTTACCCTGCTTCAGGAGATCATGACTCCACTGTTTACATGATGAGATATAAAGCCCTAGGCTTCACAGTGGAATTTACGTCCAATGTTCTCACTTCAAACTATTTAATGTTATTTACTACCTGATGGATTATAACATAATCTAATCTTTCCACCAAAAACTGTATCTAATGTAATATTCCACTACATGAACAGGGAGGGGAATGTTAATTTTTTTTATGAACACAATGGAATTTTGCATAAGTTAATTGATAAGTGTAGAGTCAAATTCAAACAATGAGTTGACAATTGGCTTATTTTTCCCAGACACACAGGACCCTTTCTTGCACGTAATTCAAATATACTTATTGTATGGCCTTTTGCATTATTAAGGTACCACCATACCTCTGTAGAAGTAGCTTTAGGTCTTTGTGAATCATACGTTTTGGGTGAAAATTAATTTCTAATAAAAGTATTGAGTTAAAAATTTAAAAATGAAATGCAGTAACTTAGTCAACATATGGTATTCTCAATATGCAGTAATGTAGGGGCAAATGCTACTAGAGTCTACTGGTCTTAAACCTGGGCCCTATTTCCCTGAAATGGTAATGGTCTTTCTGTTCAAACATGTTACAAGAAGACACTAATGTCCTATGGCACAGTTATAACTTTTGTTAATTTCGTAGTTCCGATTAGTAAGGGAAAGAAACATGATGATGGAAAAAGTGTTGCCTGTTCTTTATGCTAACACCCCTGATGATTGCCAGTCTTAACCCATGCGGTGTTGGGTATTGTTTCGCCTCTTTCAGAGGACAAGCTACGGTAACCATCTTGGGCATGTGCTTGTCAAAATAAATAACAGAATTTGCTTAGCTAGAGCATTGTTATTACATATTACGCAGCATTTGAACCATTGTTGAGCACGACTGGCAGGAAGATAATTTCCCCCAAGTCCCATGCTGTGGTACCAAATGGTATAAGCAATAAGTTAGTGAGACATGAGGGAAGCCAATCGTTATATAGTGACACTAATTCATGTATCTGTTTATAACCCTACGGATAGACTAGTGACTTCACCACCTACTCCAATGATTATAACCAACCAGAGTGCCCTATACAGAAAAAGAGTACATAGCATCACATTGCCCCCATTAAGTGAGGGGAGCAGTGATTCTATTAGATCAATTCTGCTACATCTGCCTGTTTATGTATCAGTAGTATACCTGGGTTGTGTAGTATGTCATGTATGGGACCGCAGTGATCTAAGACGCCATCTGTACATCAGGTGGGTTATGTATCTGTTAGTATACCTTGGTTTTTGTACGGAGGTATCAGTTCTATTAGATCCATCTCGTAAATTAATGTGGTTATGTATAAGTAGTATTACTGGGCGTATGTAGTATGTGACAGCAGTGAGCTATAGACCTCCATCTGTACATCAGGTGCTTATGTATCAGTAGTATACCGGTGTATGTATGTAGGGGGGAGGCAGTGACTATCGATCCATGACTAAGGATGGTATATATAAGTAGTTTACATGCTTGTGTATGTATGGGAAGCAAGTGCTATATAGAATCCATCTGACATCATGCTGGTTAGTAGCAGTAGTATACTGGGCGTCTATATGGAGACAGCAGTGATGTATAGACTCCATCTGCTACATCAGCTTGCTTAGTAACGTTAGTTACCTGGGTGTATGTATGTATGGGGAAAGGACTATAGACTCATCTTACATGAGGCTGGTATGTACAGAGTTATACATGGTTGTATGTATGTATGGGACAGCAGTGATTATAGAATCAATCTGTAAATAGGCTCGTGTATGTATCAGTAGTATGCTTGCCTGATGTCAGATGAGCTCTAGAGTCTATAGATAACTCGCTTTCACATACATAAAGTTACATACATACTACGGCCCAGGTATACTACTTATACTAAAGAGCAGTCATGAGTACAGATGGAGTCATCGATCACTGCCGTCCCATACATACTAAATCCAGGTATACTACTGATAACATAATGCAAACTGCCGTGGTACAGATGGAGTCTATAGATCACTGCCCTGTCCCCATACATACAATTACACCCACCCCCAGGTTACTACGATACAGTACATCAGGCTGCTTATGTATCAGTAGTATACCTGGGTGGGTGTATTAATGTATGGGACAGCAGTGATCTATAGACTCCATCTGTACACCAGGTTATGTATGGGACAGCAGTGATCTATAGACTCCATCTGTACACCAGGTTGATTATGCATCAGTAGTATACCTGGGTGTATGTATGTATGGGACAGCAGTGATCGATAGACTCCATCTGTACATCAGGCTGCTTATGTATCAGTAGTATACCGGAAACCCATCCAGGATGTTTTGCAAATCAAAGCGGGTTCTAAAACAAAACGCTTGGTGATGGATTTGAAGCAATTGTGTATTATAGGAGCTCGAGTTGAGTTATTAAGTAGTTTTCTATAGATTATCATTTATTATATATATAATGATCTTTTTTTTATGTATCAGTATATGGGCAATTCTAATGTTATCCACTGAGCTGGATCGCAATTATATAGTTTCATTGGGGGGTGCAAAAATGTTTTATTAAACAAAACTTAAAAAGTGGGGCCTCCACTACTTTGCACCAAGGGGCCTCCACCAGCCTTATATTATCCGTCCCGGTGAAGTGGAACAGTGCCCCACCCCTGCAACCAGTCCGAAAGTTATGGAGCTGTCCAGGATGCACTCGTATATATATTTTATGAGGATCCATGAAGAACAGATGCCGAGTGATTCAAATGGAAGTGACAAACAGATGCCTAGCGATTTGTCCACCTTCCTGACAGGTAGCCTGACTTGTGTTAAGCTATTTTAGGATGCACCACAGGTCAAGCTTAGCATGCTGGTGTATGGAGGAAGTGTCAGGAGGAATACTAACTACTACTGAGATCTACAAAATGAAGGACCATTAATGACCATCTTTAGTCCTCATAAGTTTTGCAGTTATTGCAAAAGTTCAAATTGGCCAATGGCATTGAATGATTTCATCAGTTCCACATATAGGATTTCAGCTATGACTAATCAAAGTAACTAATAAACTATGTGAACTGACCTTTGGTCCTCTTTATGTTCCTCTTGGCTCTACTTTCACATAAGCAAGTATATCAATGTCAACAACACTAAATGACAAAAGCAATATTGAATGTGTAACAGTGTTTTCTCATTCATGTCTACAGAGAAAAAAATCAGGTTTTTCTTTTATATATTTAGAGAAAATGTGTACTATAAAATTCCTCTTTTTATGCAAAATATCACCATACTAGGTATATTAACATTTTTGGCTGATTTATAAAAAAATTCCATACCACTTTCATATTTAAAGGTGTGTCACCAATTATAATGATTGATAAATAAAAATATATACCAAGTATCATCTCTACTAATAGACTAAATGGCCAAGTGAACTTGAAGTGTTCCATAGAACGGATCTCCAATATTAACATCGTGTTTGGGATCAACAATTGGCACCACCAAACATAAAGCAGGAGGCAACAGTTGTTATCGTAGGATAGTAGATCAGATTCCCACAGATCATTACCAGATCAGACTGAATGGAGGCCGAGCTGCAATGGCCTATATGGAGCCACCATACTGAAACAGCCTGCTCCTGTTCCTATTGATGTTTATTAACTGACAGAGAATAAAATGGATGGGTTTGTCAGGGTTGTCTTTTACAGCAAAAAAAAGCACGATGTAAAACTATAATACAGAAATATTAAGTCAGGCTGCCGTTTATAATCAGCAGGAGCCGTGCTACTGCTTCAGAGTTTTGGGGGCGCTGGCAGATCCTCCACTGTCAAGTGTGTCAGGCTCATGCGTAGTGGACCCATTGGACCACCGCGCATGATGATGTTGTCGTAAGCTGAACACCACTGACCTTAATCTAAGTGGACAGCCGGTTTTCACTAGAGCCCTGCGCAAAGCAGGTTGACTGGAGCGCGCTAAGGTACACACAGTCGTTCCAAACAGTGAACTGTTGTCCACGGTGAGCAGTCCAAGGAGGGTACAAAGATGTCTGGCAGAATCGTAGTTCGGGGACAGTGCAGGAGGTCAGACGGGGCGTACAGGGATCAAAGTTTCAGGATGTAGCAACAGGTACGGGCAAGGGAACAGGATCACAAGTCAAACACGGAAACCGGTGGTCACCACGGGAAATCGATATTAATAACTAACAAGCACAAGGCAGGGACCATAAGCTTTATCATGCATAAAGCACAATATCTTTTGTATCTGGTAATGCTTATTTTTGTTTTATTCTTCGCAGGGGTGAATATGTTTTGGGGAGGAAAAAATGGCTAGAAGGTTGGATGGAGTGTTCAAACTAAGGTGACGGGGGGGAGGGCAAATACATGGTACAGGGCAAAAAGAAAGTGATGTAGAGACTTGGGGAGGAGCGTCGCATAGTACATTGTGGGATGAAGGGGGCGCTGTAAAAAGATTACGAATAGAAAAAAAGGAAAAGGAATAGGGGAAAACATTCATTATAAGTGTACCATAAATGCCAGAAGAAGCCCACAAACAAAATGGAGGAACGGACTTCTAAATGTTGGAGGGCAATCAAATATGATATAGGGTGTATCAGCGAGACATGGCTGGACCAAGTTAGCTATGACTGGACTGTTAATAGTCATTGATGGAGAAATTTTAGCGGCCGGAGTGCCCAAAAACTGCAACAAAAACTCCCCTTATTTATGCCGACTTCGCGGTGCAACCAAAAATTAAAAGAAGTAGCTGATTGACTCCCTGTCTTCAAAAACTTTCAATCTAAATGGCCTCCTGGGCCAAAGATGGAAAATTTGCATCATTTTAGCTTCTGCCATGTCCCTCTGTACACACGAATTGTTGGGGCCAGCAGAGGTCCTTCCAAATATAATCGGCCCGTCACTCATTTACATTTCCTACAAAGTAGTAAAGTATCACTTTCTTAAATATATAAATGACAAGGGCAGCATCTTTAAGTTGCTTGGAGAAACGCAGGAAAGAAGATTCTTGGGTCAGTTGCTGATGTGCCTTGGGTGATGGCCCGGGTGACCACCAGAAAGGGCTGAGTGCCACCCTGGCACCGTCTCTCCATAGGTTCGCCAAACACTGTATTAGCTGGTTTTAGTCTTGTATAAAAAAATCGTATAAATAAAAAGGGGGAGGGGTTTGTTTATATGTAATTCTTCGCTCAAGCTCGTCATGCAAGAGTGACATCGGTGTGAGCAAATGAAAAAAGTGGAGTCCATATGGAGGAAAAAAAGAATATTTTAAAATGTTACTAGGGTTTGTTATAAGGAACCAAATATACTGGAGGCAGCACAGTAGTAACTGCTGATAAAGTCAAAATGGAATGCGGCTTCAAAGCATGGTAAAAGTACTTCATCAAAGGGGGGGGGACTGGGACTTCAATTACCCAGATATTGACTGGGGGGGCAGACACCTCGCGGGGTCCTTTAAACATCCGAGCCAAATTCCAACTTTCGGTTAGCAGGTTTGTGTCGCAACAAAAGACAACTACCGTCAAAACTAGTCCTGGAGCCAAAAAGAGGGGGGGCCGCTGGACCTTAACTTACCAACAGACCTGATAGGGTTACAATGTACAGGTGGGGGAAAATGATGGGTAATAGTGACCATAATTATCATTGATTTTGATTCATAAGCTTTACTAAGAGCATTAGTGGCGGGGCAACCAACAACTTTTCAGCACTAAGGAAGACCTTATAGACATAAACTGGGCAGTTTTCTCATCTATTATTAAAAAGTCCGTGAAAAACACCTACCATATGGGGAAAAAAAAGAAAAAAGAATAAGAGGAACTAGAAAAAGCCAGTGTGGCTAACTAGTGTGTAAGGAAAGCATAAGTGAGAAAGAGAAGGCATTAAGGTGCTTTTAAAACGTGAAGGTAGCTATGCGGCATTTAAAGAAATTATAGAGAGAAAAAAAAAGTACTGATAAAAAGAAGATAAAAGGCCGCTGTCACGGTTACACCGAGGATGCTGGGGTGTGGTTGAACCCATGCATGATGACGCATGGGGGAAGGGGGGGAATAGAGGAATAGGTTATGGCGCCACCTCACAACCACCGGGGTAGATGGCCAGCTAGATAAAATCACCGGGGCCAAATGGCCAGATAGATAAATAACCGGGGCCAATGGCATACACCCCCGGATTCTACATGACTAGGTAGCAAAGACCGTCATTTTTAATGTTTGAATTTATGTTCCACAGGACTGGATCTGGGGAGGGGACACGCTGTGGATGTTGTATATCTGGACTTTTCAAAGGCATTTGACACCATGCCGCATTTAAAAGGTTGGTGTACATAAACTGAGGACTGCTGGGACTAGGGCGAAAATTGTTGTACTTGGGTAGGTAATGCCTTAGTGAATAGAAAAAACAGAGGGTCGTCATTAATGGCCACATTCTCAAGATGGGGTTGACGTTACCAGTGGAGTGCCACAGGGGTCAATATTGGGGCCACATCTTTTTTATATTTTAAAAGTGACTTGTAGGGGGTTTACACAGTCAAGTTCAATAATGTGAAGATAATACTAAACTGTGTAAAGTAATAAATATGAGGTCGATGGGTACCATTAAAAGAGGGATTTGTGGATGGAATCTTGAGGAGTGGGCAGAAAATGGTTGATGAGGTGGTTTAATGTAGATACATGTAAAGTAATGTAAATGTAGGCCATGGAAACAGGTAGGCCATGGAAACAAAAAAGTTATACCTTGTTTAAAACAGTCAATTACTTGGTAAACGGGCTGAAAAGGACTTGGGGGTATTGGTGGACGGGTAACGTATTTAGTGACCCAGAGCCAGGCGGTGATGCTCAAACAAATAATAAAAAAGTAGGAAGTTGTCAGAGCGGAATGGACTTTCATGATAAAGTCAAGTTTGCCTATACAAATCCATGGGCAGACCACAAATGGGAAATATGTGTAAGTAGCCTAGGATATAGTAGAGCTGGAAGGGTGCAGAGGAGAGCAACCAAGATTATAGGGAGATGGGGGGAATAGAATTACAATGACAGATTACAACAATTGGGAGTCTTCATGGTAGAAAAAGACCTCCGAGGGGGAGACATCATTACAATGTACAAATACCTGAACGGACAGTACAAGGATCTCTCCAAAGATCTTTTTATACCTCGGCCTGTGACCAGGACAAGGCGGGCATCCTCTACGCCCAGAGAGAGGCGATTCTACCTCAACATAGACAAAGGTTCTTTCTGTACGAGCAGAGGGAGGATAGGAAACTCTCTGCGCAGCGGTTGTATGGCCGACTTTATCAATGTTCAAGAGAGGCCTGAGCTTTTCTAGAGAAAAAACAACTCACGGGTTGGAGATAAAGATTTATTAATTCAGTAAAGTTGGACTTGATGGACATTAATACAGATTACATTTTATGTCTTATAACATATGGTAATACTTTATACAGAAGCATTTCATAGACTAAGAAGAGACTAATCTGGCTATTAAAAGATCTTCCAGCGCTGGGAGATCTGCTTATTTGAGATAAAAGTTCAGGAAATCTAATTATACATAACCTTAAATTACAAAACATATTAGAAATTTTAGGCGAAACACAATAGAACGGTTCTAGAACAAACCAATGATACATTTAATGATGGAAACACCAGAAAGAGTCTTATGCAGTTTACACAATATCAGGACAATGCATTTCCATAAGCATTAAGACAAAATATGTGCATTCTATCCTAAATAATGATGCATACTTCCCCATTTGGGTATGGAGAAGAGGGCTATGAGAACGACCAACCAGGATAGTGATAGGGGCCATTAAGGAGACAACTCAATTTCTGGGGATCCAACTTGGCTTTACATTTATCACAGATGTTGCACAGTAAAATTGTTTGCTCATTTTACCAAAAAAAAAAAGTTAAACATGATACGGATATGACCAACAACAACTAATGCCATTAGTTCACTAACGGTTCTCTACCCGCAGTCACCTCATAAAATTCACAAGGGTGCAGAATCACGCAGCGGACCAACGTAAGTAATAACTTAATGCAGGACCCTTATCTATCTTAGGAGCCAAGATTATTTGTTCAACTTGTGAGAATTGTGGGATCTGACAGTGTCCACATTCAGAACTTATAAAGTCCCAAACAGAGCAGCTAGACCAGGGAGGAGGGACATTGTACCACTCCATTGTTTCTTTATTTTTTGTGCAACTTTTTGTGAGATTTTTTGCCAAGTTTGAGACTTTTAGGTGAAGAATCAGCAGTTTTTGTACCAAAGTTAGTCTGCCTCAAGGATTACGTGCAGTTGCAGTATTATCTTTGTAGCCCAGTGTCCTTGTTCACTTGTGAGACTTTTGTGGATGAAATGTCCCATTCTTGCACATCGTACGTCCCAAAAACTTAGAGCATGATAGACAGAGACTTAATTTGGGAGCTACTATTGGGTACTACAAAGTTTGCACACCACCAAAAGTCGCAAAGATGAGACTAAACAGGCAACTCACATGTTTGACAAAGGAATAAAAAAAACTTAAGATTACATTGCCAGATGATTAAGCTAGGACCAACTCAGGAACTTGAAAAAGGTGGCAGCCAAAAAAACGAGAACATATGCTCCTGTGAGTCTGCTGTAGCGATGCTGTATAGTAAACTGGAGCTGCAGGAAAGATGACTGCCTCTAGGGAAATAAAAAGGAGAAAAAAATCAATAAACTACAATAAGAACAATACAAAACGCTATGATAAAAAAAAACATTGGCCAAGATGTTCTTTTAAAAGGGGTGTACAAGATTGACCAAAAAAAGCAATATAACAGTATTAAAAGAATATACAAAAACAAAAATACAAT
The DNA here is from genome assembly GCA_019512145.1 of Engystomops pustulosus. Lineage (NCBI taxonomy): Eukaryota > Metazoa > Chordata > Amphibia > Anura > Leptodactylidae > Engystomops > Engystomops pustulosus. The sequence goes on from CM033643.1 coordinate 132,450,762, forward strand.
AAACCCAAAAAAAAAACGGTTGAGAAAAGTGAAAGGTGGTCCCCCCATCCATTCGAAACCCCCCTTATAACAAGTTCGTGCAGGGCCCTTTCATTATCACTAAAGGCATGACCTGATAAAAATCTGTAATGACAAATAAAATACACCAAAAGTAACATTATATATAAACAAATCCAAACAACAGTGCAACAAAAGTGGATAACTAAGCAAGGTACAACATATGTACTGGTCACTATGTCTCTAGGCAGTTGGACACAGAAAGCATGCCTAAAAACCACCAGAGAACCCACTAAAACTATTAGGCTCGATATAAGACGAAATCTATGTATTTATATTCTAATGGCATAATAGCCAATACATGGCCAAGGTGTGGTTTCACTGAATAAACATCCGCAAAAAATCCTCAACTGGATTCAAATAACTTGAGAGTGCCTTGGACGATCTATTGCAAATATTGTAACTACAGACTCCTAGTCAACATTCCTTAAGATCCATGGAGTAGAGATACCTAAACCGCAGTGCTCTGGTGTCCCAGAGGTATAAGCCAAGTTGCTCGCAAGACGGGTAAGGTTAGGGCACATAGGACCACGGTTGGGGACCACAGCTGTAGGGATGAACGCTTTCTTGACAAAGTGGATATTCAGATTGCTTAAACTATTCAAATGGACTGTCCAATCAAAAATAGATGCTCTCAATGACTATGCTGCAGTGCAGACATTCATGGACAGAATGGGTGCTTTAAAGCATGGGCCTTGATAATCACAGCTATTGTGAAAGTACTGTCAGGGTAATGAACTACATACAAAGTAAAATATGACATCCACCAGACTTCAGGAATGTTAAGATGGAAAAAAACATTTCCAATGTTAGCCTTTTTCATGACACCATTCTATGTTTTTAGATGCATATGGCATCATATGACAGTTTATTAAGGGTTACCCTGCTTCAGGAGATCATGACTCCACTGTTTACATGATGAGATATAAAGCCCTAGGCTTCACAGTGGAATTTACGTCCAATGTTCTCACTTCAAACTATTTAATGTTATTTACTACCTGATGGATTATAACATAATCTAATCTTTCCACCAAAAACTGTATCTAATGTAATATTCCACTACATGAACAGGGAGGGGAATGTTAATTTTTTTTATGAACACAATGGAATTTTGCATAAGTTAATTGATAAGTGTAGAGTCAAATTCAAACAATGAGTTGACAATTGGCTTATTTTTCCCAGACACACAGGACCCTTTCTTGCACGTAATTCAAATATACTTATTGTATGGCCTTTTGCATTATTAAGGTACCACCATACCTCTGTAGAAGTAGCTTTAGGTCTTTGTGAATCATACGTTTTGGGTGAAAATTAATTTCTAATAAAAGTATTGAGTTAAAAATTTAAAAATGAAATGCAGTAACTTAGTCAACATATGGTATTCTCAATATGCAGTAATGTAGGGGCAAATGCTACTAGAGTCTACTGGTCTTAAACCTGGGCCCTATTTCCCTGAAATGGTAATGGTCTTTCTGTTCAAACATGTTACAAGAAGACACTAATGTCCTATGGCACAGTTATAACTTTTGTTAATTTCGTAGTTCCGATTAGTAAGGGAAAGAAACATGATGATGGAAAAAGTGTTGCCTGTTCTTTATGCTAACACCCCTGATGATTGCCAGTCTTAACCCATGCGGTGTTGGGTATTGTTTCGCCTCTTTCAGAGGACAAGCTACGGTAACCATCTTGGGCATGTGCTTGTCAAAATAAATAACAGAATTTGCTTAGCTAGAGCATTGTTATTACATATTACGCAGCATTTGAACCATTGTTGAGCACGACTGGCAGGAAGATAATTTCCCCCAAGTCCCATGCTGTGGTACCAAATGGTATAAGCAATAAGTTAGTGAGACATGAGGGAAGCCAATCGTTATATAGTGACACTAATTCATGTATCTGTTTATAACCCTACGGATAGACTAGTGACTTCACCACCTACTCCAATGATTATAACCAACCAGAGTGCCCTATACAGAAAAAGAGTACATAGCATCACATTGCCCCCATTAAGTGAGGGGAGCAGTGATTCTATTAGATCAATTCTGCTACATCTGCCTGTTTATGTATCAGTAGTATACCTGGGTTGTGTAGTATGTCATGTATGGGACCGCAGTGATCTAAGACGCCATCTGTACATCAGGTGGGTTATGTATCTGTTAGTATACCTTGGTTTTTGTACGGAGGTATCAGTTCTATTAGATCCATCTCGTAAATTAATGTGGTTATGTATAAGTAGTATTACTGGGCGTATGTAGTATGTGACAGCAGTGAGCTATAGACCTCCATCTGTACATCAGGTGCTTATGTATCAGTAGTATACCGGTGTATGTATGTAGGGGGGAGGCAGTGACTATCGATCCATGACTAAGGATGGTATATATAAGTAGTTTACATGCTTGTGTATGTATGGGAAGCAAGTGCTATATAGAATCCATCTGACATCATGCTGGTTAGTAGCAGTAGTATACTGGGCGTCTATATGGAGACAGCAGTGATGTATAGACTCCATCTGCTACATCAGCTTGCTTAGTAACGTTAGTTACCTGGGTGTATGTATGTATGGGGAAAGGACTATAGACTCATCTTACATGAGGCTGGTATGTACAGAGTTATACATGGTTGTATGTATGTATGGGACAGCAGTGATTATAGAATCAATCTGTAAATAGGCTCGTGTATGTATCAGTAGTATGCTGACTCCATCTGTACATCAGGCTGCTTATGTATCAGTAGTATACCTGGGCGTATGTATGTATGTATGTATGAGCAGTGATCTATAGACTCCATCTGTACATCAGGCAAGCATACTACTGATACATAAACAGCATGATGTACAGATGGATTCTATAGATCACTGCTGTCCCATACATACAGATGGATTCTATAGATCACTGCTGTCCCATACATACATACAACTATGTATACTACTGATACATAACCAGCCTCATGTACAGATGGAGTCTATAGATCACTTCTCCCCCATACATACATACATACATACACCCAGGTATACTACTGTTACATAAGCAGCCTGATGTACAGATGGAGTCTATAGATCACTGCTGTCACATACATACATACGCCCAGGTATACTACTGATACATAACCAGCATGATGTACAGAT